>JAKZJZ010000037.1:87500-459626 GCA_022702705.1 Papilionanthe hookeriana x Papilionanthe teres | reverse complement strand
AATCCCCGGACGATTAATTCATTTATATAATTAAATTCATTTGGACTTAAAACAATCCTAGAAATATTGAAAAGATGTTTAAGATTATTCTTAAGCACTTCCTCAATATGATAGGACATTTATAACCCTTCCCTTAGCTTTTCCTAGGAACTTGCTTAAATATTCTAATTGAGTTTTAAGTGCAGCTTGGGATGACGGGAAGACCCTCCAGGTACGCTTTTATTTTATTGCAATTTACTTTCTTGCAATTTACATTATTGCAATTTCATTAATCGCATCACACTTACTTTTCTTGCGTGATAAACAACTGTTGCATGAAAACTCACACCTTTAGGGTAGCCCCTAAAACTGAAACTAAAACTAAGTTAAAAGTCATTGCAAGATAAAATTCACCGCCACAACATTTCAAAATATAAAACAACTCAAAATTTAATCACAAACGTAACACAAAACTACAATTACAATTAAATTAAAACGTCTTGTTGGATGATCGGGAATACCTCGATGATGTAACCTACGTGTTGCTAACGGGATTTCCCACGGTCTAAATGAAAGTGTGGAACTCATTCGGCTGAGTTTAGCAAATTCATCCGGACTAAGTGAATCCGATAAAAATAATGATGCCGAAGGATGGAACCGTGGGATCTTAACCGGTGTCGTTATAATCAACTTTAAGATTTGTTTTAATTAAAACACAAAAAACACTTGGAAATTAAGATTTTCTCTAAACCAAAACACTTTTCTCATCCCCCGATTTATGACTTCTAAAACTAAACCTCGCGACAACAAGGAGCTCGGAGCATGGTGGGCAACGACGGCCATCGTCATCGTGAAAACTCGAGTCTACTTCACAGAAACTTTCCTAGAATTAAATAACAAAGCCATAGGACTTCGAGGTAGTTCGCCTAGTGCAACATAAATCCTCAACCCTTCGTTAGGCATTTGCATAGCAAATTAAGCCCTAACCGGTCTTAGGATTCCGAGGTAGTCGTCCGGTACGACAATAAACCCTCACATCTTCGAGGCTATTTGTTTGATTTTATCATACAAATATAAGCCCTAATTAATTAAAATTGGTAAGATCAAAACATTTAAATAAATATTAGGACTTTCCTAAACTCAAGCCAAACAATAGGATAGTCGGGAAATTACCGAAGTTCGCTTCGAATTTGTGATTTCTCCTACTTTTCTTCCTTTGGATTCCCAAAACAAAATGTTCCAAATTTGATCCATTCCCTATTGAAATTCCAAAATTCAATCCCTCGAAAACTTAAACTTTGAAATTCTTGAGAGCGAATTATTGATTATTATCGAGAGTTTTCTTAGGTGATTCCCGTCACTTAAGATGTAATTAACTATAGGGGCTTGCCCTTATAAGGAATTTTAAAGAACCTGAGGTAATATAAACCCCGTTTAATGCTTTCATATTAAGCGGGGAATTTGTCGGCTTATAAAATTGGTTCGCAGTACCGGACGGATGTCACAAATCTTCTAGTTTATTTAATCGAGCCCCACCGTCAAGCGAGTGTGTCTATCCTTGGGATAGATACACGGCTCATGGTGCGGTGCTCGTTTATATAAACTATTTGGGATGTGAGATCGGTTTAATCTCATATCTTAAAACCTTCAAATTTAAAATTATTTTCAAAATCAAATACTACTTTTCAAAATTATTTATTTAAATTAAATTAAAATTCGCCGACAGCTTCTGTTAGGCGACCTCCTTTTCAAAAATACAACACACAACCTAAAAATATGCCGACACTGTCAAGCTATAATTCAAGGGACCTTTGGTCCATGACTCCATTAGAGTGGTCTAGGTGGGTCTAGCTCAGTCATAGGGGTCTAATTGGCTGCTATAGTGGTCTTAGTTTGGCCAAATTGGGTTTGATTTGGTCACATTGGTGTATGGGTTCAAAATTAAGGATTTGGGCTAGACTTGGATCTAGGTTAGGTTATAACATGGGTTGAGCCCAAATGATTAAGCAACTTGGTGTATATGATTGTCATGAATACTTTCTATGAAGACTTGGAGTGGTTTTGAGTTCAATTGAGTGGTCAATTTAGTGGAATTTGGGATTTTGGTCAATTTAGGCAAGTTGGATAAGCTTGGATTTAGGTTAGGCTATAGTTGGTTCCAAGGCCAATTAAAGTTCCAAATGGTCTAGGGGGATGTCCTAAAGAGTTCCCAACATCAATTGGGTGGAAATCTTGGGAGTAGGGCAATCAATTTGGGAGATTTTGGGCATATGTCAATTTTGGGTCAAAATTTGGGGTTTTGGACTTTAAGTTGATTTGGGTGACACTTGGGCTCAAATTGGGGGAGATTAATGCTTCAATTCAGTTTAGGGGAGTGTTATAGAGAGTTTAGGGTTGCAATTTAGGGAAAATTGATTGGTGTTAGGTCAATTTGGGGGATTTTGGTCACTTAAGCAAAATTAGGGTTTTTGGATTTTACGTGAAATTGAACTCAAATGTGGGTCAAATTGAGCTTAGATTTGGTTTAAATTGGTATTGGAGATATTGAATTTAAGTTTGGAATCAAATTGGGTAGGATTGGGATCAATGGGGTAGACACTGGATTCAATTTGGGCACTTTTGGGTTAAATGGGTCAAATTGGGGCTTTTGGTTAAATTGGGCTAAATTGGCCAAATTGAGTGATGTGATAGTTGAGAGAAATGAAATTGGGAATATTTTGGAGGTTTTGGGAATTTATGGGAATATTTAGAATTTTTTGAATTTTGGGCTAAGAGGGGCATTTTGGTCATTTTGGGCATTTTTGGGGAAATTTGAAAATTTTATGTAATTATGGCTACTTTGAGCGGTAGGGAGTATTTTGGAATGATATTTTGAGAATTATGGGTAATTTGGGTAATTTTGAAAATTTTGGAGGATTTAGGGTTTTGGGGGCAAAGGGGCAAGAAATTTGGAATGTTTGGAAAAAAAATTGGGATTAGTTGAAAGTGAGTAGTATGACATTGTTTAATTTGAGCCATGGACCAAGGGTCACCCTCATTTGGTCCTCTATGTGTTGATACTAGCCAAAACCTAACTTGAGGTTAATGGGTTTGGGAAAACCACTTACATAAGTTTCCAAAGAGTTAGGAGATCAAAGGTAATGTGCATTGTTTAGGGTTGTGAGTGTGTAGTGCAAGTGTGGTGTAAGCTCCAGACCTCTCAGAGTAGATCCTAAGGTCTGACCACCTATAGGAGACTTCCCCTGGGCCTCCTTATGCTTGGTCTCTTCCTCCAAAAAACTGGAGTTTAGGCCTTAAGCATATGAAAACTCTCAGTGAAATGAGAAAAGTTTGAATTTCTATTGGGAGGGTTCCATGACTAGTCTTCTAAGAAAGTATCAGGAGAGACCTATGGATAGAACCTAAACTATTCTAAAAACAGACTAGACCTCAACCAAAAGTGAGGTCAAGAAGCATAAATGTCTAGAGAGTTGATTGTCACTTATGTTGTTTTTGGAGTTTTTCTTGCTCTTTTATGCCAAGCCGAAATTCCACATTTAAGTGCTTAATATGGTGATTGCTCCATGTGGTTTTCATATGCCTTCTTTCTCCCTTAAGTGCCGGTCGAAATTTTCATTTCTTGCACCTCCCTTGGTTGAAAATTCATAGATGGAGACTTGGAGCATGGGTTATCTTATGTGATGTTTGGTGGTGCCTTCTTACACTATTTGATTGACCAATACTCATGCTTGAGGGGCCAAATGTCTTGTTAATTTACTTTGATCTTTTAGAAAAGTTCTATAGCTCTTGTGGAGGTGCAAAATTCATGCTTAACATGCTTCGAGTTTAAAATTGTTCCATGAGATATCTATGGGTTCTTCTTGCACCGTTGGTTGGTTAAAGAAAACTCATGTTGGGAGTTTTAAGGCTTAAGGTTTACTTACTTCATTTGATATTTTAAAAGCCCTTTTGCTCTCTTTTTGTATGGTTAAAAATGCATGCTTGTAGGTGCTTATAGTTTAATGGTTTCATGTGATATTTTGGAGCTCTTTTTTACACTCCTTCTAGCTTGGCCGAAAATTCACACTTAAGGAGGGCTTATAGTTTAATGCTTGTTTAACGAAATGTTTAGGTGTTCTCCTTACCCTTTCTTGAATGGAAAAGTTTGTGCTTGGAATGTTTAAGACTTTTGTTATTTCATAAGCAAGTTGGAAGGTTTTCTTGCTCTTTTTGGAGAGCCAAAATTCATGCTTATGATATTAACAATTTTCATTGTTTCATGTGAAGTTTGTGAAGTCTTTATTGCTCTTTTTGGAGAGCCAAAATTCATGTTTGGGAGATTTCAAACTTTGGTGGAATTATGAGATGCTTAGGTGCTTTATCTTTTACCTTTTAGTTGACTAAACATCATGCTAGAATACTTCAAGTTTTAAATTGTTTCACATGATATTTTATGAGCCTCCTTGCTCTCTTTTGGATGGACAAAAGTTGTGGTTAACATGTTTAAGATCTTGTTTGTTTCATGTGGTGATAACGATGGATTTATGTGATGTTGATGACCCTCCTTGATATTCATTTTTTTGGAATTGCCAAAATTTTCAAGGGGAGGGAGGTGGAAAATATTTTTTTTGTTGGCTAACCTCATTTTCAACTTGAAAATCTCTTTTCTTTATAAGATGCTTCCTACTCATGAATGATGAGTAAAAGTAGTAATAAATGCTTTAATGTTTCATGCTTTCTACTACTAGCTATTGGATAGAATTGGTGGCCCATGTTGTAACATTCTAGGCTCTCTTCTTTCATGTGTTGGGTGAAAAATGTGGCACTAAATGTGCATTTTTTTTCAACATTAGGAGGTTGATACCTCACTTGGTTTGAGATACTTATTTCAAAAAGAAAAGGAAAAGAGAGGGAAAACTTCAAACACATTATTTGGAGAGCTTGACATGCTTTCTCTTTGCCTCTCTAAACTTGATTCATGCTATTTGAAAAGTTTGAAATGCTTCATATGCTCCTCTAAACTCGATACATGTGTCATTTGGAAAGTTTGATATGTTTCATATGCTTTTCAAAGTATGCTACACAATGTTTGGAAAGTTTAGCATGTTTAGTCCTTTTTCTAAGCTCTCTACACAATGTTTGGAAAGTCTAGCATGTTTTAGTTGTTTCTGTAAGCTTGTTACATATTGTTTGGAAAAATTAGCTTTATCTTTGCTTCCTTAAAGCTTGAAACATATTGTTTGGAAAAGTCTAGCATGCTTCATGTGCCCCTTTAAGCTTTTTTTTTGGAAGGTTTAGCATGCTTTATTTGATTCAAAACTTGTGACATATAAACTGGAAGGTCTAGTATGCTTTACATGTTTCTTCAAATTTTAATACATATGATATTTGGAATAGTCTAGCATGCTTTACCTATGCTTCCCTAGGCTAGATGTACACCTTTTGGAATTTCTAGCATCTCTTACCTTTGCTTACTTGATATGCATATTATTTGGAGAATTTCACATGCTTTACCTATGCTTCTCTAAATTTGATACATATTGCTTGGAAAGTTTGATATGCTTCATATGCTTCTCAAAGTATGAAACATGTTGTTTGGAAAATTTCACATGATTTACCTATACTTCTCTAAATTTGATACATATTGTTTGGAAAGGTTGATATGCTTCATATGATTCTCAAAGTATGATACATGTTGTTTGGAAAATTTCATATGCTTCTCCTATACTTCTCTAAATTTGATACATAATGCCTGGAAAGTTTAATATGCTTCATATGCTTCTCTAGGTTTGGCAAATGTTATTTGGGAAAGATGGCATGCATTATTTATGTTCTCTAACATGTTTTGGCCTTGGGGCTTTTGCATGTCAAAGCATGAAATAAGTTATTTGTTATGTGCAATTTTCGAATTTGGAAATAATCACATGTTTAACACTCAAGTTTCGAGGATATATGTGCCTTTATTTGCTTACTTCATCAAGCATCCATATGTACAACACTTAAGTGTAAATTTCAAGAATATTTCACCCCATCTCATGTGCAAAAGTGTGGGTTTTGCTTGTAGGAGTTTGAAGTCACTTGGTGCTGGAGAAATATTCACCCAAACTCCACCCTCCACATACACATCACTCACTTATTTGAACACTCATATGCTCAACACCCAAGCTTCGCTTTTCACATTCTTACTACCTTCATTTACTCTCACTACATGCTACATTGCTATTTACTTCATGAAACTGATAGTTAGTTCATGTGATTTCAATATGAAAATTGAAGAATGGTCTTATAAATAGCATGTCTTCTATGTTTGTTTTCTATTGAGGGTTGCTCCTTGCACCATTTTGGAGGGGTTTTGTCTTCTTCATCATACATGCTTCGTGACCACTTTTGTGCACCATGTTGGGAGAGGTTGAGCTCACTTGTTTTAATTGTTTTACTGTCGCCTTTATCTGCAATCACTTGTGGGGGTTCGTCTTTACATGCCTTTCTTACTTCACATGCCTTACAGCTGGCCCTTGTACCATGTTGGAGGGGCCTGATTTACATGTTTTAGTTCCTCCATGGCTGCCACTTTTGCACCACATATGGAGCTTGCTTTTGCCCTTACACCGGTTCATATCTATTACTTTTTGCGGTTTTGAGAGTTGACCCACCTCCTTTACGACATTGTTCTGGGTGGATCCTCATCTCCTCTTTCTCATCCTTGCCCCCCTTGTCCTTTATTTCTTTTTACTTCTTGGCCTAAGTCCCGTGTTTATGCAGGACGCAAGAGCACGCATGTATAGCTTTCTGCTATATGTGGGGCCATCAAGTAAGGCTGTAAGTTGGATGGTTGGGGGAGGATGATGATGATATTGCAGTAGAAGAGGGACACGAGAGATTTCTAGAATAGTATCTCCAGACTCAGAGACCCTGGAGAGGGTAGACGAAAGAATTTATGATACTATTCGCCCATTTTTAAGATTTCTGCCACTATCACCCTTAGATTTCTAGTAGTCCTAATTCGATTTGGATGGTCAACCTGTGGATCACACTATTTTTATAAAAAATACCTATACTTATATATATATATATATATATATATATATATATATATAATTACAAAACTACCTTCACAACAAAATAGCCTCCCCACCTATAAGTTTTCACTTGCATGCAATCCAAATTGAAATGTATGAAAAATTTACAAAGGTCCACGGTTGACTAGTCAGGTCGAGTTAGAACTACCTTCCATAAGGTATCAATTTGGTAGTTCTCACTTAAGGTTGCGATATTTACAGCACAGCTCTGAGTCCTCCGCGCCATCATGCTTACGATTTTCCCGGACTTGTAATCCATTTTTGTGGTTTCCTTACGAATCTTCCTACAGATTTTCTACAGGTTCCCTACGAGTTTTTCTCTACAGATTTGGTTTTTTTGGATTTCCTACAAGTTTCTTACGGATCTTTCTACAGATTTTCTATGGATTTCCTATGAGATGTTTTTTTCTTTGACCTTTTGGTTTTTCTTTTATATTTCTCTTACTTTATTACATAAGTCTCACACTTCGCCTTTCCTGCATACACTCCAGCAAATATATATACCTCCTTAGTTCAGTTTACTAGCTTTGCTTTCACAGCATATACTACTGTTTAGAATAGCTTTCTCGTTTTACTTTCCTGCATATTTTAAATTGTGAAAAATAATTGAACTCCGCATGTTTAAACAACTCAAAATTTAATCACCAATCAAAATAAACTTGCAACTTTAATTAAATTAAAATAACTCTTGGATGACAGGGAATCCCTCGGAGGAGGTAACCTACGTGTTGCTAAAAGGGTTTCCCACTGTCTAAATGAATGTGTGGAACTCATTCAGTTGAGTTTTGTAAATTCATTTAGAATAAATGAATCCGATGAAAATGGAGAAACTGGAATGTGGGAACCGTGGGATCCTGATCGGTGTCGCCATAATCAATTTAAACATTTGTTTTAATTAAAACACTAAGCCACCTCAATTTTCAAACTTTTCTAAAACACGATACTTCTCTCACCTCTTTAATTGTCACTTCTGAAACTAAACCTGTTACGACGAGGAACATGGAATATGCGCTGTGGGCAGCACAGCTATATTCAACAGCAAAACTTCAACTACATCAGCAAAATCATTCCTTAGTAATTAAACAATAATATATTGGATTACAAGATTGTTTGCCTAGTGCAATATAAATCCTCAACTTCTCTTTAGGCCTTTTTATAGCTCACATGTACAATATAAGTCCTAACTCATTTTAGGATTCCAAGGTTATCTTTCGTTACGACCCAAATCCTTGCACCCTTCAGTCTATTTGTGTGATCGTTTCACACAAATGTGAGTCCTAATGGTAGGATGAAATATTTAAATAATTTCTCCTCTAAATCTAAGCCAAATCAAAGGATAGCTTGGGAAGTCACCGAGGTTCTTCTCAGGATCTACGACATCCCCTAGTTCTTCCTCGTTTGGATTCCATAATAATCGTTCTAAATTTGAGTCAATCCCCCTTCACACCTCTTCATCCGATTTCGTTGAAAACTCCTATCCTTTTGACCTCTTTGAAGATAATATTCCCTGATGTTTATCGAGAGTTTTCTTGAGTGACCCTGGTCATTTAAGATGTAATTAACTATAGGGGCTTGCCCTTATGGGAAGCTTTTCCGAACCCAGCTTAATATAAACCCTATATAATTCTTCGCATTAAATAGGGGAACTTGTCGGTAAATAAAATGGTTTCACATACCAAACGGATATCATATATTCATTAGTTTATTTGATCGAGCCTCACCCTCAAGTCTTGTATTTATTTTTCGGGATAGATACAGATCTTGAGCTATAGTGCTCTTTCATTTAAACTATGAAAAATATGCAGTTTGATTTCATATTTTTCTAAACTTATATATATATATATATATATATATATATATATATATATATATATATATATAAAATATCCTTTCGATGAGGGCTATGGGATTCCGATTCCGGTGACCGACGACTTCCAACGGCCAACTCCACACCCATAATAGTGCCAACGAGGTACAAGTGGAAGTGGAGGTAAAAGGAGGATAAGAAAATTTTTAAAATAAATCAATTAAGGACTTGAATTTAATTTTCATGCTATTTTCCTTCACTTGTGATATCATGTAGCTTATAATGTTACTCAGCAAATGCTTCCTGCAGTTAAAATTTGTGGAGCTAACACTCGTTATGCAATCTACACATAATATTTTAATATGTTGGATTCGTTTACATTGAATACATGCTTATATATATAAATATATATACCAGTATATATATATATATATATATATATATTGAAAAATGAAGTAGATTTTGAGTAGTTTATTGAGTTACGGTTGTTCACCTTTGCTTTACTCATATGTTTTGCTCAATGAATTGTAAAGCTCGGGTTAAGTAGATACTTTTGCATTACTAGTGAGATCCTGATATTAGGTATGATAGTATCTTAGAACTTTATTTTGATATTCATGGTGATTTTTATATTTCGAAGATAGAAAGATTAAACTGTGAATGTTGTATATGCATTTTTTGTTGTACAATGATGTGATCTGAAAGAATTTGGATATCTTTATTTTATAATCTTTTATGATATTAGGGTATATGTATATGAAACTTGAAAAAAATACGTAAGTACGACTCCTTCCATATAAATCTTGGATAAAAGTATATTTGTTATGACCTCGATACGAGATGAACTACCTCGATATGACGGGCTTACATCGTGTTAGGTTGTGACAAACGCCATCCAAGAGACTTGTTCCTCTTTTGAGAAGTAACGCCATTGTCACCCTTCTTTGTCCAATTTTCCTTCTTCTCATGCCTATCAAATTGAAGTGTAAGTGTCTTAGCCAACTCCATTTTAGCAAACTCTTTTCCCTTCGATGGAACTCATAGTTCATCAATGTCGTAGTCATATCTCAACATATTTCAGGACCTCTTTCTCATGAATGTGTATCATCATGAATTTTTCATAATCATCCCGGAGCAAAGTTAATAGAAGAATTCATTGTCTTTATGTCCAATCTCCTCATATTGTTTTAACAGATTTGTCAAAAGCTTTGTAAAATCATTCAAGTACTTATCAATATTAATCTCATGCCTCATCTTTAATCTGTAGAGCCGACGCTCCTTATGAAGATGAATCTCCATTCTCTCTGTGAGATATTTTTTCTCTAACATTCTTCACAATTTTTCAATAAAAGTCTCCACCATCACTCCATATTTGGTCTCTTGAGATGAGCAGTTTTGGATCAAGCTAAAAACACTCTTGTTCATGTTCAACCAATCTTTTTATACATCTCTCCAGGTTGTTCATCGCAATCAAGAATTTTCTCCATATTCAAAGTGTACAACGCATGAATCACATTGCATCACCACATGCCAAAGTTTCTTTTGCAGTCGTAATTCATTACATTGATCTTGATGGGATGTGTATCAATCTACTGAATTAATGTCTTTTCCACCGGCATGGTGGATGTTGAAGTAGCCATCAACGTGCTATTATCCGTGGCTCCACTAGATCTTGTAGACCAACTTTCTCCAATTTTTGTGTCTTGCGTCCACAACTTCGTTAGAATTGCAACTGTCCGTTGTCAAAATCGGAACAGGGCCAGTGATTCCACATGGAGATGTTATTTCATTATGAGCACATGTGGAGAAAATAACATATTTGTCAAATTAGGGTTACAACTCAATATATCCAAATTCTTCATAATCCAATAAATAAATAAAAGAGGATTAGAATATACAAATTAGAACTATTTCAAAAAATAATAGTAACCATTGATTTAAAAAGAATTATTTCCCATTTTCTAGCACCAAAATCTCCAAGCAAAAACCAAAAGAGAAAATATGAGGGCATTTATAGACATACCACCCAATTATTTCGTATTTACACCTTTCATCTAAAGTTTGAATTATTATGTTTACATCACCTAAAATTTTTATATCATATCAAAAATACTACTATTTTAACTTTTATAAAGTGAAAGACTCATCCTTTTCATAAGAGTAACCTTGAAAGCTCTAGATATGAGAAGAAGACAAGAAAATGTGTACGTAAAAATTAAAGTATTAGTATTAGATATGTAAATACATAGGATCAAGCGGTATGTATGTAAATCATCCAAAAGTTATATGAGTACTTTCATCACATTCATACAAGCAAGCAAAAGAACAATCGAAATTGTTATTTTGAATGCCTAAAAACTTACGAATTCATAAAACATACAATATCAATCTTCAACTCATCTTGAATATCTTATCTTATTATTATGGCTTAATTTAATAGAACTTTATAATTTCTTTCCTAAAAGATATCGTATAAAGAAAAGGCACGCACGCCTCTTAATGAGGGAACATGGGATAGCTTGATGCCACTTGATCTCTTTTGTAGCAGGGCTGCTTTCCAATCTGGAAACCATTATTTAATGAAGATATATATATATATATATATATATATATATATATATATATATATATACACATATCTTATAATCATATTTATGTATTTACATTTTAATATATAAATTCTAATTTTTTTAAACATAAAGAAAATATTATAAACAAAATTATAAATATCAAAATTTATGTGTTGGATATATAAATACATATGAATTTTATGGTATGTAGTTAAATCTTCTAAAAATAATATTTGATTAGATTTCGATCACTATAAAATTAAATAACTATTTACATATTATAATCTTCAGAAATAAATTTTTATTTTTTGAAGGTGTCCTTTTAAAAAATATTGATTTGAATATATACATCCAAGTTTTATTCGCATAAGCATCAAGTTATGATTATATTCTTGAGCTCTTTTCAACATAAGATAGTTGTATGTCAGTTCTGTCATATTCTAGAAACCTGCAAGGCAAGTATGGGATAGAAGATTCTAGAGAACACCAATGTGGAGAGCAATCAAAGGATTCTAAAAGATTCTACTCAATTCCAAAGAATATGAGAAGGAAAGGCTCTAAGGAGAACTCAAGGGCAACCTAGAAGATTCTAGAGTTATGCAGGTACATAAGAGAGGAGTGTAAAACTCTCTAGAAACTAAAGTAATCTAATGTATTCTAGAATGTTCTATTAGACTTGGAGGGGGCTATAAATAAGAGCCCATTCCCTTATTTGTAATCAAATAAGAAATCATCCATGCTTTCAAGCATTCAAGTGTTGTGATTGTTCATTTTTTAATTTAATGTTATTTTCTTCAATACTTCTCCCTACTCTTCTGCTTGAAGTATTTTGTGCATACATGTTCAAGTGTTGCGAGATCTTTAGTGCCATGGAAGAGCGCTAAAGCCGCACGAATGATTAGAGATAAGTTAGTCCATGACATGCAGCTGGCCTACTTCCATGGAGAGGTAGTAGTGAATGGTTCTTGATTATTAATTTCTAACTTAAATTTTATTTAGGCTTAAATTTTCAAAATGTAAAGAAAGACATAGCGATGGATCAACCCCACGAACCCAGCTTTCGCCTCTCATATATGTGAAATTGCCCCTGGCAAATGTCCTACGTCCCGCGCCTTATACATCTTGCGCCTTCTTCTTCCCGCACTACATCCAGGAATCGACCCCGACCTGCAGCCCTAGCATTCCTTCCCACGTGGTCTCGCCATCTCGCCTTTTGTTCCCCCGATCGCAACCCCTCACCTTCTTGTTTGTCATCCAGGACCGAGTACGGGAAGCACACGCCCTTCTTGTTCGTCGACTCGAGCCTCACAAGCTCCGTGAGTGGTAAGCATAACATGTACAGACATCCACTTGATTGATCACAATCACAAGTATAGAATATATATTGTTTGTTGCTTCTATGATTCAAGATGGATATCTCTAGGATAGTAGTAGGTTTTTTATTCATACGATCCCTCTTTGGGGTCATTTTGTCATGTGTTGGTAGCATGACAGGTTATTTTGGTATGGTTATTATTATACATTTGCTTGAAGGTATATTTATTGTCGTTAATTAAAAAAGGGTGTTGCTATGATTTTTAGCCTATATGTCTACATGCCAAAGGAAAAATGTTGAACAACATGTTGGTCTGCACGTTTCTCATTCTATCCTTACAACTCCCTGGGTTTATTTGTCAGTGGATTTTAATATCCATGATAGTACATTAGTTTTACTAAATAGAAAATTTTTTAATGGCTCACATCATTCCATGCTCCAAGCCTATAGATATTATTTAGCAAAAGCTTTCTTTAGAAAAATAGTAAGAAACATTGCCCAAGATCATAATATATGATAAAGATCTTAGATTCATTATATTTAGAAACTTTAATCAAATTTGCACATTTATATATGATAAAGTATTAGATATATGATAAAGATATTAGATCTATTTTTTTAATGACACGACTCAAAAATTTTATGTTTTTATTGATGATGGTTAGGATTGTAATTAAGCCGAGTTATGTAATGAATTGGCTTGGTCATTTTTTTAGTTTTCTATGTTCAGCTCAAGCTCAAGGCGTGCTTTCACATGCATGTTTGTATTTGGCTTGTTTACAATTTTTAATAATCATGTTTGATTTATGCCCGCAAAGAGTAACAGTCCAATTGTTCATTGAAAAATTATATCAATGATCATATGCAAACATTTAAATTCCCTATAGTCCTGCTTTGCTTAAATTGACTCTTTTTAATCAGTTCAATACAGCTTATTTAACACTTCTTAGCATTCAATTGAACTTTAATTCTATAATGTTGACTTGATATTTTCAAGTCATCACATTTGTAAACAAAACTATGCACCTTAGTTGCTACTATTTAAATTTTTTCATAAAAAATTTCGCCATCACATTACTTTTTGAATTGTTTAGCATTATTTTTTATACACTTTTTACTTTAAATAATGTCATAATCTGAGAATCTGATGGCCAACTTTCTAATTTCTAATTGATTTTACTGTTATGTTTCATGGCCTTGTTTTGTGATATTAATAAAATGAATAATAAACTGTGACATGAGATTAATATATGTAATTCTGGAGTGTTTTTAATTGAAATTTTTCCTTAAAATTATGAAATTTATGGCTTCTGGGGCTGGCTAAAAATTGTAGAAGACTATTTTTTATATTTTTACTTGTACAGTGAATTTCTGCTTCAGATGTATCATAAATAAGACGGTCATTGACTCATTGTTTTGTTCCAAATAGTTTAACTAAACATGTGCAGAATAGACATTTTTACAAAAACAACTGCCCAAGAGCTGTTTTCACACAGCTGCAATAAAATACTGAGTCGATTCCGCAAGAACTTCCCACAATGGCCTTCTAGCAAACGCAATTGCAGCTAAAAAACTGGAAAGCTGCAGCTTCGCCAAACAGAGCCTTATTTATTGTCCAAAATTTTCAACCAAACTTCAAGGTCTTTATTTAAGCTCATTTGGATATAGTTGTTATCATTTTTTAATGTCATTAGATTTACTTATTGAGACATTAACATAAATCTGAACTTAAAAATAAAAAAATTGCAAAGTAAAAAAACTACATTAAGATTTGTGATTCATTTGCTATGCTTTTTTTGTTACATATTAATTTTATCAAGAGAATTACTTCACATGAAAGAGAAAAGGTTGTTCTAAAAATGAAAAAAAAAAGTATTCCGTTTGGAGTCTGGACGTAAAGCTACGTCCGAATAATAGACGCAATACACCAGACAAAGTGGAAGAGAAAAAGAACTTCCTCCGATGCATCGCTTCTATTGTCGAGACGCAGCTTGCATGAACTCTAGAAACAATATTTTTTTCCTAAAAATGATTTGTTGCAATGACTACGAACTGCCCGGCTATAGGTGCGTGTATTGTTTATATACTGCAATTTGATTTACTAAAAAATTTTAAAGCGATAATAATAGTAATAATAATTTGGGCTAAATTTTTAAATGGGCCACTTAATTAACTGTGATTAGTTAAAGGAGCCGGCTGAAAGTATTCAAGGGAGACGAGCAAATGTTAAACGCAAACAAAATTTACGTTTAACATTGTTTGAATTATATTAATTTATTAAAATTAAATATTAAAAAACAGAATTTATTAAAATATATAATCATATTATATATTGTTAAACTAAATGATTTTAATATTAAATATTAATATTTTTTTAAATAAGTTTTAGAAATTTTAAAATAAAATCTTACATTTTATAATTATATTTTACAAATTCAAATTTTATTTACTATAATTAATTAAATATATTAACATTCTAATTTCTCAAATTTTGTTTTAATTTTTGATATTTTATTTTAATTTCTAAAATTTTAATTCAAATTTTCTAAAATAATTTAAGAAAAATAATAACATTAAAATCCTTTTAAGTTTAACATTATGAAATATTATTATATATTCTATTAAATTCTATATTTTAATATTTATTTTGACTAAATTAATATAATTAAACAAAGGTTTAACGCAAAATTTGTTTGCGTTTAAGAGTGAACGCAAACAAAATTTATGTTTTATTAAATAATCTTAAATTTCAGCGTAAATTTTAAATAGCAAATCATTGATGTATTTGGGCTCCAAAAATCAAGCACTCATAACTACAATTAGAAAATTTTTAAGGTAACTTATGGGGGCAAAATCACCTTTAAACTTTACATGATTGTAGCGTACATGTGGGTTTCAATGGATAAATCTGATAAATCTGATTGGACAATTTAGTATAAAGCTATAAATGGGAAATGATTTTGACCCTTTGATATAGTTTTTGAAAATCATAAAGAAATGACAATAATATCACTCTAAAATTTTATAAATAAGTTACCTTTCAAGGGGGATTTTCAATTACTAGGAAAGTAGAAGTTATGAATAGTTTCATAGTTAATATCATTATATCTAGTAATTGTTGTTACTTGGCATTGTTTTCTTCTTGACATGACACTAATAATCGGCGACATCAAAGTCCATCAAAAAAAGCTAATTATCATAATCATTTCTTGCCCAAGTGCAATGGATGTGTAATAAAGATAATGTGACATTTCTTGTGTTTTATATATTATTTGTCATTTTTATGCATTTTTAGAGTGTATTTGTTAGTTTATACAGTATACAAGTTGAAAGTTAGCAAGAGGGAGCACACAAAGCAAATTTAAGCTAAGTTCTTGTTATGCACCTCAATGCCTAGACTTGGAGCCAAAGCTTTGCCGCATGCCTTTATTTAACCAAGAAAATCGAGAACCAGGAATGAAGGAGCTCACAACGGGAGCATAGGTGCATGAACCAGACACGCTTAAAGAATCGAACCAAGAAGATGGAAAGGAGGCACTTCAACACGCTCTCAGGTGCCCAAAGTAAAAAACCCAATGCCTAATCTAATTCCTGAACAGGAACACCCTATGTGATTTCAGACTAAGAGCTTGTAAAGTTGACACTCCAACTTGGCGCCAAGGTGTCCAACATCGACTTTGGGAAGTTTTGATAATTTGAAGTCTATGTGGCAGTCCAAATGCTTTAAAAACTATGTGTGGGAAACTTGGCTATCTGCCACACGGGGTTCGAAAAGACTTCTATCTAAGTATTTAGGTGACATCAAAAGAGTGACATACTACCATAAGGGTTTGAAATATCACCTTTAAATGGGACTGATAGCTCAGATGAGAAAAATCTCTTTAACTAGTGGGTTTACGAAACTAGAGATTTTTCCTTTATCTTACATACGCAAGGTAAGGATTATGTTATTATGCACTCTCAATTTTTCCTACGAGATAAATCCTCATTATTAATTACATCTCAAAAGTTATGGCTCCTGAGAATACCCTCGATTGAGTAACTGGCTTATATCATGCAAAATAGACAGTAAGTGTCTATGTGAAGATAAATATTGATGACTCGTATATGAAAGATTCATGATCTGAAGGGTTTAAATGAAATGTGATAAAATTAATTCGTTCACCTGAGCTGACAACTTGAGCTAGTTTGATCGATTTGTATTGGAATGGAAGGGTATGGGCCCAATAGTTTGAAAATAGGAACTTGACATCAAATTAAGTTTTCGAGAATGAAATTTGAGATTGAAGTTTGATTTGAGATTGTGTTTGAATGGAGTTTAAACTTGAGTTTGGAATTGGTAATTAAGGCTTGATGTGAATTAAATTTTGGTTCGAAGAGTAGGTGAGTTGAAGTTGATGATAATCATAATCTAAAGAGAGCATATGCTGGAAAGATTTCTAGATGTAAACAAAGCCTTGATCTTAACTATCAAGAATGCTAATAGGTGGACTAACTTACAATTTGGGAATAACACTCCCAATCAAAATAACCATAGATTTGCATCATTCCAGATGCATTAGTATCCTCATATTTTTAAACAAATGAAGAGTGATAATTCTTTCTTTCTAAGGTAGCAATTGTTAAAGTTGATCGTTCTACTATTAAGTCATTTTGGGCGTCCTCATCAATGACCATAGGTTACTTCATTCCAGGGAACCAATTAACCCGAAGGGGGCCTTTTTTATTATTTTTTTTTACATGTATTACTCCTAAGAATCTATCTATAGGGTACCTAGTAAACTACCCTAGGCTTCTAGATTTGACTAATCTATAATGTGTGATGACCTAGGTTTGTGTTTATGTTGGCTATCCTAGAGTTCACAATTTAGAGCTATCCTAGGTTGTGATTGTCAAAATAATTTTAGATTCAATATTGAAGTGGTGACGTCTTTTATTCATATTTATGTTAATCATGGTGACAAATCACATTTCTTCTTAGATTTTCTATTTATGTTTTCCTAGGGTGTTGATTGGTATCATAAAATTAAATTTCTTCTATGGTTTGAATTTAGTTTTCCATCCCAAATCATTTTCCTCATTCCTAGAGTTTTAAGTATGTGTGAACTAAGGCTTTATATTAAAAAAATTTAGAATTAAACCTTACATTTCTAGACTTTTTGAATTTAGAATCGCTCAAATTGTCATTCAATAAATATGTTTTATTTTTTATACAAAAAAAAAATTCTTCATAAAAATAAATTTGTCAGATAAAAAGGGGTGAGTGATAAGAGCTTTATTCTATATGACTTATTTGGATTTAAATGACTCAAGACTTGTATAGTTACATCATAAGGCTACGAAATCATGTGTTTCTGAGAAGAAATAATATTCATTTGTGCAGACACTTATGCTAAGGAATATACAAGTAATACCTAGGCCAAACATTGAGAGAACCTAGAAATCTTATACTTTCTTTTATCCTATGCTCAAAGGGAGTTTTAAAATTTTTCGTGAAAGAAATCCTTTTAAATTGGATTTTATTTTTCAAATTAGGAAAACTATCGTAAAAGATTTTATGGGGTCAAAAAATTTCCCTTTGAAAAGGTATTTTATGTCATTTGTATCTCAAAAAATTTCCTTCATTTCTTAAAATTTGAAAAGATTCTTTTGATTTGAAATGATAATTTATCTCTGCTTTTCAAAAGATATTTGAACTTTGAAAGGGTTTTAATTTTTTGAAAAGTTCTTTTAAAGTTAACATTAAAAGGGTTTTGAATTTTGAAAAAAATCTTTAATTTTGAAAAAGAACTTTAAATTATTTAAAAGATTTTATCAATTTTGAACTTCTGAAAAATAATTTTAAACTTTTGAAGGATCCTTTAGTCATTAAGAGATTTAAATCGTTCAAACAGTTCTTTTAAGAGAGATACCCTTTGAGCTTTTCTAAATTTCAAGATTAAGAACTTTTGTAGCATGTTTAAGTGAAGTAAAAAAGATATTCCTTCATAGGTTGTTTTTGATTTAAAAGCTTATTGATCACTAGAAAATATATTAAGAATTCCATACAAATTTTATATGAAATTGCAATTTAAAGAAATGTATTTTTTTTATTTTATTGCAGGAATGAAGATTTTTAAGTATTGAAAGCAAAACAGCACAAAAGAAGCAAATTTGGAGCAAAAAGGACTCAATTAGATGAAAATTGAACTATCCCGCCGACGGCGAGATTTAGGCCGCCGACGGCGAGTTTTTCCCGAAGGATTTTTAATATATTATAAGGAGCCCGCTGACAGCGAGATCGAGCCCTCCGACAGCGAGATCAGCGCGGTTAGTCTATCTTCTAGAAGCCCGCCGACGGCGAGATCAAGCCGCCGACGGCGAGAAAGTTGAAAAGAGCCAAAATACACTGAACCTGGAGACTTTTTGAAGACTTGCTTAAGCAACCTTTGGAGATTTGACCCCTTCTATAAATAGAGAATAATTTTAGTCATTTGTGTGTCAGTTTTTGTCATTTGTGTGAAAGTTAAGTGTAATTTAAGAGTCTTTGAGTGAGTGTTTAGCATTTTGGTGTGTTGTACTGGAAGGAAGAGTCAAAGGAACTTCAAGAATCTGCTTGGGGAGAAGAATTGAGATAAGTATATTTGTTATTTGTTTGTTAACTTTAATGAAATTCATGCTTTGTGTTATTTTCCCATGCATTCTGAGTAGTTTCCTTAGTCTTTCTCCTTGTTATCGAGATTATGTGAAATGATGAATTAAATTAATTGTGCCTAAAAATATGAAAATAGAAATTGTGCTAATCTTTAATTTAAATTTTAATTTACTTTCAATCTAGCCTATTGATTTGTTAACATATGTTGAAATATCAACTATAGTAAAGATTACATCCAAGATTCAGGGAAGTCAAAAGCCTTGGAAGGAGGGTGCAAATAAATACGAAAATATTAACTATTGGGCGTAGAATTGGACATTTTAGTGTGACGGACTAAAATATTCAATTCGGTCTTGCTGTTTGAGAGCTGAAGTGTAGATGTTAGCCCTCAGGCGAGGGGAACGTGGGAGCTCTGAAGTGGCAGTCGGTATCCTCCCAGCCTAGCCGCAGATTCAGTAATCAAACATAAGTTTAGTCAATGTTCTTTGCACCTGGACCAAAGCGTAAAGAATAGTAATGCTCCTATTTGGCATAATACAATTAAAAACTTATTTAATTCTTCATTCACTTAATTCTCTAAAATAATGAGAAAGATACTTTTCTGAAATCTTATATTTAACCTTAAGCATTAGTTTCTTTTAGTTTAAGTATTCTTAATTTCTGTATACTAGATTAGTAAGTAAGTTTACTTTAATTTGTCTTGAAATTTTCTAACTTCCCTGTGGGATCGATATCTAGGACTCCATTAGAGTCCTATATTACTTGATAACGATACGTATACTTGCGTAGTATCCACAATATAAATCATAAAATCCATAATAGAATCATCAGTATATATTCAGTGCGGATCAAGTTTTTGGTGCCGTTGCTAACTTTTTATATCACAAATTGTAAGTATTAATATCGAAAAGTAGATCAAGTTTTTGGCGCCGTTGTCGGGGAAATAAAGTAAAGTAATTATTAAGATAATTAATAGAATTATTAAAATAATTACTAGAGTAACGGACTATTTTAAATATTACTTAAAAATTGTATGCGTAAATTTGGAAACGAAAATTTAATACCTTACGATTCAGAATTAGTGCGTACATTTAAAAGAATTAGAAAGCAAAAAAGAGAAATTATAAATTTAACACAAATGGAAAATAATCCAGAAATTGAAAATATAAACCAACAAAGACCATTAAGAGACTATGCCAACTCTACATTAGATGAAATTCACCTAACTATTCAAAACCCTGATGTAGCTGCTAATTCATTTGAACTTAAACTCGCAATTATCCAAATTGTACGTAATAATCAATTTAGCGGTTCACCTAATGAAGATCCTAATTTACGTCTTGCTAGTTTTTTGGAACTATGTGCTACTTTTAAATATGAAGGAGTATCTAATGATGCTATTAGACTTAGTCTTTTTACTTTTTCTTTAAGGGATAAGGCTAAGATGTGGTTAAATTCATTAGCACCTGGATCTATTAAAACTTGGGGAGAATTATCACAAAAATTTCTATCCAAATACTTTCCTCCTTCGAAAACTGCAAAACTTAGAAATGATATAACATCTTTTAGTCAGTTTGATGGAGAATCCATATATGAAGCTTGGGAGAGATTTAAAGAACTTCTTAGGAAATGCCCACATCATGTGTTACCGTATCGGTTAATTATACAAACTTTTTACAATGGATTAGTAAGATCTCTTAGATCAATCATTGATGCCTCTTCTGGAGATTCATTAATGTCAAAACCATTCGATGAAGCCTATGCGTTAATCGAAGAAATGGCTACTAACAATTTTCAATGGCTCGCTCGAAAGAATAAATCCTAAAAAGATAGCTAGTATTCATGAAAATGATGCAATATCTATGTTAGCTTCTCAAATTGTCGCTATATCAAAGAAATTAGATCATTTTGGAATGAATTACTCTCCAACTATATTAGAAGAAAACTCATCTGGACAAATTATAGATTCTCAATCTCCTTATGAAACTATAAATGCTATTAATAATAAACCCAATAATCCTTATGCAAATTATTATAATCCTGGTTGGAAGAATCATCCAAATTTTAATTGGAATAACAATACAGCTAATCAACAATGGATGAACAACTCTATAGAAATCTACCTAATCAAGGAAATACAAATTATAAACCATCTTATCCACTCGGATTTAATAACACTCAATTTAAAGATAAGAAGTTATTTATAGAAGAATTAATATTAAGTATGGGTCGAACTTGCAAAATCAAGGAAATCAATTACAAATTCAAGGAAATCAATTACAAAATCAAGGAACAAGAATTAAAAATATTGAAACTCAACTCGGACATATTGCTATCGCGCTTAACAATAGAATTACTGGAACTTTTCCTAGTAATGTGGAAATAAATCCTAAAGACCAAGGAAAAGAACAAATTAAAGCGATACAATTAAGAAGTGGAAAAGAGTTAGAAACTAAAATTTAGAAAGAAACAGAAAGTAAAAATGAGGAAGTGGAAATTGAGAAAGAAAAGGATCAACAAGATCAAAACTTAGAATATCCATTGATCCCTATGAAAATATCTATAGAAAAACCACCACCTCCATTTCCTCAACGACTTAAACAACATAAAATAGATAAGCAATTTGTTAAATTCCTTGAAATTTTAAAAAATTTAACAGTAAATATTCCTTTTGTAGAAGCATTAGAACAAATGCATAATTATGTAAAATTTATGAAAGATATTTTAAATAAAAAAAGAAAATTTACGGATAATGAAACCGTTGCACTTTGCGAAGAGTGTAGTGCAATTATTCAGAAAAAGCTTCCTGAAAAATTAAAAGATCCTGGTAGTTTCACTATACCTTACGCTATTGGAGAAAAATTTTATGGAAAATCTTTGTGTGAATTAGGAGCAAGCATAAATTTAATGCCTCTATCAATTTTTAAAAGATTAGAATTAGGAGAAATTTCACCTACTTCAGTAACTCTTTAATTAGCTGATTGTTCTGTGACTTATCCTAAGGGAGTTATTGAAGATGTGTTAGTAAAAGTGGATAAATTTATCTTCCCGGTAGATTTTATTGTTCTAGATATGGAAGAAGATAAAGAAATTCCAATAATATTAGGAAGACCCTTTTTAGCCACTGAAAAAGCTATGATTGATGTTCAGAAAGGAGAATTGACTATGAGAGTAAACGATCAAAAAGTAACTTTTAACATAGCAAAATCAATGAAATATCCTGCTTTAAAAAGAGATGATGAATGTTTTCGAATGGAAATACTTGAATATTTGCAAAATGAACATTTTAAAGAATATTATGAAAGTTAGAAAAGAAAATACTGAATTAATTGAAGAAGCAGATAATGAAAAACTGGATTATATTCAGGAAAAATTTGAAATGTTGGATAATACTGAAAACTTTGAAAAGAATATAGTTCTGTCAATAATTAGACCTCCTGAACTCGAATTAAAAATTCTACCTAATCATTTAAATATGCTTACTTAGGTAACCATTCAACCCTACCAGTTATTATATCAGCTGAATTGAATGAATCACAAGAACAAAAATTGTTAACCATATTAAAAAAATATAATAAAACTTTTGGTTGGACTTTAGCATATATTAAAGGAATTAGTCCTTCAATCTGTATACACAGAATTATTTTAGATAAGGAACATAAGCCAAGAGTAGACCCTTAAAGGAGATTAAACCTAAAAATGAAAGAAGTAGTCAAGAAAGAAATACTAAAATGGTTAGATAATGGTATTATATATCCTATTTCGGACAGTGCTTGGGTAAGCCCAATTCACTGTGTTCCAAAGAAATGAGGAGTGACCGTTAAAGTTAATGAAAATAATGATTTAATACCTATAAGATAAGTGACTGGATGGCGTATATGTATTGACTATAGAAAATTAAATGCAGCCACCAGGAAAGATCACTTCCCATTACCATTTCTAGACCAAAAGTTGGATAGATTAATTGGACATAAATATTTTTGTTTTTTAGATGGATATACCTAGGTTATCATCGGATACATATTGCTCCCGAGGATCAAGAGAAAACTATATTTACTAGTCCTTATGGAACATTTGCTTTTCGAAGAATGCCTTTTGGATTATGTAATGCACCTGCAACATTCCAGAGATGTATGATGTCTATATTTAGTAAATTAATTGATGATGGAATAGAAGTATTTATGGATGATTTCTTGGTATTTGGAACGTCATTTGATGCATGCTTGAATCATCTTGAAAAAGTATTAGAAGTATGTGAGAAAACTAACTTAGTTCTAAATTGGAAGAAATTCAATTTATGGTTGCAGGAGGAATTGTATTAGGGCATAAAATTTTAGAAAATGGCATGAAAGTAGACCCTGTAAAAATTCAAGTTATAGCTAAATTACCACCTCCAACTATAGTAAAAAGGGTAAGAAGTTTTCTTGGACATGCTGGATTCTATAGACGCTACATAAAAAATTTTTCAAAAATTACTAAACCTCTATGCCAACTTTTAGAAAATGATAAGAAATTTGAATTCATAACTGAATGCTTAAATGCTTTTGAATTATTAAAAGATAAATTAATCACAGCACCTATAATAGTTTCACCTGATTGGGATAAACCTTTTGAACTTATGTGTGATGCTAGTGATTATGCTATAGGAGTAGTACTTGGGCAAAAATATGATAAAATTTTTAAAGTCATATACTATGCTAGTAAAACTCTTAATAATGCTGAATTGAACTATACAGTTACTGAAAAAGAGCTATTAGAAATTGTTTATGCCTTTGATAAATTTAGGCCTTATCTAATTGGAAATAAATGTATTGTGCATACTGATCACTGTGCTATTAAATATCTAATGCAAAAGAAAGATTCCAAACCAAGATTATTTAGATGGATATTACTAATGCAAGAATTTGATTTTAAAATCATTAACAAAAAGGGAACTGATAATCAAATACCAGATCATTTATCAAGACTAGAATATAATGAATTATCTGATACTGATAATGAAATTACTGATAGTTTTCCTGACGAACAATTATATAATATAAATGATTGGAAAATACCATGGTATGCTGACATAGCAAATTATATTGTAAGTGATATTTTACCACCTATGTTAACTTTGCAACAACAAAAAAAATTCATTCATGATGCTATAACATATTTTTGGGATGAACCATATTTATATAAGCAATATAAGGATCTTATAATTAGAAGATGTGTGCCTTATGAAGAAACAGAACAAATCATTCAGAAATGTCATGATTCTGATTTTGGATGACATTTTGGAACAGATAAAACTGCTTATAAAATTTTACAATCTGGATTTTATTAGCCTACTCTTTTTAGAGATGTTTATAGATACATAAAAACTTGTGATAGATGCCAACGAGTAGGAAATATATCTAGAAGAAATGAAATGCCTCTAAATTTTATATTAGAAGTTGAGATTTTTGATATTTGGGGATTAGATTTTATGGGACCATTTGTTCCTTCATTTGGAAACTCATATATATATTAGTTGTTGATTATGTTTCTAAATGGATTGAAGCACAAGCTTTACCTCGATGTGACGCTAAGAGTGTTTCAAAGTTTCTAATGAAAAATATTTTTACTAGATTTGGAATGCCAAGAGTAATTATCACTGACGGAGGTTCTCATTTTAGAAATAAATATATTCACAAACTAGTAGAAAAATTTAACATTATTCATATGATATCAACTGCTTATCATCCACAAACCAGTGGATTAGCTGAAGTTTCTAATCGAGAGATTAAACGTATTTTAGAAAAAAATGTAAACCCTAATAGATTGGATTGGTCTCTAAGACTAGACACTGCATTATGGGCATACAGGACTGCTTATAAAAATCTGATTGGGATGACTCCTTACAGGCTTATTTATGAAAAAACTTGTCACTTACCAGTTGAATTAGAACATAAAGTTTATTGAGAAATTAAAGAATTTAATTACAATTTTAAAGAAGCTGGTGAGAAAAGATTATTGCAATTGAATGAATTAGATGAATTAAGAAATGAATCTTATCATAATGATAGAATTTATAAAGAAAAAATGAAATTATGGCATGATCGGAAGATTAACGTGAAGAATTTTGAGCCAGGACAAGAAGTTTTGCTTTATAATACAAGATTAAAATTATTTCCTGTGAAATTGAAATCCTTATGGTTAGGGCCTTTCACTATAACTCAAATATTTTCATATGGAACTATAGGAATTGAAGATCCAAAAACTGGGCATAGATTTAAAGTAAACAGACAGATTAAAACCTTTTTTTGAAGGAATAAGGCCAAAATTTAAAGAGGTTTTAATGCTCAGTCAACCCGATTACTAATTAAATTAGGTCGGGCTGACGACGTTAAACGAAGCGCTTTATGGGAGGCAACCCATAGTAGTTATTAATTATGATCTATTTATTATAGTTATTGAAAAATTAAAATATAGAATGAATTCTATTCATTTTACTTTTTAGAATCATCACAAATTTGAATCCATATGAAAAAATTAGAAAATATTCAGACTGAAGCAAAAAATTGGGTAATTTACCTAATCTCGCCAACGGCGAGATCGATCCCGCCCAATTTCAGTTTAAATTAATTAACTATCTCGCCGACGGCGAGATCGTTTCCGCCAACGGTGAGATCATTACCGCCGACAGCGAGATAGTTGAAAAGTGGTTTTTGTGAGTTATTTTGCGGTTTTGGATGGTTCTAAGGGCATTTCTCTATATAAAACATTTAAAACCTCATTTTTATACTATCTTCTTCCTTAGAAACAACTAGAGTCCCTCCAAAATAATTTATTATGGCTTCCAAACTACTTGAAACCATGAAATCCTGAGTTTTTAACAGACGAAAGTTCGTCAGTTCTGAGGCTCAGCGACTATTCAACAAGGTTTTGATGAATAAACGTCTGATTAAAGAAAGAGGATTCGTAAACAGAGGAGCGGAGAATTCAACAACAACAATTGAAGAAATGATTGTTCAGCGACGTTGGGAGGTATTCTGTTATACCACATCTACTGTAGTCATCCCAGTAGTCAAAGAATTCTACTCTAATATGCATGTGATCCATAATGGAAGTGTCTACGTAAGAGGCAGATGGGTAACTTTCACTCCTTCTCGAATAAATGAATTATACTCGATAGAGAATACCCCTATTTGCCACTATTCAAATTTTGTTCCTACAAGATACAACATGAATGAGATCTACAGATATGTGACTGACGAACCTGATGATTGGGAATTACGAGAAGACGGGTACGTTAGTTTTTCTGCGTCACTTCTTAACCCCGTCTCAAAGCATTGGCATTTCTTTATTTTATCAAAGTTATTACCCACTATGAGGGTAAACAAAGTTTCAAAGGAATGCACAATCTTAAATTACTGTATTCAATCTGGATTGCCTATTGATGTTGGATCTATTATTGTGAAGTCTGTAATAGGATTAATTGTGCATGGGTCAATTCATGGACTTGGACACCCATCAACTATATTTGCTTTATGTAGTCAGTACCAAGTTTCCTACGAAGCTTGGGAAAAAGTGTTATTTCCTTGGAAACCACTAGATCCGACAGATATGTTTCTTACATTGGATAACAATTATGAAACAGTAATTATTTCTGATCAAGCATCACAAAACAATCCTTTAGTTAAGCCCCTGACTGATAGAACAAACCTCATTTTACGGAAACTTAAAGGATTGGAGAAGGAACTACAGACTATGATGAATTCTATTGATAATATCTCTGATTTATTTGATCACATCGATTGGAGAATGAAGGAGCACTTTGACTATACAGGACACCTGGAGGCAAGTTTTATACGACTATTGAGACAGAAAGGGTGGATTGAAGAAGATTCTACTCGCGAATTCCCTTTCAGGCCTTTCTATAATTTGTTTGTGCACCTGCGTTCTATTGGAAACATCAGAGAAGAGAACAGTTCAGATTCCAATGAGTAGCAGAGACTTCTATTCATATTATATGTATGTGTGTTGATGTGAATTTAGTTTTTGATTTAGTTTGAATTTTACATAGATAATCTCAGTTTAGATGAGATTGTATGTTGTTTGTTTAGTCTCAGCATTTAGAGTATCGTGGTGTGGATTGCAATGCTCAGTTAGATGTGTTTGGGTAAATTTACTAAGTAAATTGTTAGTTATGTAGTGTTTGAAGTTTGTTAGTCCATGGATTTCATTTATAAAGTTATAATGTCTATGTTGTGTGAATTTATGTGTTAGTATCTAATCTTAATAAAAAAATAATAAATATATCAAATTTAGTGACCGGAACAATGAACAAGGCTTAATCTAAGTAGAATATAATTGAAAAATTAAAAAATATTAAATTATTGGAAACCTCGCCGACAGCGAGAGAAATCCCGGCGACGACGAGATTTTCCCGAAACTTTAGCCTTAGTGAATTAATTAGCTCGCCGACGGTGAGAAATTTCTCGCAGACAGCGAGATCGTGAAATATGCTTTATTTGACCGGTCAACCGACACTATTCATCATCTCCCTCCTCAAAACTTTAAAAAAACCTACCTAGGGCATGTGGAATCTTGGATTTGAAGCGATTTCAACACATTTTGACGCCGGATTTTATCTTCCCTTGGTAAGAGCTTCACTCCTATGTAAATTTTTTTTATTTTCACCATGAATTTCTTCTACATTGAGAAATTTTGGAAAAATTCGAAATGAGAAGAAAAGAATTAGAAGAAATTCATGAAACTTGATTTAGATTGATTTTAGTAACTATTAGAAGTCATCTTAGTAATATTTAGAAGTTTAGTTAAGATTTTTATGAATTTCACAGATCCAAAAATGGCTCCACGACAAAAGAGAAGAGTGGATTACGACGAAACTCGTTTTGTGAATGCAATGGCACAATCAAGATATTTTCACAATATTCAAGCTAGGACATGCATTCAGGATCGAATTTTCAAAAGTCTTGGAGGTGAAGTAGAGCGAATAATTAAAGAAAGAGGATGGGAAAATTTCTGTTTCATAACCAACAGAGCCACTGTGGAAGTGGTAAAAGAATTCTATGCCAACCTGACACAGGCTGAAGATGCACTGGTTAAGGTTAGAGGATTTTTTGTGGAATTTAGCGCTGCAAGAATAAATGCTTATTACGAAGTACGAGACACCTACACCAGTGAATATGATACATTTGGAACTTTGGAAGGACCATTATAAGAGGTGATCGACTTTCTCACTGACGGGAAAGGAGTTTGGAAAATGAAGCAGCGAGAACGGGTAAACTTCCCTCTTTCTATGTTGAATGCATCATCTAAAGCCTGGCACTATTTTATTTGTTCTACCTTGTTACCTACTTAAAACCATAATGAGGTAACAAGAGATAGAGCAGTTCTGAATTTCTGTATTCAGAACCAAAAAAGTATTAACATGGGAAGTATAATTTATTAGAATATATTAGCCACCGCAAGAAGTGAAAGTGGAGGAGGACTATGACATCCTGGTTTTATCTATGCACTCTGCCAATTATCTGGGGTAGAGGCAAGAGATGATGAGGAATGGGTGGAGCCTATGAAACCCATTACTCCGGCTAATATTAAGAAATATGAATCCCACGAAGGATGGAGAGCTGGGACAAGGAGCTATGTACCTTCTTCAAGTAGAGATATTCCCTCTACCAGTTATGAACCTCCTCCCTACAGTACTCCTACCCTTCAGGATTTGATGAATGAGATGACTCTACAGCGGAAAAGTTTTGAGAAAATAGAAGAAAAACTGGAGCATATTGATCAGAGAATTGGAAGCTTAGAAAGAAGACATGATTATGACAGTGAGTATCTCCAAAGACATTCAGAGTATGAGATACCCTATTATGATGTTGAAAATTATTACAGGAGAGGAGAGCTTGATGTTGTATTTCCTGAGTGCTCCCGATATACTCATTACCAGCCTAATCCACCCACTGATCAAGGAAATGAGGATATAGTTTGGGACTTTAATGTAGATGATTAGATCTTATGTTTATTTGTTTAGTTAAAGATTCTGATGTTATTTTTGTTTGTTTTTTGTTTTACATTTTTGTATTGATGTTTTAGTTTATGAACTTGATTATGATGTAGTGTAGATTATTTTAAAGTTATAGAGTTTTTAAATTTTTAATGTTTTCAGACTGCTATTTTAACTTTGTATTGAATTAGTAAATGTATGTGGATGTAGTATAATATTTTAAGTATAAAATGTGGTAGTATTGTGTTAAACTTCTTTACCTATCACTTTCTTTAATATTATGTGTAAAGAAAAATACTAACAGTACGGGTTAATTAAGTAATGGAAAAAGCCTGCAGAACTTCAAAAAGAAGAAATACCTAAAGCTCAAAGGTATGATTTAAATATTACAGTTTAATTCCTTTTCACCCTTTATAGATAGATAGAAAAATTTAAGTTTGGGGGAGGGAAAAATACAAATTTAATTATTAAATTGTTCTCAATTTACATTTTTAAAATTATTATAAAAATGAATTTTTGAAGTAATTTTAATTCAGTAAACTAGAATTAATTTATTTAATTATTATAAAAAGTTAAAAGAAATACTTTTAATAATTAACTAATTTTTTAGATTAAGGATATTTAGTATAAGAGAATAAGAATATAGTTAACTATTTATGGTAAAGAAAACTATATTTTCAAATATAAAATTCTTAGGTATTTAGTTAAGAAAGAAAAGATTGAAACTCAATGAAGTAAAAACTTTGAAATATATATAAGAGAAGTAAATGTTTCCTGTTTTAAATTTTGGAAGAGGAAAATGAAGTTCAAAATTATTAACAAAGCTAACCAAAAATAGTGATCCTCACTTAAAAAAGTAAAGAAAAAGGGATTGAAAATCAATCCAGAAAGAAAAGAAAAAAAGATATATATATATATATATATATATATATATATATATATATATATATAAAGTGAGGAGAAGCTTGAGGAGATGCCTTATCAAAAATTGGCTTCATTTGAATCAACCTAAAGGATAAACTTCAATTACATTTCTGAACTTATATATATGGATTAGTCTTTTACTAAGTTGTGTTTTCATGAAATTCCAATCATCTGAATATCTTAAGCAATTTAGTATTGAAAAGTATAATTATTCTTGAAATTAATAGAAGGCTAGAAATCTTAAACCTGAGAACTAAATAGCCTTATATCTATAGAATTAGTTTAATTATTTTAAAATATTTCTAGAAAACTTTACTATAATACTTATTTAAATCTAATTCATAGTATTTCTGAATTAAAACTTTACTACAAATAATCATTTACTTTTATGTAGTATCTAAATTACTTGAGAACAAGTAATAGTTAAGTTTGGGGGAATTTGATCACTAGAAAATATATTAAGAATTTCTTACCAATTTTATATGAAATTGCATTTTAAAGAAAAGTATTTTTTTATTTTATTGCAGGACTGAAGATTTATAAGTACTGAAAGTAAAAAGCACAAAAGAAGCAAATTTGGACCAAAAAGGACTCAATTAGATGAAAATTGAACTATCCTGCCGACGACGAGTTTTTCCTGAAGGATTTTTAATATATTATAAGGAGCCCGCTGACGGCAAGATCGAGCCCACCGACAGCGAGATCGGCGCGGTTAGCCTATCTTTTAGAAGCACGCCGACGGCGAGATCAAGTCGCCGACGGTGAGGCAGTTGAAAAGAGCCAAAATACATTTAACCTGGATGCTTTTTGAAGAGGTTCTTAAGCAAACTTTGGAGATTTGACCCCTTCTATAAATAGAGACGAATTTTAGTCATTTGTGTGTCAGTTTTTGTCATTTTGTGAAAGTTAAGTGTAATTTAAGAGTCTTTGAGTGAGTGTTTAGTGTTTTGGTGTGCTATACTGGAAGGAAGAGTCAAAGGAACTTCAAGAATCTGCTCGGGGAGAAGAATTGAGATAAGTATATTTGTTATTTGTTTGTTAACTTTAATGAAATCCATGCTTTGTGTTATTTTTCTCATACATTTTGAGTAGTTTCCTTAGTCTTTCTCCTTGTTATCGGGATTAGTTAAATGATGAATTAAAGTAATTGTGCCTAAAAATATGAAAATAGAAATTGTGCTAATCTTTAACTTAAATTTTAATTTACTTTCAATCTGGTCAATTGATTTGTTAACATATGTTGAAATATCAACTATAGTAAAGATTACATCCAAGATTCAGGGAAGTCAAAAGCCTTGAAAGGAGGGTGCAAATAAATATGGAAATATTAACTATTGGGCGTAGAATTGGACATTTTAGTGTGACGGACTAAAATATTCAATTCGGCCTTATTGTTTGAGAGCTGAAGTGTAGATGTTAGCCCTTAGGCGAGGGGAACGTGGGAGCTCTAAAGTGGCAGTCGGTATCCTCCCAGCCTAGCCGCATATTCAGTAATCAAACATAAGATGAGTCAATGTTCTTTGCACCTGGACCAAAGGGTAAAGAATAGGAATGCTCTTATTTGGCACAATGCAATTAAAAACTTATTTAATTCTTCATTCACTTAATTCTCTAAAACAAGGAGAAAGATACTTTTCTGAAATCTTATATTCAACCTTAAGCATTAGTTTATTTTAGTTTAAGTATTCTTAATTTTCGTATACTAGATTAGTAAGTTTACTTTAATTTGTCTTGAAATTTTCTAACTTCCCTGTGGGATCGATATCTAAGACTCCGTTAGAGCCCTATATTACTTGATAACGATACGTATATTTGCGTAGTATCCACAATATAAATCATAAAATCCATAACATAATCATCAATATATATTCTGTGCGGATCAAGTTTTTAGTGTCGTTGCTAACTTTTTATATCACAATTTGTAACTATAAATATCGAAAAGTGGATCACTTATCTTGTTAGAGTATCTTTAGTTGAAGTCGTAAGACTTTCTCTTGTGGGTGGTTTTATATTTAAAATAAGATTATTTTAGAAAACATTTAATTTACATATAATTATAGAACTATATATTTTAGTCTTTTTTAAGCTCACCAAGTTCTCTCTCTTACTTAACTTAGGAATTTTAATTCTTCTTCCAATACATTCTTTAGAAACACACATACCTGGAGCTTTGTCCAAAGGTTATCTCTAGTTGAGCCTCCTAACACTCCACTTGCATGAAAATAAACTCGTCCAACTTACACAAATGTAACGACATCCTTTTAAGCATGCATACATACACACACACATGGTCACAACAAGCAAATCATGTAATCATACAATCAAATGTCCACTAATTTTCTTCTTCCTTTTCTTTTTTTTTCCCTACATATACATACATAAAAATTCACATTTCAATTGCATGCAAACTAAACACAAATTAATCTACATGAACATGGACTAATGAATATGCTTCGTTTTACATGAGGAAAATCCATAGGGCTTTCATTTGTTCCTCAGTAAACACAATTAGCACGACTCCTTCCTCCTTTTTCATTTCTTTTGGGTTAAGGTGGACCTAACTAAGGTGAGCTTCATTTTAGTTAGGGTTTCTTCGGGTTTGATGAATTCATTGGTCAATTAATTAATTAATTAATTAATTGTTGAAATATTCCAATTAAGTATTTTATGGTTTAGTTAGAAGTTTTATGCTTTAGTCAAATATTTCATAATTTAAATTATATGTGTTATTAATCTAATGGCTTAATTATGTGTTTTATTTGTTAAACATTTGTTTTCCTAATTTTTTATTTAATTAGTTGTTTGATAAATTAATTAAATATTTAAAATACTTAGTTTAAATATTAGTGAATTAAGAAATAATTTTAAAATTATTATTCAATTAAAGTTTCATGAAATAAGTAATTTATATATTGAATTAAATATTTATTAATTATTAAATTATTAAATTATTTTTTATTAGTTATTTCTAAATTATTTAATTATTTAACTAATTAATTATTTTCTTATATTAGAGTTTCTCTTAAAATGTTGAATTAAAGTTTTAAATTAAATTTTTTGTATAATATTTTCATAAGTTTATAATTAAATAAATTAATTTAAATTTAAATTAATTTAATTAAATATTAATTTAATTCATTAATTAATGTTTTGATTAAATTGTTTATTAATATATCTTATTTTTAATATATTTATTGATTTACTTGAACAGTTTATAGTTTAAGTATGTTATCAATTTTATTAGAGGATTATGATTTTCATTAATTTAATTAATTAAAAAATAGGTTAATTAGGTGGTTTAATGGGTTACCTAATTGGCTAATAGGTCACGTAAGTATCTAATGGGACATCTAATTGGCAAACAGGTTTATGGGTCACCTAAGTGGTTTAATGGGTCACTTAATTGGCTAATAAGTTAAAAGGTTACCTAATTATTTAATGTTTATTAAGTATCTAAAAGTTTAATGGGTCACCTAATTGGTTTAATTATTTAGTTAAATGATTGCAAGTTCATTAGACCAATTTTAGTTTCATTTAAGTGAGTAGTGAATTTATTGAGTTATAATTAGCTTTATTAATTGATTATGTTAATTTGAATGTTTTTTCCTTAATTAATTAATCATTCTTCTAGCTATGATGTTTAGGATTGGGTTTAAGCAATTTAAAGGTAATTAGGCTTGGGTTTATCAGATTATCGGATGATCAGGTTGGTCTAGGGGGTTAAGGCGTGATTAGGGGTTGGGCTGACGGGTTGAGCTAATAAGAGAAGATTAGTGTTTTGAGGCTTGAATTAGATAAAAATTTGAGATTAAAACCAATTTTAATGATAACTAGAGAATCATAGTCTCAGCCAAAAGAGAAATGCATGGTGTAGTTTGATCCCTGATATTTATGCTTAAGTTTTATATATGAATTTATACTTTATACTTCCTTTTAATTATATCTCTTTCTTTACAACAACGCCAAAAACTTGATGCTGATGCAAATGAGAGTTGAACTATTATTATTATTATAAAATGAGATTCTACGCAAGTATACGCATCGTTGTTAAGTAATATAGGACTTTCTGATTAAGTCTCGAGATATCGAACCAACTAGGTAAAATGTTAAATATTATTAATAAAGAAAATAGAAAATAACTTTTTTACTTTTTAAGAAAGATATTACTCAAACTGAGGATAATATTCTAAGAAAGAATGTTCTATTCTTTTTGGTAATTTTTGTAATTTTGAAATGAAAGCAAACAATTTAATTTAACTAGATTTTTGTAAGATGAAAGAAAATGCAAATAAATATTTTTTCCTTATTATGAATCAGTAACAAGTCATGGAATTCTATTGTGGAGGTATCTAAAATGTGTTATGCCAAATATGAGCAATTATATTCTTTACTCTTACTACGGATGCTATAAAGAACATAAGCTAATCTAATGCTTTAAGAATCTTGAAGACGGGTTAGGCAAGAAAGATACTATTCTCAGTCTAGAGTTTCTGCTTCTCCCTCCACCTGAGGGCTAACATCATGTACCAAGACATAAAACATTAAATTGAATTGGGGGCTTTAGCCTGTCACTCTAATGCTCTTTAATTCTACACCCATCAAAGTATATCTTTCTATTTATTTGCACTCAATCATTTGGATTAATTTCTCACCCATATAATCTCATGTGATTCTTATCAATTGTTGACTGAGACAATACCATACCGGTTCTTAAATGTTCTCACAACATATATTAACATCTTAATTGGACAAATCAAGAAGTAAATGAAGTGCAATGTTTTGAATCATCACAACTTCTTCCAACATTGATTTCCTATACTTCACACAACTTCCATCCATAACTTAATTACTTCATCATTTTAAAGAAAAAGATAAAGAAAACTACTCAAAATTCATGGAGAAAATAGAATCATAACTTGGTTTTTAAATGTAGAAATCATAGTGAAAATACAATAATTCTTAATTAAAAACCAAATGTAATAATAAAGATAGAGACTTATCTGAAAATCCACTTGACCCACTTTTCTATGTTTGCAAATTATGTTAATAGCAACGACACCAAAAACTTGATCCCGCTTTAATATATATATTTGATTTTATGATGGAATGTATAATGTGGATTCTACACAAGTATATGTATCGTATCAAGTAATACAGGGCTCTAGTGGAGTCTTGGTTATCGATCCCACAGGGAAGTTTTTAAAAGATTTGTAACAGCTAAATTTAAAAAGTATTTACTTACTAATATAGTATACGGAAATTTAGAATACGTAACTAAAGCGAACTAAAGTAAACTAATGCTTTAAATAAAGTTGATTTAAAGATTTCAAAAAAAGTATCCTTCTCCTTGTTTTAGAAAATTAAGTGAATGATAAATTCAAATAGAATTTTTTATTGTACTGTGACAAATAGGAGCATTCATATTCTTTACCCTTTGGTCCAGGTGCAAAGAACATTAACTAGTCCTATGTTTGTTTACTGAATCTGCGGCTAAGTCGGGAGGATACTTGTCGCTACTTCGTAGCTCCCATGTTCCCCTCACTCGAGGGCTAACATCTACACTTCACCTCTCAAACAATAGGACCAAATTAAATATTTTAGTCTGTCACACTAAAATGTCCAATTCTACGTCCGATAAATAATATTTTCCTATTTATTTGCACCCTCCTTCCAAGGCTTTTGACTTCCCTGAATATTGGGATGCAATCTTTACTATAGTTGATAATTCAACATATTTTAACAAATCAGTGGGCCAGATTGAAAAGTAAATTAAGTTTTAAGTAAAAATTATCACAATTTATTTTAATATATTAGGAACTTCTATTTAATTTCATCAATTCACATAACTTCATAAACAAGGAGAAAGACTAAGAAAACTACTCAAAATACATGGAAATTAAACAAAGCATGGATTTCATTTAAAGTTAACAACAATAAACAAAGATACTTATCTCGATTTCCTCCCCAAGCAGACTCCTTGAAGTTCCTTTGACTTTTCCTTCTAGTACAGCACACTTCTAAACTCACTAATTACACTCTTAAACTCTTAAAAATACACACCAAGTAGACACTAAGACTCTCTAAAATAGACACAAATTGACACTCCAGAGACACACATTGACACTCAGGAGACACACATTGACACTCAGGAGACACACAATATACTAAAATTCATCCTCTATTTATAGAGGTAGGCAAAGGTCCAAGGGGTGCTTAAACACCTCTTCAAAAAGCGTCCAGGTTCAATGTATCTAGCATTTTGAACTGTCTCGCCGTCGACGAGAAACGACCTTGCCATTGGCTGCCTTCTAGAAAGTCTCCAAACCGCGCGATCTCGCCGTCGGTGGGCTTGGGCTCGCTGTCGGCGAGGTAGTTGCAAATCCTTTAAAAATTCTCCTCACGATCTCGCCGTCGGCGGGCTCGTTCTCGCCGCGAGCGACTTAGTTCATTTTGCATGAATTTCTTCCTTTTTTATCCAAATTCGCTCCATTTCATGTTTTTTGCTTTTATCACTTATAAATCTTCATTCCTGCAATAAAATAAAGAAAATATCTTTTTTTAAAGTGCAATTTCATAAATAATGGGTATGAATTTCTTAATATATTTTCCTGTGATCAAAATCCCCCAAACTTAATTATTGCTTGTCCTCAAGTAATTTTAGTACTAAATAAAAATAATGATTTCTGTAATAGAATTTTTCAATTCAAATATACTATAAATTAAATTTAAATAATACTATAGTAAAGTTAAATAGAAATATTTTTAAGTAATTAAATTATCTTTATAGATATAAGATTATTTAGTTATCAGATCTAAGATTTCTAGCTTGTTATTTATTTCAGGAAAGACTATATTAAAAAGAGTAATTTACTTAAGATATTTAGATGATAGGAAGTTCAAAAAGACACTATTTAGTAAAATACTAATCCATATATATAAGTTTAGAAATATATTTGAGTTTTACCCTTTAGGTTGATTCCATTGAAGCCAATTTTTGATAAGGCATCTCCTCAAGCTTCTCCTCACTTATATTTTTTTTTCTTTTCTTTTCTCTCTCTTTTTTTTTACTTTTTGGATTGATTTTTAATCCTTCTCTTTTTCTTTTTCAAGTGAGGATTACTATATCTGGATAACCTGTTAATAATTTTGAACTTCAACTTTCTCTTCCTAAATTTGAAACTTAAAATATTTCTTTGCTTATATGTATTTTATAGCCTTTACTTCATTGAGTTTCAATCTCTTCTTTTTCATCTAAATTCTTAAGAATTTCAATTTTAAAATATAGTTTCCCATATTTTAAATAGTTTACTATATTCTTATTCGGTTTAACCAAATATCTTATTCTATTAAATTAATTTGGATTACTAGAAACATTTTATTTAACTTTCTAAAATAATTAAATAAAGTAATTCATGTTTATTGAATTGAAAAATTACTATAGAAAAATCATTTGATAATAATAATAATTGAAAATAGAAATTGAGAACAATTTAATAATTAAATTTGCATTTTCCTCCCCCAAACTTAAATTTTTCTAGCTATTTCTAAATGGTGAAAAGGAAAATATACAATGAATCATACCTTTGAGCTTTAGGTATTTCTTTTCTTGAAATTTTGGCAGTCTTTTTCATTATTTAAAGAACTTGTACTGTTAGTATTCTTCCATATATATAGTATTTAAAAGAAAGTGCTGGGATAAGAAATTTTTAATAAGTATAAAACACAACAAATGAAAACTTAATATATTACTACACATACAATCAACTAACCTACTTTAAATATATTAAAACAATCTAAACATATTAAAAGTTCATAACTTATAAAAACTTAAACAACACATTAAAGAAAAACTAACATCCTATCTAAAAGAAAAATTGCAAACTACCTTAACACATATAAAAAGTCTAACATTACAGCATAAGCAAACAAACAAACAACCCAAATCCACAGTCCACAGAAAGTACAGAATAATTACACACAAAACAATAAAGTTTTCAAAAGAACAATTAATCTAAACAAACTAAACAAAGTCTCTAACCTTACACATTAAAATCCCAGGCTATATCATCTCCTTGATCTCCAGGCTAAGAAGGTTGAGCAGGCTGGTACTGTGTGTAGCGGGGGCACTCAGGAAAGACAACATCTAACTCACCACTCCTATATCGACGTTCAGCCTCATAGTATGCAATTTCGTACTCTGAATGCCGCTGAAGATATTCACTATCATAATCATGTCTTCTTTCCAAGCCATCAATCCTGTGGTCCATATGCTCAAATTTTCTTTCCATATTCTCTCTAAATTGTTCAAAACTCTTTCTACTTAGGGTCAGCTCATTCATCAAATCTTGAAGGGTAGGAGTGGTGTACTGAGGGGGTTCATAACTAGTAGAGGGTATATCTATACTTGAAGAAGGTACATAGTCCCTTGTCCTAGGTCTCCATCCTTCGTGGGATTCATATTTCTTAATAATAGCCGGAGTAATGGGTTTCATAGGCTCAACCCATTCCTCATCATCTCTTGCCTCTACCCCAGATAATTGGCAGAGTGCATAGATAAGACCAGGATGTCATAGTCCTCCTCCACTCTCACTTCTTGAGGTGGCTAATATATTCTTATAAATTACACTTCCCACATTAATACTTTTTTGGTTATGAATACAGAAATTCAGAACTACTCTATCTTTTGTTACCTCACTATGGTGGTAAGTAGGTAACAAAATAGAACAAATAAAATAGTGTCAGGCTTTAGATGTTGCATTTAACATAGAAAGAGGGAAGTTTACCCGTTCTCGCTGTTTTATCTTCCAAACTCCTTTCCCGTCAGTGAGAAAGTCGATCACCTATTCCAGTGGTCCTTCCATAGTTCCAAATGTATCATACTCTCTGGTGTAGGTGTCACGTACCTCGCAATAAGTATTTATTCTTGCAGCGCTGAATTCTACCAAAAATCCTCTACCTTTAACTGGTGAATCTTTAGCCTGTGTCAGGTTCGCATAAAATTCCTTTACCACTTCTACAGCGGCTCTGTTGGTTATGAAACAGAAATTTTCCCATCCTCGTTCCTTTATTACTCGCTCCACCTCTCCTCCTGGATTCTTAAAAACTCGATCTTGAATGCATTTTCTTGATTGAATATTGTGAAAATATCTTGATTGTGCCCTTGCATTCACAAATCGGGTTTCGTCGTAATCCAACCGTCGCTTTTGTCGTGGAGCCATTTTTGATCTGTGAAATTTGTAAAAAATCTAACTAAACTTCCAAATATTACTAAGAATGCTTCCTATAACATCTAAAATCTATTTAAATCAATTTCCATGAACTTCTTCCAAGTATTTTTTCCACATTCAAATTTTTTCAAAATTTCCCAATGTAGAAAAAATCCATGGTGAAAATCAAAAATTTTTGCATAGGAGTGAAGCTCTTACCAAGGGAAGATGAAATTCGGTGTCAAAAAGTGTTGAAATCGCCTCAAATCCAAGATCTCACAAGCCCTAGGTCAGTTTTTTTGAAGTTTTGAGGAAGGGGGTGATGAATAGTGTCGGTTGACTGGTCAAATATAGGACTTTTCGTGATCTCGCTGTCGACGAGATTTTCCTCGCCTTCGACGAGCAAATTAATTTGACAGAGGCAAAAGTTTCGGAAAAAATCCACCGTCAGCGAGATCGTTCTCGCTGTCAGCTGGATTTCCCTCGCTGTTGGCGGGATAATTCTCGCCGTCGGCGAGATCCCAAAATTTTAAATTTTTGAAATTCGTCAATCATTTTCAACCTCGATTTTCCCTTAATCAATCTTCCGATCACTTAATTTAATAATTTAGTAAGAAGATTAGATACTTATACTCACAAAAAGTTCACACAACATAAATAATATAACTTTATATATGAAATCCATGAGACTTACAAACTTCACACTAACAACTAACAACATACTTAACTTAAATGTCCAAATCCATAATACTCAGCATCGCAATCCAAACCACTATACACTAAATGCTGAGACATAACAAATACATATAATTTCATCAAATCTGAGATGATCCAGAAGTTGTACGGCATATTTTTAGGTTATGTGTTTTGAAAAAAAGGGGTCGCCTACAAAAATTGTCGGCGAATTTTTAATTTAATTTAAATAAATAATTTGAAAAGTAGTATTTGATTTTGAAAATAATTTTTAAATTTGAAGATTTTACGATATGAAATCAAACCGATCTCACATCCCAAATAATTTATATAAACGAGCATCGCACCACAAACTGTGTATCTATCCCGAAGAATAGACACTGCTTGATGATGGGGCTCGATTAAATAAACTAAGAGATTTGTGACATCCGTTTGGTCTGCGAACCAATTTTATAAGCCGACAAGTTCCCCTGCTTAATATAAAGGAATTAAGCGAGGGTTTATATTACTCGGGTTCTTAAAGTTCCCTATAAGGGCAAGCCCCTATAGTTAATTACATCTTAAATGACGGGAATCATTTAAGAAAACTCTCGATAATGATCAGTGGTTTTGCTCTCAAGAATTTCGAAGTTTAAGATTTTCAAAGGATTGAATTTTGGAATTTCAATAGGGAATAGATCAAATTTGGAACAATTTATTTCAGGAGTCCAAAGGAAGAGAAGTAGGGGATGTCATAAACCCGAAGTGAACTTCGGTGACTTCCCAGACTATCCTAGTGTTAGGTTTTGAATTTCGGAAGTGAATTTATTTAAGTTTCAATCATGCCAATTAATTATAGGAATTACATTTACATAATCACCTGATTATACAAATAACCTGAAAGGTAGGAGGATTTACATCGTATCGGACGACGACCTCGGAATCCTAAAGCGAGTTAGGGCTTATATTGCACGACAGAGGCCGTACAAAGGCCTAAAAGAACAGGTGAAGATTTATGTCGCACTAGGCGGACTACCTCGAATCTTATGGCTTGTTGTTTAAACTAAAGAATAGTTTTGCTGATGTCGACACAGGTTTTGCTGTTGATGATGGCCGTGCTGCCCTCGAAGTCGTGCTCCGTGCTCCGTGCTCCACGTCGTAGCAAAGTTGCAGTTTAGGTTTAAATCTTAAGTTAAAGTGAACATGCAAATCGTTTTATTTCATCTTATTATTATTATCGTTTTCATTTTCATTGCAAGCGTGAGTGTGTGCAACGATGATGGGTGTAGCAAAAGAAAGCAGGAAAATAAGTAAGCGAGGAATATGCTTATAGCAAACGACGGGAAGCAAGTATCACAAGCGAGTTATGCCGAGCTAAACGGGAATAACATGCTACAACAAGCAAAACATGCTAAGCAAGTATGTATACCGAAAATAAGCGAGACTAGACTAACGAGGAGTATATGTCGAAAAGTAAGGCATGCGTAACAGGTATAAAATGAAAGTAAACAGGCTAGACTAGTAGGAGTATGTACTGAAAAATAAAGCAGGTATAACAGTAAAGAAAGTAAAAACTGTGTCACAGGAGTACCGTATGCTCTGCTCATCCGCGGTGCACTGTTACCTGTTTATTATTTTCATATTTTTCTTATATTTCCTGCAGAAGAGTCGTTAGCGCAGGAAAAAAAGCAAGAGTACAAGTAGTGGGCAAACACATGGCTCAACAGGAGTACTACAGTACGTACGAAAGTACCAAAGTATGAAAACCCAACAGTAAAACAAAAGAAGGACAACAGGGGAGCGAACAAAATCACGAGAGAAAACCAGAAAATCGAGAAAGAAAGAAAAAGAACGTCCGTAGAGAACTCCGAAAAAGGTCACGAACGAAAACAAAACAATGTCGTAGAAAACCGCAAAGAACACCGGAAGAAACTCACAGATGGCCCGCTAAACTCACGGCAAACCGTAAGAAAGCCATGGGGCATCTGGAAAGAAAGACCCGTAAGCACGGTGGTGTTTCGGACTCAGAGCTGTGCTAATATCCGGACTTGAGTGCTGACTACTAGACCGACTTTCTGCAGAAGGCAGGCCTAATCCGACTCGAATAGCCAACCGTGGACCTTTATAAATTTTCACACATTTCATTTTTGGTTTGCATGCAAGTAAAAAGCCGTAGGTAAGTAGGCTGTGTAGTAGTGGAGGTAGTTTTTATATTTTTCAAACATATGTATTTTTTGTTTTAAAGTATTTTTTTAGTCCACAGGTTGACTACCCTAATAGGACTAGGACTACGAACATCCTTAGACTGTCGGCAGTAGAAACCCCAAGGACGGGCGAACGGTTCCGTGGTTCCTGCTCTACTTTCTACAAAGTCTCTGAGTCAGGCGGCCCCATTCTATGATTCTCGTAATTCTTCTTTTTTGCAGTCTCATCAATGTCCCCACCGCACTTACAACCTTGCTTGATAGCCCCACATATAGCCTAAAGGGGCTATATGTACACACCTACACGTCCCCTGCAGGTGCGAACATTGAACCAAGAAGCAAGGAGAAAATCAAGGGACGAGGGATCAATGAAAGGAGAGAGGAGAAAACAATTCACCTAACATAAAATTGCAAAAAAAATGAGGTGAATTGGTTCTCAAAATCAATCAACTCAAGTAAATCACCCCGGATCCCTGACAATCCTGACTCGTCCTAAAGAAAAGACCTAAAAGTGTTGCCACGCTCGTGAAGTGACCTAGACCCCTAAGGTGGTGTGTAACCCTTCCCAAACATTCAAGTAATGGCAAAGAAAAGGGAAACATAAAACAAAGTCACGGGTAAAGAAAGTAAAATGGAGTGAAGTAGAAATGAAGTAGAAAAAGAACAAAACCAACCAAGAAAAATTGGGCAGCATAACGGCATAAAAATGAATTTTCCACACTCGAAATTTGCATAAAAAGAGATGTCGCAAGCATATGTATATGTGACAACCACTGTTTCCATCCATTCCAAGCATGTATAAAGCATGCTAGAACTCTCAAAATCATAGGACAGCTTGCATGAAAAAGAGAACTTCAAATCCATATGTGTGAGGCACACTTTTATGCTTGGAGTGAGGTGAGACATGTGTGTTGTTGACCTCATTTTTGATGAGGTCTTCCCTTCTTCTTTTTAGTGCTTAGGATCTAGCCTTAGGCTTTTCCTTTGACTATCTTAGAGGACTAGAATTGGGACCCACATTTTAGAAATTTAAACCACTTCTAAACTCCCCGCAAACTCCACAAACTTGACTATAGACCCCTAATTACCTAGAGGGTTGAAATCAAATGTGGAAGTTTAAAGGATGAGTTCCTATAGGACTCTTTGGCCTTAGGACTGCCCTGGGTGGCCTGGTCTGGTGAAGGGGCTGCCTACACATACACTTACATACACACTACACTTACACACTACATTTCCACACACTTCCGAAAACCACACCCATACCCAACTTAACCTCCTGACTCATGTAGGTGATTCACATGGATGGTCCTTAACCCCTAAGCCCTTGGCTAAGAGGGTTAGGAACAATATAGTGAATTCCTCAAATGAGTCCTTTCATGGCTCATATGGGCTTGAAATGGCTTCATGGCTCAACCAAAATGATTTCTTTCCACCTAGATTCACCCAATCTTCAATTTCCCAAATTTTCAATTTTTGACCCACCTGACCAAGATGGTGACCATTGCCTGGCCGGCCGGCCACCAGGCCGCCGGAAAACACCATGGCCGAGAGCTCACATGTGAGCCAACATTGAAATTCTCACTTGCCGAGCTGCCCCATGCCTAGTGGTCACCATGGTCGTTCTTCTCCTCACCGGAGCAGTCGATCCCAAGCCCTAACTCCCCCAGGATGCCCCCGACCAGCTCTATTTAAACTCCACCCCTCTCGGCCATGAGAGAAGAGAAGCATAAACCTTGCCAAAACTCTGCCAAAATTATTCCAGACCCTCCTCCACCCTTAGAGCACTTGATCCCCAGTGAAATTCCCCTGCCATTTCTCCTCTGTAAGCTCAATTTCAGAGTTGAAATTCCACCCAAAACCAGGACACTTCTCCATAGTGAGCCAATTCCCAAATTAATTGGCTCTACACCTTCACCAGACCAAGGGAAGGTGTCCACCATCAAAAGCCCCATCTCCGGGCCACCCGGTTGCTCCGACCTCCAAGCTTTGTGGATCGGGCTTGGTCGAAATCATATCCGGACAATTCACCGGACCGGGAGACTTCATCCGGAGCTTCGTCGGGACCCAATCGAAGGTGCAACAACTCTCGATTGAAGCCACACTTCTCCGAGCCAAGGTATGAGCTAACTCTTCATCCCGAGCTTCGGAGATTCTCCATTTCAAATGCTTTAGTTTCAATGCATGTTAACCGTATAGATGTGTTCGTCTCTTCAAGACGAATCCATAGAGTATAAGAACGTAAAAATCCATTGAGAATCGAGTGAGATCTTAGGGATTTAGTGTGGACAGACTCTCGGGTGAGAACACTTGGGGACGATGAACGGATGTCGTCCATTCAATACACGCGCGCACGGACGGCCGAGGATCGCGTCGGACCAGGGAGACGGTACGAGAACCGCGGGGCCCGGGCTGCCGACTCGGGTGGCGGCGTCGAATGGGAGCGCGCCGCGTGGCCTTTCGGAGGCTGCCGAGGATGCGCCGGCGCCGCGTGGATAAATAGAAAAATAGGGTATTTTCTGATTTATTTAATTCCCTAAACTTCAAAAATTCATATCTCTGTCTAGAAAAATCTGAAAAATAAAATAAAAATACCCTCTTGCTCAGTGAAGAGAGGAGAATAATGTGGAAAAGAAATCACTTAATTTCATCAAATATTTTATTTTTTATAATTTATTTACTCTCTGCATTGTTTTAATTCTCCATGCATGCATACAATTCACCATGGCATGAGACCATAGGGCTTTTGAAGCCTCTGAATTTGGGAGCATTCCCTGAATTTTCCAAAGTCAGAGGCCATCCCTATGAAGAGTTCTTGATTTTTCAAGTTCGAGTCATCTGTTTTGAGTATTTTAATTCCAGTAAATAGCATGTTGTGAAATAAATTCTAGAAAAATTTGGTGATGTTCCTTATGACTAGAGAACCCTAGGAAAAATAGATTTTGGCTTAGTTCATTCAAAACAACCCTAATTGGCTTGAACACCCAAAATAGGTCTTTAATTAATTAGAGTTAACCAGGCATCAAATTGACTTGAAATCAATTCTCCACTGACCTTTAGGATCAGAGGAATCCACCATAAAAATTTGAGGTCAATTGGACTTGGTTAGCCCCACTAATTGGGTTGATTAAGCCACTTAGCCATTTTAAACTTTAAAAATTCATAACTTTTAAAATACCTTTCAAAAATTCACCAAATTAGTTTTGGAGCCTCTCTGATATCAGGGGAATCTAAGAAAATTAAAATTTCAATTTTCTGAAAAAGTTGATTTTTAATAATATTTTAATATTTTTAATAATTAAAAAATAATAAAAATCACAAAAATAATAAAATTCACCAAAATGTCACATTTTGAATTTTAATCACTTAGGAACAAATCCCACATTTTTCTTAGGTCTATTTAGTGATTAAACTTTAATTAAATAATAGATTAAATTTGGAAGAATAATAAAATTGGAATTATTAAAATAAGGGATATTTATTAGGAAGAGATTTATTCTTTAATTTAAAAATCCCTAAACTAATTATATCATTAATACTCAATTCTTAATTAAAATGATAACTCAAATGTAAAACATTAAAAGACTTAATTGAATTATTAAACTCTTTTAAAATTTCAATTAAAATTAAAAATAAAGTAAATTAAAATTAAATTAAAATTAAATCAAATTAAATTAAATAAAATTAAATTAAATTAAACTAAATTAAAATTAAATTAAATTAAATTAAATTAAATTAAATTAAATAATTAAATTAAATTAAATTAAACAATTAAATTAAATTAAATTAAATTAAATTAAATTAAATAATTAAATTAAATTAAATCAAATCAAATTAATTAAACTTCAAATCAAATTAAATTAAATTAAATTAAATTAAAACTCAATTAAATTAAATTGAATTAAATATAACATCACCTAAGACATAAAAGAAATTAAATATAAAGCAACTTGAACACTATTCCAAATTTAAACCCTTTAACTTAAATCAAATCATTTGAATACTAATTTACCCTTGAAAGCTTTGATTATTATAACTCCTAAATGAAACATTAAATGAAGTGCTACTTCACTCATAAGATATTCAAATGTCTTAATTCACTCGGGCAAGTTAACAAAACTTGAAAACCTCGAACGATTGATTCATTTATATAATTAAATTCATTTGGACTTAAAACAATCCTAAAAATATTGAAAAGATGTTTAAGATTCTTCTTAAGCACTTCCTCAATATGATAGGATATTTATAAGAACAATTGGATTTAATTGTTCTTTGATGAAGAAAATCGTCCTCAAACAAAAACACAAAGATCCTAGACGTCATAGGAGATGACTAGCTATAGGATTAGGAATTTGGTAGAAAACCATAACCTTTCCCTTAGCTTTACCTAGGAACTTGCTTAAATATTCTAATTGTGTTTTAAGTGTAGCTTGGGATGACGGGAAGACCCTCCAGGTACGCTTTTATTTTATTGCAATTTACTTTCTTGCAATTTACTTCCCTGCAATTTACTTTATTGCAGATGCACTTCACTTTTCTTGCATGATAAAACAACAGTTGCATGAAAACCCACACCTTTAGGATAGACCCTAAAACTGAAACCAAATTAAGTTAAAAGTCATTGCAAGATAAAATTCACCGCCACAACATTTCAAAATATAAAACAACTCAAAATTTAATCACAAACGAACACAAAACTACAATTGCAACTAAATTAAAACGTCCTGTTGGATGATCGGGAATACCTCGGATGATGTAACCTACGTGTTGCTAACGGGATTTCCCACGGTCTAAATGAAAGTGTGGAACTCATTCAGTTGAGTTTAGCAAATTCATCTGGACTAAGTGAATCCGATAAAAATAATGATGCCGGAAGGATGGAACCGTGGGATCTTAACCGGTGTCGTTATAATCAACTTTAAGATTTGTTTTAATTAAAACACAAAAAACACTTGGAAAATTAAGATCTTCTCTAAACCAAAATACTTTTCTCATCCCCTGATTTATGATTTCTAAAACTAAACCTCTGCAACAACAAGGAGCTTGGAGCATGGTGGGCGACACGGCCATCGTCGTCGGCAAAACTTGAACCTACTTCAGCAGAAACCTTCTTAGAATTAAACAACAAAGCCATAGGACTTCGGGGTAGCTTGCCTAGTGCAACATAAATCCTCAACTCTTCGTTAGGCATTTGCATTGCAAATTAAGCCCTAACCGGTCTTAGGATTCCGAGGTAGTCGTCCGATACGACAATAAACCCTCACATCTTCTAGGCTATTTGTTTGATTTCATCATACAAATATAAGCCCTAATTAATTAAAATTGGCAAGATTGAAATACTAAATAAACATTAGGACTTTCCTAAATTCAAGCCAAACAATAGGATAGTCGGGAAATTACCGAAGCTCACTTCGAATCAGTGATTTCTCCTACCTTTCTTCCTTTGGATTCACAAAACAAAATGTTCCAAATTCGATCCATTCCCTATTGAAATTCCAAAATTCAATCTTTGAAAACCTTAAACTTTGAAATTCTTGAGAGCGAATTATTGGTTATTATCGAGAGTTTTCTTAGGTGATTCCCGTCACTTAAGATGTAATTAACTATAGGGGCTTGCCCTTATAGGGAATTTTAAAGAACCTGGGTAATATAAACTCGTTTAATACTTTCATATTAAGCGGTGGAATTTGTCGGCTTATAAAATTGGTTCGCAGACCAAACGGATGTCACAAAACTTCTAGTTTATTTGATCGAGCCCCACCCTCAAGCAGTGTGTCTATCCTTAGGGATAGATACACGGTTTGTGGTGCGGTGCTCGTTTATATGAACTATTTGGGATGTGAGATCGGTTTAATCTCATATCTTAAAACTTTCAAATTTAAAATTATTTTCAAAGTCAAATACTACTTTCTAAATTATATATATATTTAAATCAAATTTAAAATTTAAATTCGCCGACAACTTCTGTTAGGCGCCCCCTTTTCAAAATATCACACAACCTAAAAATAGTGCCGACATGTGTGATTATAGCTTTGATGTTGTATATATGAATACACATTGAAATAGATGAAAAGCAAGCATACATAGCTTCAAATTTTGATGTTTCATGAAGGGACATGTTTGAATCCGAAAATCGCAAATACTTCCCCAAGTTGTTTCATGTGTATGCAAACCAATGCAAAGCACCATAAATACATGGAATGAAGTGAGATATGTGTGGAAGAACAAGCACTCATGAGTTCAAATCTTGGAATTTATACATGTGCCTATCTCCAAATCCGAAAATTGAACATAATGAATAAATCTTTGTGTTTCAATATGCAAGACTTCAAAGCCACAACATGTAGGAGATGTAAACGATACATGCTAACTTCTCAAATAATGTTTTTCAAACTTAAGGAAACATGCAAAGCGCATGAAACCTTTCAAGCCAAACGCGACAAACATTATAGATCAAATAAGGCATACTAAAACTTCCACATAACACGCTCAAAGAGGCACATGAAGTATGCTAAACCTTTCCAAAGTGGCACATATCAAATTTAAAGTGGTAGATATAAGGTAAGTTAAGCCCTCCAAGCAATTACATCCCAAGCCTCTCTTTTTTTCTTAAAGGATGCTTTAAATTCAATGAAGCATCACCACTCATCACTCAAAAGTCACATGTATGTGATGCCACCACTTTCATTCCAACACACGGTAGAAAGGAACAAAAAGTTACAACATGAGCCATTATCTTTCATTCACACTCATGAATAGGAAGCACAAAATTTTAAAAGCATGTATCACCATTTTTATGCCCATCCGAGAGTGTATAAGGAAGTTTATAAATGCCATGAAAAACAAGTTAGAATTTGAAACCTCCTAGCATGCTTCCTAATCAATCAAAATATGCAAGAAAAAGCACTTAAAAATCCCATGATTCCAAGCTCTTAAAATAAGGCCCCCGGTACTTCCAATTTTATGAAACAAAATCCCGAACGTCACATGCATTTCAGATTTTTGAAATATGAAGGCCAACGCATCTCAAATATTCATGGACCAAATGAAGAGGAAAGGCAATATTCATGAGTCTGCATATGGGGCTCAAACCCTCCAACGAACAAACATGTTTCTCCACTTTTCTTTTGCTGTAAATAAAAGGGATTGAGTGGCATGTATGTAGAGATCAAAGTTTGGGTGTTTAAAATGTAAATACATAGGAATTAGGTGGTCTATATGTAAATAATCCCATAAATAGATAACTCAAAAGGCTTGCTTTAAATCAAAACCAAATGTGTATGCAGGAAAATGAATGTTAAATAAAGGTAATCTGACTAAGGAAATCAATACTGTTTCCACTCATGTAGAACTTTGCCATTTAATGAAACAGAAGATAATATTCCTTGCTGCAGTTTAATTAGATAAAGAAGAACAATGCAAATAGAGCATGAATCACAACCTTTAAGGTTATCCCTATGAAGATAAGATTAAACATTGCCATCAAAGACAATTCTTTTGCGGCATTCGACCTCGAACCAATGAGCTCCACTACCAAAAACAGCAAATGTAGTGAAAACTACAGAGCTAGGAACATCGTCAACATCTATATCCCACGGCCAAGGTCCCTCCAAGCAAAAGAAAGCATGACTATGATCCAGATCATTTTGATATGATAAGCATCGAGCCAAGCTAAAGTAAACGAGCTAAAAACATGTAAAGGGAACTTGATACGAAACCTACAAACCATCAAACTGAATCACCAAAACTCACAAGGTTTTCACTCAAAACACGATTTTCAGTAAAATTTCTAAATCAGTAGATCTTAAAGCCTCCAAGCTAGAAGGTTAAGCTACCAAATATATAACACTCCTCAAATGTACAGCCAAATCAGCAAGCCCCATATCCATTAATCAAATGGCGAGACAGAGAAGAGATCCTTCAACTAATAGCCTAATTGATTCAATCTTCACCTACAACTCGAAGCAATGATCAAAGAGGCCGCAGCCACCAAAAAGATTATGTCCCATGCATATTGAATGTTTCAATAGATAGCATTTCAAAACATCTTATTAACGCATTTAGCAACAGAAACTTGGAAGTAACAAGAACCAACTCATTACCATATTGTTATTTAGGAAACTTAGAACACTTGCCTTGCATGGAAGATTTAAAAGGAGGAGGGAGAAGAGTTTACCAGCTATGGTAGATTGCACAAGAAGGATAGAAAAAGCCAAACTCCAATCCGGCAGCACCTCCCCCAAGCAAAACCAAAATTCGGTCCCTCTCAAAGAGCTCCCCAAGTGGGGTTTATATAGCCAAAGGAGAGGAGGAGTGTATCGTCGACTTACCCAGGTCATGAGGTGAGCCAAGAGAAGCGACAAGAGTTACGTGAGGGAAGCGGGAATTGATCCGCAGAGGGCGCAGGAGGCGTGGCGGCAGAAGGGGAAGCTTTAGGCAGAGCACGCGTACGAGGAGGGGACCACGTCCGAAGCTCCGCGACAAAGAAGAGGAGATGGGGGGAGGGGCTCGGTTCGGCTGGGGCTCGCGACAGGAAGGAATGCGAATGGGGGCGGGGGCAAGAGACGTGAGGGAGAGTCGTGGGTTTAGAATTAGGGATTTAGGTTTTTTTTTTTTTGCTTTTCATTTTTTTTATTTTTATTTAAAACAACATTTTATTCAAATTTTCGCCGATTCGGACAAAAATCAATCCCGCACAGAACGATATCAAAATTAGTGTCCTTCCTAGGTAATCTCGACGTTCTGGACGCAACGGAGCAGTCCGTTTTATCATCCGAGGTCGTTTGGACAACCTCGTTATCAAAACGGAGTCGAAAAAAGGTCGGAATTTGGGGATTTCGCGATTAAATCAGATTTGGTTGAAATTCAAGTTTGAACTGGTAGCGATCGAATGTTGCGTTTAGTTTAGGGGAGTGTGTCAAAGCGTTTAAAATTTAAATTGAGAAGAAAATGGCTAGCGTCGGGTCAATTTGGGTCAAATCGGAGCCTAGGTCGGGCTTAGGTCAAAATTGGGGTTTTTGATGAAATCAGCTTAAATTGACAAAATTGGGATGTGGTGTAGTTGAACAAAATGAAATTGGGAATATTTTGGATTTTTTGGGATTTTCTGGGAATTTTTGGAATTTTTGGATTTTGGGTTAAAAATGGTATTTTGGGTACTTGGAGGTTATTTGGAGGGTATTGGGGTATTTTGGTGGGTTTAGGGTTCAGGATGTGTGTGAGAGTGTGATGTGTGCAAGCTAGACCTCACCAGACCAGACCATGCAGGGTACTCCTAAGGCCAAAGAGTCCTATAGGAACTCATCCTTTAAACTTCCACATTCGATTTCAACCCTCTAGGTGATTAGGGGTTTACAATCAAGCTTGTGGGGTTTTCAGGGAGTTAAGAGGTGGTTGAGTTTCTAAAGGGGTAGGTTCCATCTCTAGTCCTCTAAGATATTCAAAGGAAAAGCCTAAGGCTAGATCCTAAGTACTAAAGAGAGAAGAGAAGACCTCATCAAAAATGAGGTCAACAAATGGACCCCCAATAGGTGTGGTGTGCTGACGGAGCACACCGCGCGTATTGGCGTTGACCAAAAAGATCAACAAAACCGACACAAATGCCCAAGTGACAAACTTGGGACAGAGCAAAAGAATTTCCGCTGGGGAGTATCGGGTATGTTCCCAAGCTGGAGATACCTGAACTCTCGCTGGGGAAAAGAAAAGGAGGTGAGCTCCAAATCACAAGATTTTAAGAGATTGGATTTTAGATTCGTTTCATTTTTTTTTCAAGTTTTAATTTTGAGTTTGAATTTCGATTTGAGTTTCAATTTTGGTTTTATGCGGAGAAAAGAGTAGGGCTAAGGCCCACCCGAATGCATTTGTATGCTTGAGAAGGAAGCGGGATCTGAACCTATTCCATATGTGTATGCTGAGATGGATTAAGACTGAGCATATCCCAAATGCTAAGGAAGAATAGGACAAAGCCTATCCGAAATGCAGAGTGCTTTAATTTCAATTTCTTGCTGAGAGGATGAAATTTTGAGATTGCTCAGAAAGGAGTAGGACTGTGCCTATCCCTAATATCGAGAATTCGCTGAGAAGGGAGTAGGTCGAAGCCTATCCCGAGAGCTAAGAATTACAGAGAATATGCTGAGATGGGAGTACGGCGGAAGCCTATCCCGAGTGTTGAGAATTGCAGAGAATATGCTGAGATGGGAGTACGGCGGAAGCCTATCCCGAGTGCTGAGAATATGTTGAGAAGGGAGTAGGGCGGAAGCCTATCCCGAGTGCTGAGAATTGCTGAGAAGGGAGTAGGGCAGAAGCCTATCCCGAGTGCTGAGAACTGCTGAGAATATGCTGAGATGAGAGTATGGCGGAAGCCTATCTCTAATGTTGAGAATATGCTGAGAATTGCTGAGATTGCTGAGGATTGCTGAGGTGCTGAGAATTGCTGAGAAGGGAGTAGGGCGGAAGCCTATCTCGAGTGCTGAGAACTGCTGAGAATATGCTGAGATGAGAGTATGGCGGAAGCCTATCCCGAATGTTGAGAATATGCTGAGAATTGCTGAGATTGCTGAGGATTGTTGAGGATTGCTGAGGTGCTGAGAATTGCTGAGAAGGGAGTAGGGCGGAAGCCTATCCCGAGTGCTGAGAACTGCTGAGAACTGCTGAGAATATGCTGAGATGGGAGTATGGTGGAAACCTATCCCGAATGTTGAGAATATGCTGAGAATTGCTGAGATTGCTAAGGATTGATGAGGTGCTGTGATTGCTGAGAATTGTTGAGAATTGCTGAGAATTGCTAAGAATTACTGAGAAGGGAGTAGGTTGGAAGCCTATCCCAAGTGCTGAGAATTGCAGAGATTCTGTGAATGCAGAGACATTGAAGAATTTTGCTGACTTATGCTGAGACTGAAGAATTTTGTTAAAATTTATTTATGCAGAGATCAAAGGAAATTTTGCTGAGGTCCATGGGGAATTTTTGCTGAGATTCAGTTTATGCAGTGGTTGTGAAAAATTTTGTTGATATTTGATTTATGCTATGACTATGAAGAATTTTACTGAGATTTGGCTTATGCTGAGATTTGAGAAAGATTTTGTTGATATTTGGGAATGCAGAGTTTTATGAATGAAGAGACTGAACATATTGCTCAGATTTATGAATGTAGAGATCGTGAAAACATATTGTAAAGTGCAGAGAATGTTTGTAGAAGTTCATATAAATGCTGAATTTTATCGAAATTCTTATGCAGAGATTTTTGAAAATTCACAAGGTGCGGAGTTCTTTTGTTTTGTTTAAATGTTGACTTTTATTTTGTTTGATGCAGAGTTTTATTTAGTTTCATTTGTTTTAAGATCTGGATCCAGTTTTAGACAAGTGCGGCATCAGTGCTTCATAGAACAAGACTCTGTCTTTGAAACGTTGCGATGTACAACACTTCTTGAGGTATAGTTCACTGACTAAGGACCAGTGCTAGAAAATAACTCACTCTTTAAGGTGCTATCGGAATTATATTCTTTCAAGTACCTATAAAGGTGTGTTATCTCTAAGGACGCCACAGCTGAAGTGGCTGTAATTTCGCAGCTTTGTTTGTAACAGTCATTATTTGATTTGTTGCAGATTTTGTAAAAGTTATTGAAGTTGTCTTCGAGAAGTTGCTCTGACGTTCTTCAAATTGATGTTGGGGTTGTATTTGCTGGGAACTGAACGATATGACTTCAGGGTTGAATTTCCATCAATTACTAATAACAGAGCCCTCTCTTCAATTCTTTCTTTCTGAGCCTACGCAGATTCAAAATTTATGCTCATGTGATAGAAGTATTTTTCATTGTCCAAAGATATTTCTGAGTCAATTAATGACCAACCAAAAGACCTAAATCACTTGACTCTCTTCAAAGCATAACATCAGAGGAGACTTCTTAAGGTAGCCTTTCAAGTTTTATCAATCGGGGGAGGATTAAGACACCAATTTTTGATTATATGCTTGCCTCAAGCTTCTTCTCAGGGAGCATTCTTTTCCTTTTTCATTTTTTTTTCTTTTTTTTTTCATTGAGCTTTTCGCTCTGTTTTGTTTTTATTATTGAGGATTACTATATCTGGTGGAGCACATGTTAAAGATTTTGAATGTCTTGATTGAGACACCAATTTTTGATTATATGCTCACCTCAAGCTTCTCCTCAGGAACTTTTTTTTTCTTTTTTTCTTTTTTTTTTTGCTCCTTTGTTTTCTGAGAATTACTGTATCTGGCAGTGTATATTTTTGTTAAAGATTTTGAATGTCGAAACTCCCCTAATTAATAATTCCAAAATGTTTCTTAACATGAATCCTGGGATATTATAACTTATTCGAAAGTCCGGACCCAGCCACATGGCGGGAAATTAAAAGGCTTGTGATATCTCGAATCAATTATTCGTATTTCAACCACACTACTTCATTTTGAAATCAATTTAGGACCCGATCCAAATTCCTTAAAGTAAACGACTCAGTTATTAGAGCATTAATTTCATTCTTCCCTGAAACCATAGTCTTAGCAAAATATCCAAATTTAAGCTTTCCAAACATTGAGCAGTTCTGGACAAAAACAAACTCCTTGTCATTCATTCATTGTAGTAGGAAGGATGGTACAGACCAATACTGATCGTGCTAATATCTTCTTTCAGCGTCAAAAGTAATAGCAACCAAAAAGTGTCACATCCGTTGTCAGCTGCGTAGGAACCAATTGAAGCAAACAAATCGCCTGAAATCATATTGATAGAACTTATTTCAAGTTCCTTTCAAATATTCATCAGGGATTGTTACGCTTCCATTCTTGAAGTTTTTCTCCAGCCATTCTTTGAAAATGATACAGCCTTCAATGGTGTGCCCAAACATTCTGTGATATGGGCGATAGTTGGGATGATTATTCTTGTTTACTTCCGCTGGTTTCTTTGCCCCGAGCAATTCGAACTCGGGCTTCTTAATCAAATTCCGAAACATCTTTTCCATTTGCCTCATCTTTGAAAGAATATACTCGCTTAGTTTCTTGGCCGTAGACGGACCTCGTCTTCCATCCATCCGAAGCGACCACCGTTGAGACGATTGCTGATAAGTCTTGTTGTCGAGGCCTGTTCAATCTGGATCTGCATTGGTCGCTTGCCTTTATCCACCACTGCCATTGTCTCAGACTCCTCAAATGTCTTGACCGGCTCTAGCTTTTCAGAATTTTCTGGAAAACCCAACTGTTTGGCTTCCTCTTGCAAACTTCCAGCTTTGCAAAGTAGTTTCTCGAACGTTTTGATTATGAATCCTTTGAGGAGAAATGCGACTGGTCCATGGATGCTCTTTAAGAGAATTTCAACTGCATGTTGCTTCTGGAGCTGTGGCTCACACTTCAGGTTTAAATTTCTCCATCGCAAAATGTAGTCTACCAATGTTTCGGTTGACTTATGTCGCTCCACCACAAGATCACCGATGGTGATATGGTGTCTAGCTCTAGCGAACCGCTTAACAAAGAGGTCTTCCAATTCTACGAACGTTCTCACCGAACCATTTAGCAGCTCTGCGTACCAGTCGAATGCAACCCCCGAAAGGCTATTCACAAATTGACGACACAACAATGCATCGCTACCCCCCGCGTTGCAGCAACTTGCTCGAAAGTGTGCAACATGATGTCGGGGGTTTCCAGTACCATCAAAAATCTTGAGCTGAGGTGATATGAAACCTCTGGGATATTGGACAGCATCAAACTCTTCGTGGTAAGGTCTACCCTTCGGAATCGATGTTCGTTCTTTAGGCCGAGCCGGGGCTTCTCTCACTCGCTGTTCCACCATTTGCTTAATGTCTTTTTCGGTACTTGGACCACGAACCGAATCCCTCTTCGTTGTACATCGACGGTGAACTCCCTTCTTTCATCCGTAACATTAATGGTCTCTAGTTGGTTTGTTTCGGAGGTGTTATTTGCGGTGATTGTGACTTTCCTTGAATTGTGGTCATAGCGAGTCATCACTTCTTCTAGTTGCTTCTTCAAATGGTTGATATGTTCATCTCGTTGTTGAATGGCCCTTTGCCGATCCTCCGCGGCGTTCTCTTCACCAAAAGGCGGAGTGTCGCTCACGGATAATGTTGATTGGGTCTCGACGACGTCGATTTCTGCGAATTCACCTTCCATGAAATCCGCTAGTTCGTAATCTTCCTCTTCAATGTTGTTTTTCTGATCTTTAGACAGTTGTGCAATGTTAGCTCGAAGCTTTTCCACAGCCTCCTCAATTGACTTTCCTTTGATGACTTTAAGGTCATTTGAAGATTTTCGAGAAACATCACTTATTTCCTCGAGCACTGGTGTCGTTGCGTAGAAGTCAATTGAATCATCTGAAATCATATTTATAGAACCTTTTTCAGGTTCTTTTAAATATTCTTCCAGGATTACCACCTTTCCACTTCTGAAATTCTCCTCAAGCCAATCCTTCAAAGCAGAGCAAGTCCTCAATGGTGTGTCCAACGAACCTGTGGTATGGGCAATACCTTGGATGTCCTTTCTTGTTGATCTCGTCAAGTTTCTTCGGCTCTGGTAGTCTGAATTCTGGCCTCTTGATTAGATTTTTGAACATCTTTGCCACGGCATCATCCTTGAAGGAATAGTTTCTGTGTAACCGATCTGACGTTGTTCGAACCTTTCTTTCGCCTATCTGGAACAGTCTCATCTGGAACAACTGTTCTTCAGACCGTTGCAGGTGCTGTTGCGGCTTCTTGACTTTCAGAATCTCCTGATCGAGTTTCCATTCTTGTGCCTTTGTCACTTTTACGGACTTCAAATCAGACCCAATCTCGAACTTAGAAGACGGCAAAACACAAGCATCAACTGACTCTTCCTCATGTAGAATATCTTTTCCTTTAATCAGCGGGCGACGGTACGGCGGTAATGAATCCGACAGTAGGAGCAGAAATAGCTTTAGGAGACGTCCCAACGCTTGTAATGAAAACAGAGCTCTTTTCAATCCATTCCTTCTTTGGCATGGGAAGTCCTCAACAGACTTCAGGTTGAACATTACAATAAGCTTAACGGACTTGCTCATTTCGGGCTTCACTATTTCAATAGCCACATCCCCAAACTTAACTTCAACATCGTTGAACCCTTGTCCAAACTTGATGACTGACAGATCGGCAGCTCATCCCTACTGACGGCGAACTCTACTCCGGAGGCGAAAGAAAAGATCAACTTCGGTGAAGACATTGTCCCTGTCATTTGAAGAATTCTCAGAAGTCAGTGACGTCCCGTGTCTTGTAATTTCAGTGGTAATACTAAAGTTAACGCACTTGTCCTGTAAACTGGGCATCCTTTAAAATTTATTCATGTGAAATTTTTTTTATCTCAAAATTTTGCATTTTGTTTTATTATTGTGTATTCGATGGGTTTTCAGAATTTTATTTTGAATTGAAATTTTAACAAAATTTTATTTTGTTTAGAGTTTATTGGAAGGTTGTTAGAGCAGAATTTCAGTTTGACATGTTTACAACGAATCAAACCTAACGAGGAATGAAGTATCGGACCCAGTCCGAGATTTAGAGGAGGTCGAATTCACATTCAAATCAAATGAATAGATCGCCCCTATTCTAACACACCTATCGGGGGTCTACCTCGCCTCTTTAGGGAGGTGGGAAGATTCCAGAACCTCTCTGTTTAGGGGTGTTTAAACAGTGGCTCCAGAATCCAAAAAGGAGTTGACTATACTCACTCAAGACAGAAATGAGCGGGGTATGCCAACGGAAAGAATAGTAGTTTGGTCCATTAGGGGCACAGACTCACTACCGATTTATGAAAGCAAAACCATCTGATCAAAATGGAGAGAGGAACTATTCCCCAGCGGAGTCGCCAGAAGTTGTACGGCATATTTTTAGGTTATGTGTTTTGAAAAAAAGGGGTCGCCTACAAAAATTGTCGGCGAATTTTTAATTTAATTTAAATAAATAATTTGAAAAGTAGTATTTGATTTTGAAAATAATTTTTAAATTTGAAGATTTTACGATATGAAATCAAACCGATCTCACATCCCAAATAGTTTATATAAACGAGCACCGCACCACAAACTGTGTATCTAACCCGAAGAATAGACACTGCTTGATGATGGGGCTCGATTAAATAAACTAAGAGATTTGTGACATCCGTTTGGTCTGCGAACTAATTTTATAAGCCGACAAGTTCCCCTGCTTAATATAAAGGAATTAAGCAGGGTTTATATTACTCGGGTTCTTAAAGTTCCCTATAAGGGCAAGCCCCTATAGTTAATTACATCTTAAATGACGAGAATCATTTAAGAAAACTTTCGATAATGATCGGTGGTTTTGCTCTCAAGAATTTAAAAGTTTAAGTTTTCAAAGGATTGAATTTTGGAATTTCAATAGGGAATGGATCAAGTTTGGAACAGTTTATTTTGAAGAGTCCAAAGGAAGAGAAGTAGGGGATGTCACAAACCCGAAGTGAACTTCGGTGACTTCCCAGACTATCCTAATGTTAGGCTTTGAATTTCGGAAGTGAATTTATTTAAGTTTCAATCCTGCCAATTAATTATAGGAATTACATTTACATAATCACCTGATTATACAAATAACCTGAAAGGTAGGAGGATTTACATCGTATCGGACGACGACCTCGGAATCCTAAAGCGAGTTAGGGCTTATATTGCACAGCAAGGCTGTACAAAGGCCTAAAAGAACAGGTGAGGATTTATGTCGCACTAGGCGGACTACCTCGAATCCTATGGCTTGTTGTTTAAACTAAAGAATAGTTTTCCTGATGACAACACAGGTTTTGCTATTGACGATGGCCGTGCTGCCCTCGAAGTCGTGCTCTGTGCTCCACGTCGTAGCAAAGTTGCAGTTTAGGTTTAAATCTTAAGTTAAAGTGAACATGCAAATCGTTTTATTTCATCTTATTATTATTATCGTTTTCATTTTCATTGCAAGCGTGAGTGTGTGCAACGATGATGAGTGTAGCAAAAGAAAGCGAGGAAAATAAGTAAGCGAAATATGCTATAGCAAACAACGGGAAAAAAGTATCACAAGCGGGTTATGCTTGAGCTAAACGAGAATAACATGCTACAACAAGCAAAACATGCTAAGCAAGTATGTATACCGAAAATAAGCGGACTAGACTAGCGGGAGTATATGCTTTGAAAAGTAAGGCATGCGTAACAGGTATAAAATGAAAGTAAACAGGCTAGACTAGCAGGAGTATGTACTGAAAAGTAAAGCAGGTATAACAGTAAAGAAAGTAAAAACTGTATCACAGGAGTACAGTATGCTCTGCTCATCCGCGGTGCACTGTTACCTATTTATTATTTTCATATTTTTCTTATATTTCCTGCAGAAGAGTCGTTAGCGCAGGAAAAAAAGCAAGAGTACAAGTAGTGGGCAAACACATGGCTCAATAGGAGTACTACGGTACTTACGAAAGTAGCGAAGTACGAAAACCCAACAGTAAAACAAAAGAAGGACGACAGGGGAGCGAACAAAATCATGAGAGAAAACCAGAAAATCGAGAAAGAAAGAAAAAGAACGTCCGTAGAGAACTCCGAAAAAGGTCACGAACGAAAACAAAACAATGTCGTAGAAAGCCGCAAAGCGCACCGGAAGAAACTCACAGATGGCCCGCTAAACTCACGGCAAACCGTAAGAACGCCATGGGGCATCTGGAAAGAAAGACCCTTAAGCACGGTGGTGTTTCGGACTCGGAGACCGTGCTAATATCGGGACTCGAGTGCTGACTACTAGACCGACTTTCTGCAGAAGGCAGGCCTAGTCCGACTCGAATAGCCAACCGTGGACCTTTATAAATTTTCACACATTTCATTTTTGGTTTGCATGCAAGTAAAAAGCCATAGGTAAGTAGGCTGTGTAGTAGTGGAGGTAGTTTTTATACTTTTCAAGCATATGTATTTTTTGTTTTAAAGTATTTTTTTTAGTCCACAGGTTGACTACCCTAATAGGACTAGGACTACGAACATCCTTAGACTGTCGGCAGTAGAAACCCCAAGGATGGGCGAACGGTTCCGTGGTTCCTGCTCTACTTTCTACAAAGTCTCTGAGTCAGGCGGCCCCATTCTATGATTCTCGTAATTCTTCTTTTTTGCAGTCTCATCAATGTCCCCACTGCACTTACAGCCTTGCTTGATAGCCCCACATATAGCCTAAAGGGGCTATATGTACACACCTACACGTCCCCTGTAGGTGTGGACATTGAACCAAGACGCAAGGAGAAAATCAAGGGACGAGGGATCAATGAAAGGAGAGAGGAGAAAACAATTCACCTAACATAAAATTGCAAAAAAACGAGGTGAATTGGTTCTCAAAATCAATCAACTCAAGTAAATCACCCCGGATCGCTGACAATCCTCACTCGTCCTAAAGAAAATACCTAAAAGTGTCTCCATGCTTGTGAAGTGACCTAGACCCCTAAGGTGGTGTGTAACCCTTCCCAAACATTCAAGTAATGGCAAAGAAAAGGGAAACATAAAACAAAGTTGCGGGTAAAGAAAGTAAAACGGAGTGAAGTAGAAATGAAGTAGAAAAAGAACAAAACCAACCAAGAAAAATCGGGCAGCATAACGGCATAAAAATGAATTTTCCACACCTGTAATTTGCATAAAAAGAGATGTCGCAAGCATATGTATATGTGACAACCACTGTTTCCATCCATTCCAAGCATGTATAAAGCATGTTAGAACTCTCAAAATCATAGGACAGCTTGCATGAAAAAGAGAACTTCAAATCCATATGTATGAGGCACACTTTTATGCTTGGAGTGAGGTGAGACATGTGTGTGATTATAGCTTTGATGTTGTATATATGAATACACGTTGAAATAGATGAAAAGCAAGCATACATAGCTTCAAATTTTGATGTTTCATGAAGGGACATGTTTGAATCCGAAAATCGCAAATACTTCCCCAAGTTGTTTCATGTGTATGCAAACCAATGCAAAGCACCATAAATACATGGAATGAAGTGAGATATGTGTGGAAACCAAGTTTATATGTTATACATATGAATGCTTGATGAAATAGAGGAAGAACAAGCACTCATGAGTTCAAATCTTGGAATTTATACATGTGCCTATCTCCAAATCCGAAAAATTGCACATAATGAATAAATCTTTGTGTTTCAATATGCAAGACTTCAAAGCCACAACATGTAGGAGATGTAAACGATACATGCTAACTTCTCAAATAATGTTTTTCGAACTTAAGGAAACATGCAAAGCACATCAAACCTTTCAAGCCAAAAGCGACAAACATTATAGATCAAATAAGGCATACTAAAACTTCCACATAACACGCTCAAAGAGGCACATGAAGTATGCTAAACCTTTCCAAAGTGGCACATATCAAATTTAAAGTGGTAGATATAAGGTAAGTTAAGCCCTCCAAGCAATTACATCCCAAGCCTCTCTTTTTTCTTAAAGGATGCTTTAAATTCAATGAAGCATCACCACTCATCACTCAAAAGTCACATGTATGTGATGCCACCACTTTCATTCCAACACACAGTAGAAAGGAACAAAAAGTTACAACATGAGCCATTATCTTTCATTCACATTCATGAATAGGAAGCACAAAATTTTAAAAGCATGTATCACCATTTTTATGCCCATCCGAGAGTGTATAAGGAAGTTTATAAATGCCATGAAAAACAAGTTAGAATTTGAAACCTCCTAGCATGCTTCCTAATCAATCAAAATATGCAAGAAAAAGCACTTAAAAATCCCATGATTCCAAGCTCTTAAAATAAGGCCCCCGGTACTTCCAATTTTATGAAACAAAATCCCGAACGTCACATGCATTTCAGATTTTTGAAATATGAAGGCCAACGCATCTCAAATATTCATGGACCAAATGAAGAGGAAAGGCAATATTCATGAGTCTGCATATGGGGCTCAAACCCTCCAACGAACAAACATGTTTCTCCACTTTTCTTTTGCTTGTAAATAAAAGGGATTGAGTGGCATGTATGTAGAGATCAAAGTTTGGGTGTTTAAAATGTAAATACATAGGAATTAGGTGGTCTATATGTAAATAATCCCATAAATAGATAACTCAAAAGGCTTGCTTTAAATAAAAATCAAATGTGTATGCAGGAAAATGAATGTTAAATAAAGGTAATCTGACTAAGGAAATCAATACTGTTTCCATTCATGTAGAACTTTGCCATTTAATGAAACAGAAGATAATATTCCTTGCTGCAGTTTAATTAGATAAAGAAGAACAATGCAAATAGAGCATGAATCACAACCTTTAAGGTTATCCCTATGAAGATAAGATTAAACATTGCCATCAGAGACAATTCTTTTGCAGCATTCAACCTGAACCAATGAGCTCCACTACCAAAAACAGCAAATGTAGTGAAAACTACAGAGCTAGGAACATCGTCAACATCTATTTCCCACGGCCAAAGTCCCTCCAAGCAAAAGAAAGCATGACTATGATCCAGATCATTTTGATATGATAAGCATCGAGCCAAGCTAAAGTAAACGAGCTAAAAACATGTAAAGGGAACTTGATACGAAACCTACAAACCATCAAACTGAATCACCAAAACTCACAAGGTTTTCACCCAAAACACGATTTTCAGTAAAATTTCTAAATCAGTAGATCTTAAAGCCTCCAAGCTAGAAGGTTAAGCTACCAAATATATAACACTCCTCAAATGTACAGCCAAATCAGCAAGCCCCATATCCATTAATCAAATGGCGAGACAGAGAAGAGATCCTTCAACTAATAGCCTAAATGATTCAATCTTCACCTACAACTCAAAGCAATGATCAAAGAGGCCGCAGCCACCAAAAAGATTATGCCCCATGCATATTGAATGTTTCAATATATAGCATTTCAAAACATCTTATTAATGCATTTAGCAACAGAAACTTGGAAGTAACAAGAACCAACTCATTACCATATTGTTATTTAGGAAACTTAGAACACTTGCCTTGCATGGAAGATTTAAAAGGAGGAGGGAGAAGAGTTTACCAGCTATGGTAGATTGCACAAGAAGGATAGAAAAAGCCAAACTCCAATCCGGCGGCACCTCCCCCAAGCAAAACCAAAATTCGGCCCCTCTCAAAGAGCTCTCCAAGTGGGGTTTATATAGCCAGAGGAGAGGAGGAGTGTATCGTCGACTTACCCAGGCCATGAGGCGAGCCAAGAGAAGCGACAAGAATCACGTGAGGGAAGTGGGAATTGAGCCGCAGAGGGCGCAGGAGGCATGGCGGTAAAAGGGGAAGCTTTAGGCAGAGCACGCGTACGAGGAGGGGACCACGGCCGAAGCTCCGCGACAAATAAGAGGAGATGGGGGGAGGGGCTCGGTTCGGCTGGGGCTCGCGACAGGAAGGAATCGCGAATGGGGGCAGGGGCAAGAGACGTGAGGGAGAGTTGTGGGTTTAGAATTAGGGATTTAGGTTTTTTTTTTTTGCTTTTTATTTTTTTTTAATTTAAAACAATATTTTATTCAAATTTTCGCCTATTCGGACAAAAATCAATCCCTCACAGAATGATATCAAAATTAGTGTCCTTTCTAGGTAATCTCGACGTTCCGGACGCAACGGAGCAGTCCGTTTCATCATCCGAGGTCGTTTGGACAACCTCGTTATCAAAACAGGTCAAAAAAAAGGTCAAATTTGGGGATTTCGCGATTAAATCAGATTTGGTTGAAATTCAAGTTTGAACTGGTAGCGATCGAATGTTGCGTTTAGTTTAGGGGAGTGTGTCAAAGCGTTTAAAATTTAAATTGAGAAGAAAATGGCTAGCGTCGGGTCAATTTGGGTCAAATCGGAGCCTAGGTCGGGCTTAGGTCAAAATTGGGGTTTTTGATGAAATCAGCTTAAATTGACAAAATTGGGATGTGGTGTCGTTGAACAAAATGAAATTGGGAATATTTGGGATTTTCTGGGATTTTCTGGAAATTTTTGGAATTTTTGGATTTTGGGTTAAAAATGGTATTTTGGGTACTTGGAGGTTATTTGGAGGGTATTGGGGTATTTTGGTGGGTTTAGGGTTCAGGATGTGTGTGAGAGTGTGATGTGTGCAAGCTAGACCTCACCAGACCAGACCATCCAGGGTACTCCTAAGGCCAAAGAGTCCTACAGGAACTCATCCTTTAAACTTCCACATTCGATTTCAACCCTCTAGGTGATTAGGGGTTTACAATCAAGCTTGTGGGGTTTTCAGGGAGTTAAGAGGTGGTTGAGTTTCTAAAGGGGTAGGTTCCATCTCTAGTCCTCTAAGATAGTCAAAGGAAAAGCCTAAGGCTAGATCCTAAGTACTAACGAGAGAAGAGAAGACCTCATCAAAAATGAGGTCAACAGATTCTTCATCAATCCACTCTTTCTGTCTCAGTAAATGAATAAAACTAGCCTCCAGATGTCAAGTATGATCAAAGTCCTCCTTCATCCTCCAGTCAATGTGATCAAACATATCAGAGATGTTATCGATGGATATCATCACGTTCTGCAACTCTTTCTCTAATCTTTTAATCTTTTTCAGAATGAAATTTGTTTTATTAGTAAGGGGCCTTGCTAAAGGATTGTTCTGTGATGCTCTGTCAGAAATAATGGTAATCTCATCATTGTTATCCAAAGTTGGAAACATATCCGTAGGATCGAGTGGTTTCCATGGCGAAAGTACCTTTTCCCAAGCCTCATAAGAAACTTGGTATTGACTGCATAAAGCAAATATAGTTGATGGGTGTCCAAGTCCATGAACTGACCCATGCACAATCAATCCCAATGCAGACTTTACTATAATTGATCCAACATCGATAGGTAGTCCAATTTGAATACAGTAATTTAATATAGCGCATTCCTTTGAAACCTTATTTACCCTCATAGTGGGTAATAACTTTGATGAGATAAAGGAATGCCAATGCTTCGAGACAGGGTTAAGAAGTGATGCAGAAAAACTGACATACCCATCTTCGCGCAACTCCCAATCATCAGGTTCGTCGATCAGGTATCTATAAATCTCGTTCATATTGTATCTTGAAGGAACAAAGTTTGAATAATGACAGACAGGTGTATTTTTTATAGAAAATAATTCATTTACCCTTGAAGGAGTAAATGTTACCCATCTTCCTCTGACGTAGACACTTCCATTGTTGATCGCATGTAGATTAGAGTAAAACTCTTTAACTACAGGAATAACTACAGCGGATGTCGTATAGCAAAATACCTCCCAATGCCGCTGCGCGATCATTTCTTCAATTTTTGTGGTGGAATTCTCTACTCCTCTGTTGACAAATCCGCTTTCTTTAATAAGTCGCTTCTTCATCAAAACTTTGTTGAACATGCGCTGCACCTCCGAACTAACGAATTTTCTTCTGTTGAAAACTCCAGTTTTTGTGGTTTCTAAGAGTTTGGTGGCCATTTTGGATTGAAAGGAATGGTCTCTAGTCGTTTCTTAAGAAGAAAACAGTGTAAAAATGAATTTGGGATGGTTCTCTACAAAGAAATGGCTTTAGAACCGTCCAAAACCGCACAAAAAAAACTTAAGAAACCAATTTTTCAACTGTTCGCCGTCGGCGGGAAGTTTCTCGCCGTCAGCGAGCTAGTTATAAACTAAAATGTAATTAGGCACCGATCTCGCTGTCAGCGAGAATCGACCTCGCCGTCGGCGAGATTTCATAAAATTGCCCAATTTTACTCTGGTCCGAATATTTTCTGATCTCATCATATAGGTTCGAATTTGTGATGATTCTAATTAAAAAATTGAGTAGTAAGATTTGTTTTAATTATACAGACTCACTAATTTGTATATAATTAAAATAAAAGACTACTATGGGTTGCCTCCCATAAAGCACTTGGTTTAACGTCGTCAGCCCGACCTAATTTCAGTTAGTAATCAGGTCGACTAAGCATTAAAACCTCTTTAAAATTTGGTCTTCTACCTTCGAAATATGGTTTTAATCTATGTCCGTTTACCTTAAATCTATGTCATGTTTTTGGATCTTCAATTTCTATAGTTCCATATGAAAATATTTGAGTTATAGTGAAAGGTCCTAACCATCGAGATTTCAATTTCCCAGGAAATAATTTCAATCTAGTATTATATAGTAAAACTTCTTGTCCTGGTTCAAAATTTCTCTGATTAATCTTCTGATCATGCCATAATTTCATCCTTTCTTTATAAATCATATTATTATCATATGATTCATTCCTTAATTCTTCTAAATCATTTAATTGCATCAATCTCTTCTCACCAGCTTCTTTCATATTATAATTAAATTCTTTAATCGCCCAATATGCTTTATGTTCTAATTCAACTTGGTAAGTGGCAAGTTTTTCCATATATAAGCCTATAAGGAGTCATTCCAATCGGAGTTTTATAAGCGATCCTGTATGCCCATAATGCGATTGTCTAGTCTTATAGACCGATCCAATCTATTAGGGTTTACGGACTTTTCTAAAATACGCTTAATCTCTCGATTAGAAACTTCAGCTAATCCACTAGTTTGTGGATGATAAGCAATTGATATCTTATGAATAATATTATATTTTTTACTATTTTGTGAATATATTTGTTTCTAAAATGAGTTCCTCCGTCAATGATAATCACTCTCGGCATTCCAAATCTAGTAAAAATATTTTTCAATAAAAATTTTGAAACACTTTTAGCATCACACCAAGGTAAAGCTTGCGCTTCAATCCATTTGGAAACATAATCAACAGCTACTAATATATATGAGTTTCCAAATGAAGGAATAAAAGGTCCAATAAAATCTAATCCCCAAACATCAAAAATTTCAACTTCTAATATAAAATTCAAAGGCATTTCATTTTTTCTTGATATATTTCCTACTCTTTGGCATTTATCGTAGGTTTTTATATATCTGTATACATCTCTAAATAGAGTAGGCCAATAGAATCCAGATTGTAGAATTTTATATGTAGTTTTATCAGTCCCAAAATGTCCTCCAAAATCAGAATCATGATATTTTTGAATAATTGGTTCAGTTTCTTCATAAGACATGCATTTTCTAATAATTAGATCCTTACATTGCTTATATAAGTATGGTTCATCCCAAAAGTATGTTTTAGTATCATGAATGAAGTTTTTCTGTTGTTACAAAGTTAACATAGGTGATAAAATGTCACTCACAATATAATTTACTATATCAGCATACCGAGGTATTTTCCACTCATTTATATTATAAAGTTGTTCATCAGGAAAATTGTCTATAATTTCATTATCAATATCAGATAACTCATGATATTCTAATCTTGATAAATGATCAGCAATTTGATTATCATTTCCCTTTTTGTTAATGATCTCAAAATCAAATTCTTGCATTAATAATATCCATCTAATTAATCTTGGTTTAGAATCCTTCTTTTGCATTAAATATTTTATAGCAGAGTGATCAGTATGCACAATACATTTAGTTCCAATTAGATAATGCCGAAATTTATTAAAAGCATATACAATCGCTAATAATTCTCTTTCGATAATCGTGTAATTTATTTCGAGCATTATTTAGAGTTTTACTAGCATAATATATAACTTTGAAAATCTTATTATATCTTTGCCCAAGAACTGCTCCTATAGCATAATCACTAGCATCACACATAAGCTCAAATGGTTTCTCCCAATTAGGTGAAACTATTATAGATGATGTAATTAATTTATCTTTTAATAATTCGAAAGCATTCACGCATTCAGTTATAAATTCAAATTTCTTGTCCTTTTCAAGAAGTTGGCATAGAGGTTTAGTAATTTTTGAAAAATCTTTTATATAACGTCTGTAGAATCTAGCATGTCCAAGAAAACTTCTTACCCCTTTTACCGTAGTTGGAGGTGGTAATTTAGCTATAACTTGAATTTTTGTAAGGTTTACTTCCATGCCTTTTTCCGAAATTTTATGCCCTAATACAATGTCGCCTGCAACCATAAATTGACATTTCTCCCAATTAAGAACTAATTTAGTTTTCTCACATACTTCAAATACTTTTTCAAGATGATTTAAGCATGTGTCAAATGATGTTCCAAATACAGAGAAATCATCCATAAATACTTCTATTCCATTATCAATTAATTTACTAAATATAGACATCATACATCTCTAGAATGTTGTAGGTGCATTACATAATCCAAAAGGCATCCTTCGAAAAACGAAAGTTCCATAAGGACTAGTAAATGTAGTTTTCTCTTGATCCTCAGGAGCAATTTATATTTGATGATAACCGGTGTATCCATCTAAGAAACAAAAATACTTATGTCCGGCTAATCTATCTAACATATAATCTAGAAATGGTAAAGGGAAGTGATCTTTCCTGGTGGCTGCGTTTAATTTTCTATAATCAATACATATTCGCCATCCAGTAACTTTTCTTATAGGGATAAGAACATTATTTTCATTAGCTTTTACGGTCACTCCTCCTTTCTTAGGCACACAGTGAATTGGGCTTACCCAAGCACTGTCAGAAATAGGATATATAATACCATTATCTAACCATTTTAAAATTTCTTTCTTGACTACTTCTTTCATTATCGGGTTTAATTTCCTTTGGGGATCTACTTTAGGCTTATGTTCATTATCTAAAATAATTTTGTGCATACAGATTGAAGGATTAATTCCTTTAATATCCTAGCTAAAGTCCAACCAAAAATTTTTTTATATTTTTTTAAGGTATCTAAAAGTTTTTGTTCTTGAGATTCATTTAATTCAGATGAAATAATAACTGGTAGAGTTGAAGAATTACCTAAGTAAGCATATTTCAAATGATTAGGTAACATTTTTAACTCAAGTTCAGGAGGTTTAATAATCGATGGAACTATATTTTTTTCAATGTTTTCTGTATTATCCAAAAATTCAAATTTCTCTTGAATATAATATTGTTCTTCATTTATATCGGCTTTTTCAATTAATTCAGTATTTTCCTTTTCTAATTTTTCTTCATAATATTCCTTAAAATGTTCTTTTTGTAAATGATCGAGTATTTCCATTCGAAAACACTCATCATCTTTTTCTAGCGCAGGATATTTCATTGGTTTAGCAATATTAAAAGTTACTTTTTGGTCATTTACTCTCATAGTTAATTCTCCTTTCTGAACATCAATCATAGCTTTCCCAGTGGCTAAAAATGGTCTTCCTAAGATGATAGGAATTTCTTTATCTTCTTCCATATCTAAAACAATAAAATCTACAGGGAAGATAAATTTATCCACATTAACTAAAACATCTTCAATAACTCCCTTAGGATATGTAACAGAACGATCAACTAACTGAAGGGTTACTGAAATAGGTGAAATTTCTCCCAATCCTAATCTCTTAAAATTTGATAGATGCATTAGATTGATGCTTGCTCCTAAGTCACACAAAGCTTTTCCATAGAATTTTTCTCCAATAGCGCAGGGTATAGTGAAACTACCAGGATCTTTTAATTTTTTAGGAAGCTTTTTCTGAATAATAGCACTACACTCTTCACTAAGTGCGACCGTTTCATTATCGGTAAATTTTCTTTTTTATTTAGAATATCTTTCATGAATTTTATATAGTTTGGCATATGTTCTAAAGCTTCTACGAAAGGAATATTTATTGTTAATTTCTTCAGAATTTCAAGGAATTTAGTAAACTGTTTATCTTTTTTATGTTGATTTAGTCGTTGAGGAAATGGTGGTGGAGGTTTTTCAACAGAAATTTGTTGACCTCATTTTTGATGAGGTCTTCTCTTCTTCTCTTTAATACTTAGGATCGAGCCTTAGGCTTTTCCTTTGACTATCTTAGAGGACTAGAATTGGGACCCACCTTTTAGAAATTCAAACCACTTCTTAACTCCCTGCAAACTTCACAAACTTGACTGTAGACCCCTAATCACCTGAGGGTTGAAATCGAAATGTAGAAGTTTAAAGGATGAGTTCCTATAGGACTCTTTGGCCTTAGGATTACCCTGGGTGGCCTAGTCTGGAGAAGGGGCTGACTTACACACACACTACACTTATACACTGCACTTTCACACACCTCCTAAAAACACACCCATACCTAACTTGACCTCCTGACTCATGTAGGTGATTCACATGGATGGTCCTTAACCCCTAAGCCCTCGGCAAGAGGGTTAGGAACAACAATGTGGATGCCTCAAATGAGTCCCTTCATGGCTCATGTGGGCTTGATGTGGCTTCATGGCTCAACCAAAATGATTTAATTTCACTTATATTCACCCAATCTTCAATTTTCCCAAATTTTCAATTTTTGACCCCCGGGACCCTACACCCGCCTAACCTACCCAAAACCCTCGAAATCCTCCAAAATCACCTAAATTACCCAAAATTCCTCAAAATCATTCCTAAACATTTCCACATCACTCAAATTGATCATCCATACCCAAAAATACCAAAAATTCCAAAAATACCTCCCAATACCCTCCAAATACCCAAAATACCCCTTGACCCAAAAATCCAAAAATTCAGAAAATTCCCAGAAAATTCCATAAAATCCCAAATATTCCCAATTTCATTTTGTCCAACTACACCATGGCCCAATTTTGACCTAAACCCAAACCTAACCCAAATGAGCCCAAACCCTAAAATCAAAGCCCAACCAAAGTCAAAACCTCTTTGAAACACTCCCATAAACATTTCTCAACATTAATTTTACATCAATTTCAACCCTAACACAACATTTGCCCAACTTGGCCCACTTGGACCTATGTTGGCCCATTCACCAAAAGAACCCAAATTCAACCCAATTCAAACCCAAATCACCCCCAATTTGCTTCAAAGCACTCATGACACATCCATGAGCTAAACCCAACAATTATTTGGCCCAAGCCTTTACCAAAATTTCATCCCAAAATCAATTTTAAAATTCAAAAGCCCACTTTCCTAAACCATCTTAAAAGCCCATTTCTACCAAATACAAAAGCCCAAAATTGGCCCTAAAGCCCACATGACATCTCCATTTGCCATCCACTTAATTAAAGCCATTCCCTAAGTCCTAAATTCATCATCAAATCATTCCAAATCAAGTTTCATACAAATTTCCATCAAATTACCAAAAATTCCTAAAATCCATTTTCATGAAATTGACCAAACTTTTTCCAAGCCAAATGGAGCCATGAAGCCATGCACAAGCCATATGCAAGCCATGGCGACCACTTTACACATCACCATGTCATTTTTGGCAAAGGGAGGGAGTCCTTTAATGATTCCCTTAAGGGAGATTAAGCCTTTTCATGACTCTTCTAAACCTTGATTAAACATAAATGTACTTAGATGGTGACTTCTCCCCACTAAGCTAGCTGACTTACCTGATTCCCTCAGCCCAAAAATCAGGCCTTGGAGGGTGAACCAAACCTAAATCTATGACTTGGACCCATTTGGACCCAAAATTAGCTCCCCCTCATTCCATCTAAATCAAACCCTTTACACATGGCCAATGCCAATTGATTGCACTAAGCCCCAGCCCTGACCTCCCTGACCAAGATGGTGACCAATGCCTGGCCGGCCAGCCACCAGGTCGCCGGACAACACCATGGTCGAGAGCTCACATGTGAGCCCAACTTGGAATTCTCACCTGCTGAGCTGCCCCATCCCCAGTGGCCATTGGAGCTGTTCTTCTCTTGCCAAGAGCAGCTGATCCCAAGCCTTAACTCTCCCTGGGAGGCCCTCCACCCTCTCCTATTTAAACACCACCCCTCTCGGCCATGAGAGGTGCTTAAAAAGAACCTTAAGGAAACTTTGCCAAAATTGTTCCAGACTACTCCCCATACACAGAGCACTTGATCCCCACTGAAATCCCCCTGCCATTTCTTCTCTGTGAGCTCAATTTCAGAGTTGAAATCCAAGCCCAAAACCAGGACACTTCTCCACAGTGAGCCAATCCCCAAATTGATTGGTTCTACACCTTCACTGGACCAGAGGAAGGTGTTCACCGAGCAAAAGCCCCATCTCCGGGCCACCCGGTTGCTCCGGCCTCCAAGCTTTGTGATCGGGCTTGGTCGAAATCACACCTAGACAATTCACCAGACCAGGAGACTTCATCTGGAGCTTGCTGGGATCCAATCGAAGGTGAAACAACCCTCAGATCGAAGCCACACTTCTCTGAGCAAAGGTATGGCCTCACTCTTCTTCTCGAGCTTCTGAACATTCTCCATTTCTATTGCGTAAATTTCATCCCACACAAACCGTATGGATGTGTTCGTCTTCTCAAGACGAATCCATAGAGCATAAGAACATGAAAATCCATTGAGTATCGAGTGAGATCTTAGGGATTTAGTGTGGACGGCTCTCGGGTGAGGACACTCGGCGACGATGAACGGATGTCGTCCATTCAATACACGCGCGGACGGACGGCTCAGATGGCGTCGGACCAGGAGATGGTACGAGAACCGCGGGGCCCGGGCTGCTGACTCAAGCGGCGGCGTCGAATGGGAGCGCGACGCGTGTGTGTTCGGAGATGCCGAGGATGACGCGGCGCCGCGTGGATAAATAGAAAATTAGGGGTATTTTCTATTTATTTAATTTCCTAAACTTAAAAAATTCATAACTTTGTGTAGAAAAATCATAAAAATAAAATAAAAATATCCTCTTGCTCAGTGAACAGAGGAGAATAAAGTGGAAAAGAAATCATTTAATTTCATTAAGTATTTTATTTTTAATAATTTATTTACTCTCTGCATATTTTTAATTCTCCATGCATGTATACAATTCACCATAGCATGAGACCATAGGGCTTTTGAAGCCTCTGAATTTGGGAACATTCCCTGAATTTTCCAAAGTCGAGGCCATCCCTATGAAAAGTTATTGATTTTTCAAATTCATATTACTGTTTTGAGTATTTTAATTCCAATAAATAGCATGTTGTGAAATAAATTCAAGGAAAATTTGGTGATGTTCCTTATGACCAGAGAACCCTAGGAAAAATAGGTTTTGAGTTAGTTCATTTAAAACAACCCTAATTGGCTTAAACACCCAAAATGGATCTCTAATTAATTAGAGCTAACCATACATCAAATTGACTTGAAATCAATTCTCCACTGACCTTTAGGACCAGAGGAACCCACCATAAAAATTTGAAGTCAATTGGACTTGGTTAGCCCTACTAATTGGGTTGATTAAGCCACTTATCCATTTTAAACTTTAAAAATTCATAACTTTCAAAATATCTTTCAAAAATTCACCAAATTGGTTTTGGAGCCTCTCTAATATTAGGGGAATTTAAGAAAATTAAAATTTCAATTTTCTAAAAAAAGTTGATTTTTTGTATTATTTTAATATTTTAATAATTAAAAAATAATAAAAATCACAAAAATAATAAAATTCACCAAAATTTCACATTTTAAATTTTAATCATTTAGGAACAAACCCCATATTTTTCTTAGGTCTATTTAGTGAAATATTAAATTTTAAAGCTCGAGGGTAATTTTAAAATTAAAAAAATGTATTTTCTAGCATTTTCACTAAAATAATTATAATAAATCATAGAAAAATCAGAAAATTGTAAAATTTGATTCTATGATTTCCTTGATATTAGAGAGATTTTTGAAAAATATAAAATTCATTTTTCAACATTTATTTTATTTTTAAATTAATTAACACTCCAAAACTTAAAATAATTATAATAAAAATAATATAATTCAAAAAATCACCAAAATTGGTCCGAGTGGTCCTCTGGTCATTAAAAATGTCCCCCAATTTTCTTAAGGACAGAAACTTTCCCTTGGTCATGTTATTAAATTTTCCTTGGAAATCTCTATTTTCTACCAAAAATAATTATATAAATAAATTAAATACAGAAAAATCACATTTTCTCCTCTCATGTCTTTATTGACATATGAGTGAAGTCACATAAAATTTCAAGTTCATTTGAGTTCAATTTAGTGAGTTATGAAATTATTAAGCTTAAAGGGTAAAGTGGTAATTAAAATTTTTAATCCTTAATTAAAACTTTAGGTTTAATAAAAAATTAACAAGTAAAATATTTGATCCTAATCTGATTTGGATGATTGAAATAATTAAAGGGTAGAAACCCATTAAGCAATTTAAAATGATTAAACCTTAATTAAATAATTGATTAAATTTGGAAGAATAATAAAATTGGAATTATTAAAATAGGGATATTATTAGGAAGAGATTTATTCTTTAATTTAAAAATCCCTAAATTAATTATCTCATTAATATTCAATTCTTAATTAAAATGATAACTCAAATTCAAAACATTAAAAGACATAATCATTAAACTAAAATTAAATTATTAAACTCTTTTAAAAATTTCAATTAAAATTAAAAAAAAATAAAATTAAATTAAAAATTAAATTAAATTAAGTAAATTAAATTGGATTAAATTAAATTAAATTAAATTAAAATTAAAAGTTGAATTAAATTAAATTAAATTAAATTAAATAAACAAATTAAATTAAATTAAATGAATTAAATTAAATTAAATTAAATAAATGAAAACAAATTAAATTAAGTTAAACCAAATTAAAAATTAAATTAAATGAATTAAAATTAAATTAAATTAAACTAAATTAAATTAAATCAAATTAAATTAAAATTAAATCAAATCAAATTAATTTAATGTAACATCAAATCAAACTAAATTGAATTAAATTGAATTAAATTAAATTAAAACTCAATTAAATTAAATTAAATTAAATTAAGTTGAATTAAATATAACATCACCAAAGACATAAAGAATTCAAAATAAATCTAAAATAACTTGAACACTATTCCAAATTTAAACCCATTAATGGAAATTAAATTAAATCACAAACCATTTGAACACCAATTTACCCTTAAAAGCTTTAGTTATCATAACTCCTAAACAGAATATTAAATGAAATGTTACTTCACCTATAGGATATTCAAATGTCCTAGTTCACTCGAGCAAGATAACAAAACTTGAGATTCTTGGACGATTAATTCATTTGTGTAATTGAATCCATTTGGACTTAAAACAATTCTAGCAATATTGAAAAGATGTTTAAGATTCTTCTTAAACACTTTCTCAATATGATAGGATGTTTATAAGAACAATTGAATTTAATTGTTCTTTGATGAAGAAAATTGTCTTCAAACCAAAACACAAGGAACCTAGACGTGATAGGAAATGACTACCTATAGGATTAGGAATTTGGTAGAAAACCATAACCCTTCCCTTAGCTTTACCTAGGAACTTGCTTAAATATTCTAATTGTGTTTTAAGTGCAGCTTGGGATGACGGGAAGACCCTCTAGGTACGCTTTTATTTTATTGCAATTTACTTTCTTGCAATTTACATTATTGCAATCTCATTAATTGCATCGCACTTACTTTTCTTGCATGATAAACAACTGTTGCATGAAAACCCACACCTTTAGGATAGTCCCTAAAACTGAAACCAAAACTAAGTTAAAAGTCATTGCAAGATAAAATTCACCGCCACAACATTTCAAAATATAAAACAAATTAAAATTTAATCACAAACATAACACAAAACTACAATTACAATTAAATTAAAATGTCCTGTTGGATGATCGGGAATACCTCGGATGATGTAACCTACGTGTTGCTAACGGGATTTCCCACGGTCTAAATGAAAGTGTGGAACTCGTTCGAGTTGAGTTTAGCAAATTCATTTGGACTAAGTGAATCCGATAAAAATAATGATGTCGGAAGGATGGAACCGTGGGATCCTAACCGGTGTCGTTATAATCAACTTTAAGATTTGTTTTAATTAAAGTATTGAAAACACTTGGAAATTAAGATTTTCTCTAAACCAAAACACTTTTCTCATCCCCTGATCTATGACTTCTAAAATTGAACCTCTGCAACAACAAGGAGCTCGGAGCATGGTGGGCAGCACGGCCATCGTCATCAGCAAAACTTGAGTCTACTTCAGCAAAACTTTCCTAGAATTAAATAACAAAGCCATAGGACTTCGAGGTAGTTTGCCTAGTGCAATATAAATCCTCAACTCTTCGTTAGGCACTTGCATTGCAAATTAAGCCCTAACCGGTCCTAGGATTCTGAGGTAGTCGTCCGGTATGACAATAAACTCTCACATCTTCGAGGCTATTTGTTTGATTTTATCATACAAATATAAGCCCTAATTAATTAAAATTGGCAAGATCAAAACATTTAAATAAATATTAGGACTTTCCTAAACTCAAGCCAAACAATAGGATAGTCGGGAAATTACCGAAGTTCGCTTCGAATCTGTGATTTCTCCTACTTTTCTTCCTTTGGATTCCCAAAACAAAATGTTCCAAATTTGATCCATTCCCTATTAAAATTCCAAAATTCAATCCCTTGAAAACTTAAACTTTGAAATCCTTGAGAGCAGAATTATTGATTATTATCGAGAGTTTTCTTAGGTGATTCCCATCACTTAAGATGTAATTAACTATAGGGGCTTTCCCTTATAGAGAATTTTAAAAGAACCTGAGTAATATAAACCCTGTTTAATGCTTTCATATTAAGCGGGGAATTTGTCGGCTTATAAAATTGGTTCGCAGACCAAACGGATGTCACAAATCTTCTAGTTTATTTAATCGAGCCCCACCGTCAAGCAGTGTGTCTATCCAAACGGATCGCTCAAATGGCGAAAAGGATGGAAGAGATGGTTGTAGCTCTGGCCACTCTCCAGAGTCAAGTGCAACCACAAAGAGAGACACCCCGGAGGTCATTCACATTGTAGACGGAGGAAAGGAGATTACATCCGTCAACGGGGATGATCAGCTGAAAAAGGATACAACACAAAGTATGATCCCTGAAAAGGATATCAAGAGCTTGGTGGAACAGCAGGTGCGAGAAGCCTTAGCACAATCAAAGAGCGGGACATCCATTCGGACGGGTAGACCTTACCCAGAAGAATTCGACGCTGTCTAGTACCCAAAAGGCTTCGTACCACCTCTGTTCAAGACCTTCGACGGAACCGGGAACCCCCGACAGCATGTTGCACACTTTCGTGCCAGTTGTTGCAATGCCGGCGGGAGCGATGCATTACTCTTCGACGGTTCGTCGGCGACTCGTCGGGAATCGCCTTTGAGCGGTATGCGAATTACCAAATGGTTCGGTGAAGACGTTCTCGGAACTAGAGAACCTCTTCATCAAGCGATTCGTCGGAGCTCGGCACCACATCACTATAGGTGATTTAGTGGTAGAGAAACAAAGGCCGAACGAAACTTTGGAGGATTACATACTTCGATGGAGGAACTTAAGCATGAAGTGTGAACCACAACTACAAGAACAACATGTAGTCGGCATCTTACTTAAAAGCATTCACGGCCCGATAGCACTTCTCCTCAAAGGATTCACTATTAAGACTTTCGAGAAGTTGTTAAGCAAGGCCGGAAGCTTGTAAGAAGAGGCGAAGCAATTAAGTTTCGCCGACAAGACGGACAAGCAAAAGCCTGCGAAGACTTTTGAAAAGAAATCCGGGATCGTTGCGGCGAGTTGACAAAGGCAAGCAACCGATGCAAATACCACCGAACGGCCGGAGCAACCACAACAGAATTACCAAGCAACCCCGCCCGACTATCGGTCATCTCCACGGTATGAACAACCGCCTCGTCCGCAACGTATATTAAGGGAGCTTCTGAGCAGAGAATATCCGTTCAAGAATGAAGCAGTGCCGAAAATGTTCCGTAGTCTGATGAAGACTCCAGATTTCCAGCTGTCAGAGCCTAAAAGACCAGAGGAAGTCAACAAGAAAGGTGATCCCAACTTTTGCCCCTACCACCGGATGCTTGGGCACAAGATAGAAGATTGCATTACCTTCAAAAGTTGGCTCAACGACAACCTTCGGAAAGGGAATATAACAATCCCGAAGGAGTACATGAAGGAACCCCGTAAAGGAGGTTCCGTCAATGTTGTCTCAACCGATCTCATTGTTCCGATAGATCCCTATGCAACTGACGATGGATGGACTACCGCTTGGACGAGGTCTTCAAAAAAGATTTTAGATAGCATCCAAACCGCCTCGGTGCGAGCTTCAATTCAGAGTTCGAGACCTGTTAAGCCGGTACTATCACTTGCGATAGAAGAACCACCTCAATAGGAGACGATTGAAGAGAAGAAGAAAATCGACGAAGAAGAGAGGACCGAGACTCCTAAGGCTAGACTAGGGGCTGCTTATCCTAGGATAGTTGTTTCTGATTCGGGGGAGAAATCCCTCGAACCTCTGATTTTGTATGATTATCTGCTAACTTTGGTGGGATCATATAATGATAAGGGTGATGGCGTTGGCTACGTTTTGACTGTTTCTAACGATTATGTAACTAGCGACAATCCGGATATCGATTTCAACATCAACGACAATTCTCAAATCATACACAATCTCGATGAGCAAAATAACGAAGAAGACATCCATCAAGGAGGCTACGAGAGTTCAACAAGCAACGGATCTATCTGTGAGTTTCGAGGAGCTCCGATCACGATAGAGTTAGAGCCTTCGGATTCTGAAGATAATCCGGAAGAGCTCGTCATTCCGATTCAGGAGGAGACACCGGCAAACTCAACACTAGATTCAGAAGAAATTACAGAAGTTAACTTAAGAAGTGGAAGAGTTCTACCTCCGAGAACGGGTCCAAAGGACAAAGGAAAGCAGGTGGTTGTTCAAGAAGAACCAACCCCGGCAGAAGAAATACCCATTCGGGAAGAAGCCGAGACACATGGAAATAAAGTGGACTACAACGTACTAGCCCATCTTAGGAAACTACCGGCCAAACTGAGCATCTACGACGCCCTCATCTTATCAAAGGAGATGAGAGAAGCTCTGATCAAGGCCTTACTTGATCCGAAATTTGCTTAGCTCAAATGGTCGGAGATTCCTTAGATGAGGTTTGTTCGTTAAAGGAACAACGAGGTGTTACCTTCACGGACAATGACCTACTACTTGGGACGACGAGATCACAACCGACCGTTGTACATTTTAGTTACAATTGGGAAGTTTACGCTCTCCGCAGTATTGGTGGATCCGGGAGCATCAATCAATATAATGAGTCTTCGAACACTAGCATACTTGGAAATTGATGCTCGTGAGCTCGAGGCCGACAAAATGTTATTAAGAGGATTCAACCAGAAAGGAGAAAGAGCCCTCGGATCAATAACACTACTAATGAAGACCGGTGACTTAGTAAAGACAACCGCAAAATTTCACATAATTGATTCAGAAACGTCGTTCAACGCTCTATCGGGCCGACCATGGATACATGAAAACAGGTTGGTACCATCATCTCTACATCAGTGCATCAAATACTACGATGGAGGGGAACAGTGCATCAAAGGTGACTTACAACCATTCTCCGTACATGAGATCGGAATCCACGAAGATGCAGCTTATTATGCACCTCCGAAGAAAACAATTTTCTCTAGAGATACCATAACGAATGAAGCAAAGAAAGTTCGGGACAACGAAGAACCTGAAGTTCTAGTCCAACAGTCACTCACCACTCCCTTCCGGCGAGATGGTGAAGGTTTCTCCACAACTCGCATCCGAGGTCGAGGCCGGGGACGAGGTCGTGGTAGAAACGTTAGGACAGTTGGACAGAGGAAACCAGCCATCAATGTTGATTGGGAAGACAGTTCTGAAGAAGAAAAGGAAATCAAACAAGAAGCAGCGACAATAAGTCGGAAGAAGCCGCAATTCAAGATCTCCCTCGAAGATGAAAAGAATGAAGAATACAAATCAATGTACGAAAAGATTAACCACTACGTACATATTATGACCCTAACCCCGATCCATTCTAACAAGATCGAGGGTATGGTGGTCAAAGAGGTAAGTAACGACGGTGCAAGGCCAATCAAATTCTACCGTGGTGCTACTTCCTCCAAAACTGAAAATAATGTACAATTCGAAGATGTCACTTCATCGAATTAATGGAATTACCTTTTGAGTGGTACTCTCCCCGTGTTCAAAATTTAATTCAACGTGGTTTCTTACCTCGACAATGGACAAAAGGTCAATCACAACGTTTTGAAAAATTATGGAATAATTCCGGTCGTCCGCCCAATTCAAAGCATGGTCTCGGATTCGGCACGATAGGATCGGTTGACGATACTGAATTTTGCTTGGTTGTCACTTGCGAGCCTAATGAAAACTGCATGGAAACTACAGAAGAATTTGAAGATTTACAAATTGGAGACGCTCCACCAAAATTCGAAGAAGAAATTAAATCTACAATAGATGAGTTAACGGAAGTTAACTTAGGTACTAGTGAAGAACCTAGACCTACCTTTGTTAGCTCCTTACTCAATAAAGAAGACTCCGAAGAAATAATCAAGTTATTAATGGAATTTAAAGACTGTTTTGCTTGGAGCTACGATGAGATGCCAGGATTAGCTCCAGAGGTCGCAGTCCATAAGCTAGGAGTGGATCCTACTTCTATCCCAGTTAGACGAGGTCCCAGAAGAATGCGTCTAGAAATCGAAAGTCATAGCCGAAGTTAAAAAGCTAATAGACGCTAAATTTGTCCGTGAAGAACAATACCCGACTTGGTTAGCCAATGTGGTGCCGGTCGAAAGAAGAATGGTCGGATCGAAATTTGTGTGGACTTCGGAGATTTAAACAAGGCATGTCCAAAAGATGAATTCCCTCTACCGATCCTGAATTAATGATCGACATTGCTTCGACACATGAAATATTTTCATTCATGGAAGGATCTTCATGATACAACCGGATAAAAAAGGCTCCGGAAGATGAAAAGCTTACGAGCATTCGAACGCCGATCGGAGTATTTTGCTACACAGAGTGATGCCATTCGGATCGAAGAACGCAGGAGCAACCTACCGAGAGCAATGACAAGAATTTTTGATGATCTCATCCACAATCAAGTCGAATGCTACGTGGACGATGTGGTCATCAAAAGCAAAGTAAAGGAAAACCACTCGTATGATTTGAGAATTGTTTTCGAACGATTAAGACAATTTAACCTTAAGATGAATCCCTTAAAATGCGCCTTCGGCATCACCTCCGGGAAATTCTTAGGATTCGTTGTCCGACATCGTGGAATTGAAATCGACCCGGAAAAGATTAAAGCTATCTTAGAAATGTCGCCTCCCAAAACCTTAAAACAACTACGATCCTTTCAAGGGAAGCTGGCATATCTTCGACGCTTTATCTCAAACTTGTCAGGTAGGTGTCGGCCTTTCTTGGCACTAGTTAAAAAGGACGCCAAATTTATTTGGGAAGAGAGATGCCGAAGGCCTTCGAGGACATTAAGCAATATTTAATGACACCTCCCGTTTTTGCAGCTCCGAGTCTCGGGTAGACCGTCGATACTTTACACCGCGGCTTTAGACGACTCTCTCGGAGCTCCGTTAGCCCAGGTCAATGATGAGGGTAAAGAGAATGCTCTTTACTATTTAAGCCGTCGTTTACTTCCGACGGAAAAAAGGTATTCCACAATTGAAAAGCATTGTTTGGCCCCGATCTTCGCCGCTCAAAAGCTCAGGCACTACATGCTTTCTCGTAAGGTCAACCTGATCTCGAAATTTAATCCATTGCAATACTTGATGACTCGTCCGACACTTTCCGACGGACTTGCCGGATGGTCAATGATATTATTGTAATTCGATATAACTTTCGTGCCTCCGCGTGCCGTAAAGGGACAAGTCTTAGCGGACTTTCTCGCAAAGCACACCCTTTGCTTGGCGAATCTCCCCTCAATGACGATTTGCCGGATGAACAAATAATGAATCTAGAAAACCCCGATGATCGACGTTGGGAATTATATTTCGACGGAGCATCTTCGGCACACAAAGACGAAGAATCGCAAGTGATAGTGCCCGGTAAGGCAGGAATCGGGCTAATCTTTATAACACCGGAGCGGGGGATGTTAAGATACTCTTACCACTTGATAGAACCGTGTACAAACAATGAAGCAGAATACGAAGCCCTCATAACGGGACTGGAATTAACTATTCAAATGGGCATAACAGACATCAACATCTACGGGGATTCGCAGTTAATCATTCAACAGATCGTCGGACGATACGGAATTTTAAAGCCAAGACCGGAGCACTACTTCCAGGTATGCCATACGAATTGTTGGAACGGATTCCAAATGTGACAATCTACAAAATTCCCGAGAAAAGAAAATGCTTTAGCGAGATGCTTTAGCCCGTCTCGCAAAAGAATTTGCTCGTTTGCAAGATGAATCGGTCGAAGTGTCGGTTCACGGACGTCGGGTCCTATCACGGCTCGACATAGACACAATACACAAATCGAAAAAGAAAAAGAATCAGTTGCAGCAGTGACGGAAAACACGGAAGATTGGTGACGACCTATTGATAAACTACTCGCAAACAGGAAAGCTACCGGACGATAGGTCGCTAGCCCATCGGATCAAGAAAAGAACTCGTCTTACGCATTAATAAACAACACATTGTACGAAAGGTCTTTTGATCAAATGTGGCTAAGGTGCCTAAGCGGGTCCGAGGCCCGTGAAATTCTTAAGGAGGTGCATTCGGGACTCGTGGCGCTCACCGGTCGGGTCCGAAGATGAAAATGAAAATTAAAAGACTAGGGTACTACTGGCCCTCGATGATGACCGACTGCATGAAAATCGCCAAGAGCTGTCACCAACGCCAAGTGCACGGAGTGGTTCTACACCAACCTCCAAATGTGCTACATCAGACAATTGCGTCGTGGCCATTTGAATGTTGGGGCATAGATATAGTGGGTCCAATAGAACCACCATCTTCAAAAGGACATCGCTTCATTCTTGCGGCTACGGATTACTTTTCCAAGTGGGCGAGGCGGTTCCACTTAGAGAAGTGAAAGCACACCACGTGCTACGGTTTTTAAGAACCAAGTTGTCTACCGTTTCGGAGTGCCGCGCGAGATCATCTCGGATAATGGGTCGGCATTCGAAGCACGCAAATCAACAATTTTGTCGGGAGACACGGAATCGACCGGCGATACTCAACAATTTACTACCCAAGGGCAAACGGTCTCGCCGAGGCTTTTAATAAAACTCTCGTTCAAATCTTAAAGAAAACCTTGGACGATAATAAGAGAAATTGGCACGAGAAGTTGTTAGAAGCCTTATGGGCCTACGGACAACCTTCGAACTCCTACTCAAGCTACACCTTACGCTCGGTGTATGGGTCCGAGGCGAGTGTTACCTTTAGAGGTTCAGCTTCCTTCACTCAGAATTGTAGTTGCAAATAAGATCACGACAGAAGAGAACGCCAAATTACGACTCGAAGAATTAGAAAGCCTCGAAGGGAAAAGACTTGCAGTGCAACAAAATTTAGAACTATACCAAGCTAAGATGGTTCAAGCCCATGACAAACTGGTCCGCTCAAGAACCTTCAAAGTTGGTGACTTAGTTCTCGTTCTCAAGAGACCTATTCTTGCACACCGCAAGATAGGAGGAAAATTTGAACCCACTTAGGAAGGACCGTTTGTGGTTGAAGCAGTATACTCGTGGAGGTTCCTACCGGCTAGTGAATTGCCGTGGAGAACGACATATGCTTCCGATCAACGGACGATACTTGAAAAAGTATTACGCTACCTGATGTTTCGAAGGAATGAATTCTTCATCCCTAAGAAACACGGGCGAAGTAATTACTTATGATTGGGTCCGAACCCAAAAATAATAAAATGTGCTAAAATAAATAAAATCATGATAATAAAGTTTTCCTTATTTTCTTTTCCAAATCAAAATCTCTTCCCTGATCTTATCCTACTTTATTCCTGTTAAATTTAAAAATATAAAAATAAAAAGAAATAAAAAAATGTCTTTAATAAACATTTTCTTAATGTTCTTGTTCTTAGTACGACCCTCGATCCTTTTCCTTGTCTTTTCGCAGGGAAATGTCGAACGGGCGGTTGGTCCCGAACTTTAAGAATGGCGTAAGCCTTGCACTCGATGAAAAGAGGGTGAAAGATGGAGCGATAATCGAGATTGACTCGGATTTCGCACCGACGAGCCTACGAGTACGAGGAAAGTGACTGGGTCCCGGTTGACCGAGAAGAACTGCCCGGGCAGACAGTGATGAAAGTGGGTGGCCCAAGCCACCAATCCAGTAGCAAGAAAAGAAAGGCAAACGCTGAAGAAGACAAGAAAATGAAGTCTGTAGTCGCTACAGCAGAGGGCAGGCTTGTCAGCGCCGCGCCCACAGAAACTCAGGAAGTTCGAAGAGCTACTCTCACAGCAACGCAACGAAGAAATAAGAATCACCGTATCCGTAAGATGTTAACAAAACTAGCTGCGGACCAGCGCGACGAGACAGTTGCTAATGCCAAAACATACACTTCAAGGACACCGGTTCACCGAGAACCCGAAGAAATGAGGCCGGCTTCTAGGATAACGAAAGAACCGGGGAAATCTCACAAAGATCGGAAGAAAGAAGGCTACCACGCCACCGGATAGAACCACCGGTAATGCATGACCTTGTTGCGAAGCAACCCCGGGGATGTCCCGACGGGCATCATCCCCGAGGAGCCGAGGTATGCAGGAGAACGTGAAGGGATTGAACCGTATATCCCACAATATGTCACTGGGCCTCGCCATCCGCGGATCATTCCGGAATACGAGCTGGAGAGAATGTAGAGTGTTGAAAAGAAAACCTTTGAATACTTCGAGAGAATTAAAGGCAGAAGGATCAATATACTAGAAGGCCTCGAGCTACATACAGATGTATTCTTAGAGTATGAACAACAGCAAATCGTGGATTGCATCCGGGATTTGAAAAGAATGGGCCGAGCGAGCCGCCCGAGGAAAATACATACTCGGAACCCCGGAGATGGATGCCGGGGAAGGGAAGAATCACAATACAATGTGGATGCTCGTTACAACTTTGCGGAGGACGGAAGGGAAACCCACCGGAATACTCCGTCATGGGCAAGTGGATCCGATGCCATTAGTCATCAAGAGAATGATAAAGAGATTGATAACATGGAGGGTACGCCGGCGGATTGCATACCCAATAGCTGCATTATTAACATCTACTGAGCGGGGTGATCGCATACCCCCACACATAGATCACCACGACTTTGTCGGACCTTTCGCACGGTCTCTTTCCCGAACGAGTGTAACATCATGTTCGGATTCGACCTCCGGATAGCGAGGCCCGAGTGAGTTCCGAGGGCCGGTGAAGATACCTTTACCGGTAGGTTCCGTCATGATACCGAAGGGCAACAGAGCGGATATCGCTAAGCATTGCATACCAGGAGTACCGATGAAGTGGATCTCGGTTACTTTTAGAAGGATGGACGACAGGAAGACACCTTACCATTTCCGACCGGACCCGGAGCTAGAGAGCCTCCGGCCTTACAAGTTGTGAGTTACATGGAAAATATCACACCTCCAATGTACATCTATACGGCATCCTTGCCAAGGATGGCTTGGAAGGTGATGTTATCGACCATGTACCCCACTATTCGGACATGGATTTTTGACAAATGCTTCTTTTGATGGATCGACGAAGATCATACATAGTCCGTTTTGAGTCTACATGGATTGTATGAAATATATTCCAGATCAAGTTGTATGATGTATCTTCGACATGATTGGAATGAAAGTGACCATGTCACATTTTTGGCCTTCACCTCTTTTGTGCAAATTGACTGGGAAACGCCATTAAAGTTAAATGAACTTCGAACAAAGAACAGAAAAGAAATAAAAAAAGAATAAAAGAAAACTTTCCTTAAAAATCTAAAAATGACGAACACCAAATTCACATGAACATTAAACAAACGATAAAATAAAATTTGAATCATTAAAAGACAAACGAAATGAACATAAAATTGCTTTAGGATCCTTTCCCTATCGCAATGAAGTACATCAAATTCAAACTTTTGGGTCGAGGATTTTACATCCAAGACTGCATTGCTTTAGGATCCTTTCCCTATCGCAATGAAATACATCAAAATCAAATTCTTGAGGTTAAGGATTTTACATCCGAGACTCGCATTGCTTTAGGATTCTTTTCCCTATCGCAATGAAATACATCAAAATCAAATTCTTGGGGTTGAGGATTTTACATCCGAGACTGCATTGCTTTAGGATTCTTTTCCCTATCGCAATGAAATACATCAAAATCAAATTCTTGAGGTTAAGGATTTTACATCCGAGACTGCATTGCTTTAGGATTCTTTCCCTATTGCGATGAAATACATCCAAATCAAACTCTTTGGAGTTGAGGATTTTACATCCGAGACTGCATTGCTTTAGGATTCTTTACCTATCGCAATGAAATACATCAAATTCAAACTTTTGGGGTAGAGGATTTTACATCCGAGACTGCATTGCTTTAGGATTCTTTCCCTATTGCGATGAAATACATCCAATTCAAACTTTTGTGGTTGAGGATTTTACATCCGAGACTGCATTGCTTTAGGATTCTTTCCCTATTGCGATGAAATACATCCAAATCAAACTTTTGGGGTTGAGGATTTTACATCCGAGACTGCATTGCTTTAGGATTCTTTCCCTATTGCAATGAAATACATCAAAATCAAACTCTTGAGGTTAAGGATTTTACATCCAATACCCCATTGCTCTGAGATCTCTCCTCATTGTAATGATTCAATCCAATAAATTCAATTTTCTTTTGGGGTTGAAGATGTTACATCTAAAACCACGAAATTCCAATTTTCATTTCAAATCAAATCCCTTCAAATTAATTTTGACAAACTTCAATCTAAATTGAAACTCCAAATTGAAATCTAAACTCACACATCAAAACTTAAACTAAAACAAAATGAAATCTAAATTGAAATTTCCCCCAGATCATGTGATTTTGGATTCACCTCCTTTCCCTTTCCCAGCCGAGAGTTCGAGAATCTCCAGTTTCAGAGATATGCTTGACACTCCCCAGCGGAAATTCTTCTACTTCGTCCTAAGTTTGTCACTTGGACATCTGTGTTGGTTTTGTTGATCGCTTCGGTCAACGCCAATACGCGCGGTGTGCTTCGTCAGCTCACCACACCTATTGGGGGTCCATTTGTTGACCTCATTTTTGATGAGGTCTTCTCTTCTTCTTTTTAGTACTTAGGATCTAGCCTTAGGCTTTTCCTTTGACTATCTTAGAGGACTAGAATTGGGACCCACCTTTTAGAAATTCAAACCACTTCTTAACTCCCTGCAAACTCCACAAACTTGACTGTAGACCCCTAATCACCTAGAGGGTTGAAATCAAATGTGGAAGTTTAAAGGATGAGTTCCTATAGGACTCTTTGGCCTTAGGATTACCCTGGGTGGCCTGGTCTGGAGAAGGGGCTAACTTACACACACACTACACTTATACACTACACTTTCACACACCTCCTAAAAACACACCCATACCTAACTTGACCTCCTGACTCATGTAGGTGATTCACATGGATGGTCCTTAACCCCTAAGCCCTTGGCTAAGAGGGTTAGGAACAACAATGTGGATGCCTCAAATGAGTCCCTTCATGGCTCATGTGGGCTTGATGTGGCTTCATGGCTCAACCAAAATGATTTCATTTCACTTATATTCACCCAATCTTCAATTTTCCCAAATTTTCGATTTTCGACCCCGGGACCCTACACCCGCCTAACCTACCAAAAACCCTTGAAATCCTCCAAAATCACCTAAATTACCCAAAATTCCTCAAAATCATTCCTAAACATTTCCACATCACACAAATTGATCATCCATACCCAAAACTACCAAAAATTCCAAAAATACCTCCCAATACCCTCCAAATACCCAAAATACCCCCCTTGACCCAAAAATCCAAAAATTCAGAAAATTCCCAGAAAATTCCATAAAATCCCAAATATTCCCAATTTTATTTTGTCCAACTACACCATGGCCCAATTTTGACCTAAACCCAAACCTAACCCAAATGAGCCCAAACCCCAAAATCAAAGCCCAACCAAAGTCAAAACCTCTTTGAAACACTCCCATAAACATTTCTCAACATTAATTTTACATAAATTTCAACCCTAACCCAACATTGGCCCAACTTGGCCCACTTGGACCTATGTTGGCCCATTCACCAAAAGAACCCAAATTCAACCCAATTCAAACCCAAATCACCCCCAATTTGCTTCAAAGCACTCATGACACATCCATGAGCTAAACCCAACAATTATTTGGCCCAAGCCTTTACCAAAATTTCATCCCAAAATCAATTTTAAAATTCAAAAGCCCACTTTCCTAAACCATCTTAAAAGCCCATTTCTACCAAATACAAAAGCCCAAAATTGGCCCTAAAGCCCACATGACATCTCCATTTGCCATCCACTTAATTAAAGCCATTCCCTAAGTCCTAAATTCATCATCAAATCATTCCAAATCAAGTTTCATACAAATTTCCATCAAATTACCAAAAATTCCTAAAATCCATTTTCATGAAATTGACCAAACTTTTTCCAAGCCAAATGGAGCCATGAAGCCATGCACAAGCCATATGCAAGCCATGGCGACCACTTTACACATCACCATGTCATTTTTGGCAAAGGGAGGGAGTCCTTTAATGATTCCCTTAAGGGAGATTAAGCCTTTTCATGACTCTTCTAAACCTTGATTAAACATAAATGTACTTAGATGGTGACTTCTCCCCACTAAGCTAGCCGACTTACCCGATTCCCTCAGCCCAAATCAGGCCTTGGAGGGTGAACCAAACCTAAATCTATGACTTGGACCCATTTGGACCCAAAATTAGCTCCTCCCCCATTCCATCTAAATCAAACCCTTTACACATGGCCAATGCCAATTGATTGCACTAAGCCCTATTCCTGACCTCCCTGACCAAGATGGTGACCAATGCCTGGCCGGCCAGCCACCAGGTCGCCGGAAAACCACCAGGCCGAGAGCTCACATGTGAGCCCAACTTGGAATTCTCACTCGCCGAGTCGCCCCATCCCCAGTGGCCATTGGAGCTGTTCTTCTCTTGCCAAGAGCAGCCGATCCCAAGCCCTAACTCTCCACGGAGGCCCTCCACCCTCTCCCATTTAAACACCACCCCTCTCGGACATGAGAGGTGCTAAAAAAAACCTTAAGGAAACTCGCCAAAATTGTTCCGTACTACTCCCCATACACGAGCACTTGATCCCCACCGAAATCCCCCTGCCATTTCTTCTCTGCGAGCTCAATTTCGTAGTTGAAATCCAAGCCCAAAACCAGGACACTTCTCCACAGTGAGCCAATCCCCAAATTGATTGGTTCTACACCTTCACCAGACCAAGGGAAGGTGTCCACCAGCAAAAGCCCCATCTCCAGGCCACCCGGTTGCTCCAGCCTCCAAGCTTTGTGATCGTGCTTGGTCGAAATCACACCTGGACAATTCACTGCACCGGGAGACTTCATCCGGAGCTTGCTCGGGATCCAATCGAAGGTGCAACAACCCTCGGATCGAAGCCACACTTCTCCGAGCAAAGGTATGGCCTCACTCTTCTTCCCGAGCTTCTGAACATTCTCCATTTCTATTATGTAAATTTCATCCCACACAAACCGTATGGATGTGTTCGTCTTCTCAAGACGAATCCATAGAGCATAAGAACATGAAAATCCATTGAGTATCGAGTGAGATCTTAGGGATTTAGTGTGGACGGCTCTCGGGCGAGGACGCTCGGGGACGATGAACGGATGTCGTCCATTCAATACACGCGCGGACGGACGGCTCAGATGGCGTCGGACCAGGAGACGGTACGAGAACCGCGGGGCCCGGGCTGCTGACTCAAGCGGCGGCGTCGAATGGGAGCGCGACGCGTGTGCGTTCGGAGATGTCGAGGATGACGCGGCGCCGCGTGGATAAATAGAAAATTAGGGGTATTTTCTATTTATTTAATTCCCTAAACTTCAAAAATTCATAACTTTTTGTAGAAAAATCATAAAAATAAAATAAAAATATCCTCTTGCTCAGTGAACAGAGGAGAATAATGTAGAAAAGAAATCATTTAATTTCATCAAGTATTTTATTTTTAATAATTTATTTACTCTCTGCATATTTTTAATTCTCCATGCATGTATACAATTCACCATGGCATGAGACCATAGGGCTTTGAAGCCTCCGAATTTGGGAACATTCCCCGAATTTTCCAAAGTCGAGGCCATCCCTATGAAAAGTTATTGATTTTTCAAATTCATGTTACTGTTTTGAGTATTTTAATTCCAATAAATAGCATGTTGTGAAATAAATTCTAGGAAAATTTGGTGATGTTCCTTATGACCGGAGGACCCTAGGAAAAATAGGTTTTGAGTTAGTTCATTTAAAACAACCCTAATTGGCTTAAACACCCAAAATGGATCTCTAATTAATTAGAGCTAACCATACATCAAATTGACTTGAAATCAATTCTCCACTGACCTTTAGGACCAGAGGAACCCACCATAAAAATTTGAAGTCAATTGGACTTGGTTAGCCCTACTAATTGGGTTGATTAAGCCACTTAGCCATTTTAAAATTTAAAAATTCATAACTTGCAAAATATCTTTCAAAAATTCACTAAATTGGTTTTGGAGCCTCTCTAATATTAGGGGAATTTAAGAAAATTAAAATTTCAATTTTCTAAAAAAGTTGATTTTTTGTATTATTTTAATATTTTAATAATTAAAAAATAATAAAAATCACAAAAATAATAAAATTCACCAAAATGTCACATTTTAAATTTTAATCATTTAGGAACAAACCCCTTATTTTTATTAGGTCTATTTAGTGAAATATTAAATTTTAAAGCTCTAGGGTAATTTTAAAATTAAAAAAATGTATTTTCTAGCATTTTCACTAAAATAATTATAATAAATCATAGAAAAATCAGAAAATTGTAAAATTTGATTCTCTGATTTCCTTGATATTAGAGAGATTTTTTAAAAATATAAAATTCATTTTTCAACATTTATTTTATTTTTAAATTAATTAATACTCTAAAACTTAAAATAATTATAATAAAAATAATATAATTCAAAAAATCACCAAAATTGGTCCGAGTGGTCCTCTGGTCATTAGGAATGTCCCCTAATTTTCTTAAGGACAGAAACTTTCCCTTGGTCATGTTATTAAATTTTCCTTGGAAATCTCTATTCTCTACCAAAAATAATTATATAAATAAATTAAATACAGAAAAATCACATTTTCTCCTCTCATGTCTTTATTGACATATGAGTGAAGTCACATAAAAATTTCAAGTTCATTTGAGTTCAATTTAGTGAGTTATGAAATTATTAAGCTTAAAGGGTAAAGTGGTAATTAAAATTTTTAATCCTTAATTAAAACTTTAGGTTTAATAAAAAATTAACAAGTAAAATATTTGATCCTAATCTGATTTGGATGATTGAAATAATTAAAGGGTAGAAACCCATTAAGCAATTTAAAATGATTAAACCTTAATTAAATAATTGATTAAATTTGGAAGAATAATAAAATTGGAATTATTAAAATAGGGATATTATTAGGAAGAGATTTATTCTTTAATTTAAAAATCCCTAAATTAATTATCTCATTAATATTCAATTCTTAATTAAAATGATAACTCAAATTCAAAACATTAAAAGACTTAATCATTAAACTAAAATTAAATTATTAAACTCTTTTAAAAATTTCAATTAAAATTAAAAAAAATTAAATTAAATTAAAAATTAAATTAAATTAAGTAAATTAAATTGGATTAAATTAAATTAAATTAAATTAAAATTAAAAGTTGAATTAAATTAAATTAAATTAAATAAACAAATTAAATTAAATTAAATTAATTAAATTAAATTAAATTAAATTAAATTAAATAAATGAAACCAAATTAAATTAAGTTAAACCAAATTAAAAATTAAATTAAATGAATTAAAATTAAATTAAATTAAATTAAATTAAATTAAATCAAATTAAATTAAAATTAAATCAAATCAAATTAATTTAATGTAACATCAAATCAAACTAAATTGAATTAAATTGAATTAAATTAAATTAAAACTCAATTAAATTAAATTAAATTAAATTAAGTTTAATTAAATATAACATCACCAAAGACATAAAGAATTCAAAATAAATCTAAAATAACTTGAACACTATTCCAAATTTAAACCCATTAATGGAAATTAAATTAAATCACGAAACCATTTGAACACCAATTTACCCTCAAAAGCTTTAGTTATCATAACTCCTAAACGAATATTAAATGAAATGTTACTTCACCTATAGGATATTCAAATGTCCTAGTTCATCGAGCAAGATAACAAAACTTGAGATTCTTGGACGATTAATTCATTTGTGTAATTGAATCCATTTGGACTTAAAACAATTCTAGCAATATTGAAAAGATGTTTAAGATTCTTCTTAAACACTTTCTCAATATGATAGGATGTTTATAAGAACAATTGAATTTAATTGTTCTTTGATGAAGAAAATTGTCTTCAAACCAAAACACAAGGAACCTAGACGTCATAGGAAATGACTAGCTATAGGATTAGGAATTTGGTAGAAAACCATAACCCTTCCCTTAGCTTTACCTAGGAACTTGCTTAAATATTCTAATTGTGTTTTAAGTGCAGCTTGGGATGACGGGAAGACCCTCCAGGTACGCTTTTATTTTATTACAATTTACTTTTTTGCAATTTACATTATTGCAATTTCATTAATCGCATCGCACTTACTTTTCTTGCATGATAAACAACTGTTGCATGAAAACCCACACCTTTAGGATAGTCCCTAAAACTGAAACCAAAACTAAGTTAAAAGTCATTGCAAGATAAAATTCACCGCCACAACATTTCAAAATATAAAACAACTCAAAATTTAATCACAAACAGAACACAAAACTACAATTACAATTAAATTAAAACGTCCAGTTGGATGATCGGGAATACCTCGGATGATGTAACCTACGTGTTGCTAACGGGATTTCCCACGGTCTAAATGAAAGTGTGGAACTCGTTCAGTTGAGTTCAGCAAATTCATTTGGACTAAGTGAATCCGATAAAAATAATGATGCCGGAAGGATGGAACCGTGGGATCCTAACCGGTGTCGTTATAATCAACTTTAAGATTTGTTTTAATTAAAGTATTGAAAACACTTGGAAATTAAGATTTTCTCTAAACCAAAACACTTTTCTCATCCCCTGATCTATGACTTCTAAAATTGAACCTCTGCAACAACAAGGAGCTCGGAGCATGGTGGGCAGCACGGCCATCGTCATCAGCAAAACCTGAGTCTACTTCAGCAAAACTTTCCTAGAATTAAATAACAAAGCCATAGGACTTCGAGGTAGTTTGCCTAGTGCAATATAAATCCTCAACTATTCGTTAGGAACTTGCATTGCAAATTAAGCCCTAACCGGTCTTAGGATTCTGAGGTAGTCGTCCGGTATGACAATAAACCCTCACATCTTCGAGGCTATTTGTTTGATTTTATCATACAAATATAAGCCCTAATTAATTAAAATTGGTAAGATCAAAACATTTAAATAAATATTAGGACTTTCCTAAACTCAAGCCAAACAATAGGATAGTCCGGAAATTACCGAAGTTCGCTTCGAATCTGTGATTTCTCCTACTTTTCTTCCTTTGGATTCCCAAAACAAAATGTTCCAAATTTGATCCATTCCCTATTGAAATTCCAAAATTCAATCCCTTGAAAACTTAAACTTTGAAATCCTTGAGAGCAGAATTATTGATTATTATCGAGAGTTTTCTTAGGTGATTCCCATCACTTAAGATGTAATTAACTATAGGGGCTTTCCCTTATAGAGAATTTTAAAAGAACCCGAGTAATATAAACCCCGTTTAATGCTTTCATATTAAGCGAGGGAATTTGTCGGCTTATAAAATTGGTTCGCGGACCAAACGGATGTCACAAATCTTCTAGTTTATTTAATCAAGCCCCACCGTCGAGCGATGTGTCTATCCTTAGGGATAGATACACGGTTTGTGGTGCGGTGCTCGTTTATATAAACTATTTGGGATGTGAGACCGGTTTAATCTCATATCTTAAAACCTTCAAATTTAAAATTATTTTCAAAGTCAAATACTACTTTTCAAAATTATTTATTTAAATTAAATTAAAATTCGCCGACAACTTCTGTTAGGCGACCCCCTTTTTAAAATAAAACACACAACCTAAAAATATGCCGACAAAATTTTCATTGGTATTAAAGGATTTTCTAAGTTCGGATCTTGTTGATTCTTTTCCTTTTCGATTTCCACTTCCTCTTTTTGACTTTCCAGTTCTTTCTGAATTCGAGGTTCTAATTCTTGTCCACTTCGTAATTGTATCGCTTTAATTTGTTCATTTCCTTTGTCTTTGGGATTTATTTCCACATTACTAGGAAATATTCCAGGTATTCTATTATTAAGCGCGGTAGCGATATGTCCAAGTTGAGTTTCAATATTTTTAATAGCTGTTCCTTGATTTTGTAATTGGTTTCCTTGTATTTGTAAATTATTTCCTTGATTTTGTAAATGTTGACCCATATTTAATATTAATTCTTCTATAGATAATTTCTTATCTTTAAATTGAGGGTTATTATTATTAAACCCAGGGGATAACTAGGTTTATAATTAGAATTTCCTTGGTTAGAGGGATTTCCTAATGATTGTGTTATGTTGTTCATCCATGGTTGATTAGTTGTATTATTATTCTAATTAAAATTAGGATGATTTTTCCATCCAGGATTATAATAATTCGCATAAGGATTATTGGGTCTGTTATTAGTAGCATTTATAGTTTCATAATGATATTGGGATTCTATAAGTTATCTAGATGAGTTTTCTTCTAATATAGTTGGAGAGTAATTCATTCCAAAATGATCTAATTTTTTAGATATAGCAGCAATTTGCGAAGCTAACATAGATATTGCATCATTTTCATGAATACTAGCTATCTTTTTCGGATTCATTCTATCGACGAGTCACTCGAAAATTATTGGTAGCCATTTCTTCGATGAGTGCATAGGCTTCATCAAATGGTTTTGACATTAATGATCCTCCTACAGCATCATCGATGATTGATCTAAGAGATCCTACTAATCCATTATAGAAAGTTTGAATAATTAACCAATCTGGTAATGCATGATGTGGGCATTTCCTAAGAAGTTCTTTAAATCTCTCCCAAGCTTCATATATTGATTCTCCATCAAGTCGACTAAAAGAAGTTATATCATTTCTAAGCTTAGCGGTTTTAGATGGTGGAAAATATTTGGATAGAAATTTTTGTGATAATTCTCCCCAAGTTTTAATAGATCCGAGTGCTTAATGAATTTAACCACATTTTAGCCTTATCCCTTAAAGAAAAAGGAAAAAGTATAAGTCTAATAACATCGTTAGATACTCCTTCATATTTGAAAGTAGCACATAGTTCTAAAAAACTAGCAAGATGTAAATTAGGATCTTTAGTAGGTGAACCACTAAATTGATTGTTTTGTACCATTTGGATAATTGCAGTTTTAAGTTCAAATGAGTTAGCAGCTACATCAGGGTTTTGAATAGTTAAATGAATTTCATCTAATGTAAGGTTGACATAATCTCTTAATGGTCTCTATTGATTGATATTTTCATTTTCAGGAATATTCGCCATTTGTGTTAAATTTATATTTTTTTTTGTTTTCTAATTCTTTTAATTGTACACTCTAATTCAGAATCGTAAGGTATTAAATTTTTGTTTCCAAATTTACTCATACAATTTTGCAAAATAAAATTTTAAAATAGTTCGTTACTCTAGTAAATAATTTCTTTAACTCCCCGGCAACGGCGCCAAAAACTTAACCCACTTTTTTATGTTTGCAAATTATTTTAATAGCAACGACACCAAAAACTTGATCCCGCTTTAATATATATATTTGATTTTATGATGGAATGTATAATGTGGATTCTATGCAAGTATACGTATCGTATCAAGTAATACAGGGCTCTAGTGGAGTCCTGGTTATCGATCCCACGAGGAAGTTTTTAAAAGATTTGTAACAGCTAAATTTAAAAAGTATTTACTTACTAATATAGTATACGAAAATTTAGAATACTTAACTAAAGCGAACTAAAGTAAACTAATGCTTTAAATAAAGTTGATTTAAAGATTTCAGAAAAAGTATCATTCTCCTTATTTTAGAAAATTAAGTGAATGATGAATTCAAATATAATTTTTTATTGTATTGTGACAAATAGGAGCATTCCTATTCTTTACCCTTTGGTCCAGGTGCAAAGAACATTGACTAGTCCTATGTTTGATTACTGAATCTGCGGCTAGTTGGGAGGATACTTGCTGCCACTTCGAGCTCCCACGTTCCCTCACCTAAGAGCTAACATCTACACTTCGACTCTCAAACAATAGGACCAAATTGAATATTTTAGTCTGTCACACTAAAATGTCCAATTCTACGTCCGATAAATAATATTTCTCTATTTATTTGCACCATACTTCCAAGGCTTTTGACTTCCCTGAATATTGGATGTAATCTTTACTGTAGTTGATAATTCAACATATTTTAACAAATCAATGGGCCATATTGAAAAGTAAATTAAGTTTTAAGTAAAAATTATCACAATTTATTTTAATATATTAGGCACTTCTATTTAATTTCATCAATTCACATAACTTCATAAACAAGGAGAAAGACTAAGAAAACTACTCAGAATGCATGGAAATTAAACAAAGCATAGCTTTCATTTAAAGTTAACAACAATAAACAAAGATACTTATCTCGATTTCCTCCCCAAGCAGACTCATTAAAGTTCCTTTGACTTTTCCTTCTAGTACAGCACACTTCTAAACTCACTAATTACACTCTTAAACTCTTAAAAATACACACCAAGTAGACACTAAGACTCTCTAAAATAGACACAAATTGACACTCAGGAGACACACATTGACACTCAGGAGACACACATTGACACTTAGGAGACACACAATATACTAAAATTCATCCTCTATTTATAGAGGTAGGCAAAGGTCCAAGGGGTGCTTAAACACCTCTTCAAAAAGCGTCCAGGTTCAATGTATCTAGCATTTTGAATTGTCTCGCAGTCGGCGAGAAACGACCTCGCCGTCGGTTGGCTTCTAGAAGGTCTCCAAACCGCGCGATTTCACCGTCGGCGGGCTCGGGCTCGCTGTCGGTGAGGTAGTTGCAAATCCTTTAAAAATTCTCCTCACGATCTCGCCGTCGGCGGGCTCGATCTCGCCGTCAGCGACTTAGTTCATTTTGCATGAATTTCTTCCTTTTTTATCCAAATTCGCTCAATTTCATGTTTTTTTGCTTTCATCACTTATAAATCTTCATTCCTGCAATAAAATAAAGAAAATACCTTTCTTTAAAGTGCAATTTCATAAATAATGGGTATGAATTTCTTAATATATTTTCCTGTGATCACCACTCCCCCAAACTCTTGAAGTTCTTTTGAAAACTTTACTTTTCCTTACAATCTTCCTTAGATGGTGGCGCCCAACTCTAAGGACTCCAATTTTCTCTTCTAATCTTAATCCCTCCAACAGCAACTAATTTTTTTATCTTCAAATCTTCTTTATATAATTTTCTAACAGGTGCTTTTGCGTCACTTTAAATTATGTCCAGATTTAATGAATCCTCTAAGAGATGAATCCTTTCAAGAGTAATTTAAATTAATTTTTGTGCCAATAGGGAGTTACCCACGTTTGTATCAAAGAATGCCTCTAACACTCCTTCAAAAATGGTGCCAAAAATTATTTAAATCCTCTAAAGTAATTACAGTGCTTAAGCGCGGGGTCTCGACGCCTAGCCGTGAGGCTCTAGCGCGTAAGCACCAAGTCTGGGCGCTTAGTCGCCACGAATCAATTTTCCACATTTCTTCATTTTGCTCCAAATTTGATCATTTTCACTCATTTCATCATATTCATCCATTCAATCATACCTGAAAGAAAAAATACTCAAAATATCTTCCATTAAAGAGCAATATCATCAAAAATAGGTATAAAAATGTGTCTAAAAAACTATATATTTTAGGTGTATTATACTTTTTGGTTTTAAAAGAATTAGGGTTTAGAGGTCGTTCAAGGAAAATGGGAGGGGAAATATGAAACGCCTAAAAATTACTAATTTGTATATGCATTCATGCTTATTTTAAATCATTTTTAATGATATTACACTTTAAAGGAAGGTATTTTGCATGTTTTTGTCTTCAGGTACAAAAAATGAATTTTTGGAGAAAATGAAGCAAAAAATGTCCAATTTGGAGTGAAATCGAGCAAGAAAGAAAATTCTGATCTAACACATTTTGATTTGTCTTTCCTATGCTTATCTCCTTTATATTTATCCCATATTTGAATGAAATTGCACTTTAAAGAAAGGTTATTTTGGTTTTCTGCAGGTGTTATTCATGTCTCTCCTTTGGTAGCTGAAGTGGATGCTACTGTTTTTAGTTTGTTGATCGTGAAGAAAATTGTATAGAAATTTGTTATTTGTGAGACATATTCGTTGGTTCTATGGAATTATTGTAGGTCTCTCAAGGATTATCATTGGAGTGCTAACATTCAAATGAAGAGGATTGCAGATTTATCCAAGGACTCGGTTATTAGGTGGTCACATACGAAACGAGATGGTAATAAGGTGGCTAATTGGGCTGCCAAATTTGGCTTGAATTTTAATAGTGCCATGATTTCTAAGAGAGTTCCCTTTGCTTTGAGAACTATGGCTCTTAATGATGTGTCCTAATTGTCTTTTTTGTTATTTGTTGTTTGGTTGAGGTGTCTTGTATTTTGTTTTTTTTTTTTTTAGGAAGGGGACATCTAGATTCTTTCTTTTTGTGTGAGTTGTATGTGGGGGTTAAATAGGACATTTTCCCTATGTTTTTGTAATTTATTTAGATGGAACGCTTAAGGAGCAGTATAATGCACTTTCTACTAAAAAAAACCTCTAAACCTAATACATATTATGTACATGTTTACTGATAAACAAGGAGATTGAACTAATCATTAATTAGAAATATTAAACCTAGAAAAAATTGTCTAAAATTCAACAATTTAAACAACGGAAACCAACAGTAAGTTGATCAACTATAAATCTTATGTTTGCCAATTAAAATGAAGCTCATGATCACACATACCCCAAGAATAGTCCAATCTAGAAGCCTAAGTTAGACTATTAGATATCCCTAGTTAGTGCTAAGGATTATGATATTTAAATCAATAAGCATGTAACTCACAGAGGTTATGTAGGTGCCATAATATGAAGAAACACAATGTCACTAATTAAGGTATCTCAAATCACCAAATAGTTAAGAAGATTTGTATGTCTTTGTTATGTTAATAGTGAAGATCTTTTTTTATCGGGTTGGTTAACTTTCTAAGGTTGCCGATGAATTCTGGACAATGGAAAGTCATTTACATTTTATCCATGGTTGTTATACCTAAAATTTAGGTTAGTCAATTTATTTAGCCTTCTTATATAGTCAAAATTGTCCTTATGGTTAAGATCTTACCTTCCATCTAGAAATCCTATCAGCAAATCTTGTCCATTTAGTCTAAAACTCAAAACTTGCAAATCAAACTCAAAATCAAGCGATTAAACTTAAGACCTCTTAATTGAAATTTCCAGCTCAAATATAAATATTTCAAATCAACCCTTTAAATCAACCTTCAAACCAAACTTCAAACTTATTTAATATATAAATCTTATCAATCTCTAAGCCTTCAAACCTATTTTAAAAAAAAACCTTTTTCAAACTCTAAAAGATTTTAAACTCTAAATCAATATTTCTCAAACTTCAAATCTTTTTCAAACTTTAAATCAACCTTCATTTCAACCCTCAAATAACTTTCAATCAACATTAAATAATTTTTCAAACCAATTTTAATATAAACTTCAAATCAACCCTCAAACAAAACTTCAGATCTTTTCAAACATCAAATCAAACCTTCAACACAAAATTATTCAAATAGAAACCTTACCACTCAAATCAAACATTTCAACTTTAATCAAAGATTTCAACTCAAATGAAACCTTTCAGCTCAAATCAAATCTAATTTTTTAAAAAAATTTGCAATTCCAATCCCAAGTTGCTCCTTCTTCCCATAGTTTGTTAACATTTTTTCAATGTCTTTCTATGACACATCATCATTGGACCAAAAGTTCTAACCTTTGAATTACATGAAAATCTTTTCAAACCATGAAACTTTCTCATTCGAAAATCTCATTAAATCTTGAGTTTTATTATTCATGATATAAGTAATGCTTTAATTGAGAGTTTTCTCAAGTCCTATGATGTAATTAACTATGAGGGCTGACCCTTATAGAAACACTAATCCTTAAAATAAAATAAACTCCATCTTAAATTTGTATGGTGGGGGAAAAATCGTTGATTAACACAAACCCATAAATCTTAATATTTTTCCCATGAGAATAATTAAATCAATTTTAAGATAATATATAAACCTTTCAAGGTAGTATATTATTCTTCAAATGACTCATCTGATCGCTTTAGATTTGTTGTTGACACGTCAATATCATAACAAAAAAGTTTCCATTAGTATATAAATCTTCCAAAATTTTATAATACATTATTATTCCTTTTCATAATTTATATCCTAATACAAATTCAAAACAAAAGAAGGCAATTACGTACATAAAACTCAAAACAATGTTATTTATAAATTTAACATACTTTTTCATACATTTTTTTTAAAATTCTCACTTAAATATTAAAATTTACTATAAAACCCCACCCGATATTTTTCATTTACTCAACTTCCCAATGATTCGATACATTGTTGGATTGCTCAAAAATATTCTCAAAGTGCTAGTTTTATATAGCAATATTTCTAATGTCATCTATGTCATTATCCAACCCAAAAAATATAAATATATGCTGTCATCCACTCTTCCTACTTTCGCACAATAACTAAATATGCTTTAAAGTACAGTGTTTTTGGCCGGACAAGTCAATACGAGACTGCACGTTATGCTCCACCGGAATAAGCGGAGAAACCCATTTCTCAATTTTATTAATATTTTGCTTTTGGACTAATCTTATTCCATCCAATATAGCTAAGCAACACCCACATGCAAGCGAGCATTATCTACCAACCTCTCGTGTTTGGAAATTAATTAATTCAAACAGAGAATTATTTTTATTTTCATCTGTGCTTTTAGTAATACACCAATAGTTTTGACTAAAGTTAATTAAGCTCGAGGGGCAATTGTAGAATTCATTTTTTGTGAGAACATTATATGCTAAATGTAAGGTATGACACATATATTAGATAAAGGGCAGATGCTGGAGCGGAACGGAGCGAGCCAGCGGAGCGGAAGTATCTGTCCAATTGGGAGAGTTACGTTACATGGGTTGGGGGTGCAAGGGCAATGCCCCCGTGGTATGGTACATGAGTAATTTCATAATTACATATTGCACACCTAGGGTTATACATATAATATGTTGTATTGTAACCCTAAAAGGGGAACTTGTACTCTTTTCTGAAATTGAAAGAAAGTCGTCGCTCTACTCCCGATGACGTAGGCATCTTTGCTGAACCTCGTTAAATCTTTGTGTTTTTTTGGATTTATATTTCTTTGCCCTAAATTTCTCAACACTAACCTTTGAGAATTTGATTAAATGAAAAATATGGATTGAGATTTTATAATAAATTTTGATATTTAAGTGACAAATTCAAAATTGGATAAAAGAAGGTGCTTACTTTGTAAATATTATATTTTAGTGTCTTCCGACTGTAAATGAATTATTTATGAAAGTTTGCAGTGTTGTATAAAATGTAGTTAGAATATGATATATCATTTTGATCTTAAGTATTGCATCATTCAATAATTTGTTGGAAAAATATATTGATATGAATTTTATATCTGTATGATTAGGATATTTAGCTTGTTAATAATTTAAAATTGAAGAAGGAAATAAATTTAGTCTCATCTTCTATTATTTCTTGTTCAACCGGTTTCAGTTAGGTTTATGATTGGATTGAATTTTTGTAGTTATCCATAATTTTATTATTATTTTTCTGTTCAAACTGTTGAGATGATAAATTAGAGATTTTATTCCTCAGCATGAAATGAAAGTGTAGACATGCTGTTTTACTATATATTAGATAAAAATTGATGTTTAAAAAGAATATAGATTATTTATTTTTAATTTTTTGTTTTTTTTTTTGCACTTTAAAAAAAAAGGATTTCGTTGTACTTTATATATACATTCATAGTAGTTTTAAATCGCTGCAATTACTAACACTACAAACGCATTTAACAGTTATTTTAATTATTTTTTTTTAGTAGTGATATATTTAGAAATCAAGCATCTTTAAATTCATCAAAATTGAACCGATGTCAAGTTATCTCTCAACTTACATGTGAATTTAAGTTAGATTGGAAGCAGTTGATGGAAGTTGTCTAAAAAGTTATTTTATCAATATCAAAATTTCGAAAAGGAATACTTTAACCACTAATCAACAAACAAAATAGCCTTCTAGATAACTCCCGTCAGCATCTTTCAATCCAGCTTGAAGTCACATGCAAGCTAGAAGACAACACCCTTTCTCAAAGCAAAATATTTGATGTGGAATGATCTATAAAGAAAATGTTTTGAAATAATGTAAGGCGGTGCTTGAGTGCGACTTAGATTTACATTAAATATGATTTATCAAATTTGGTAAATCTGAATTTATCAGATCAATGCTGTGACGGAAGAGCTCCCAAGTGATGGTAGAAAAAATCTAGCTCGCAATCGGATTTACTAAATGCGGATTTACGTCTTAAAAATAATAAGAGATGGGATGAGAAAGACCAAACACGAGAAATTGGATTTAACGGAGCGTTGGACTAATTTTTTTTTTTTAGTGTTTTGCTGAATTTAGGTTAAATTGATGACTAAATCATATTAATGATATGCTACCAAACACTGCCTACATTTATATTTTTAGTATATCTAGAATCATTTTACTTCAACTAATAAAAATGCAAAGTCAAAGTTACATTTTTTATTGATCTCATCTTTTGAAGAACTATTGTAAAATATAACTACGAAAGCAAGAAATTTTGATTTTTTGGGAACTTTGGCTAATTGTAGAGAAGTAGCGGAACTTTCGATGAGTTTTATGTTTTGATTAAGCATGAATGTTAGTTTTTCCCTAAGAATTCTTTTTAATGGAACTTCAAGAGTGGTTTTAGATGGCTAATAAACTTTAGATGACAGAAAAGCCTTTGAAAGGACTACAGACGTAACTCTACGTGTGGTCTTCCAATAATATACCGTCGTGTGTACTATATTGAGCTCACTTAAAAAAATTATTAAAGTGGAACTGTGGGCTCCACAATAACCCAGGAATGACCTCAAAATAACCCTTGAATAACCTTCGCAGTGTTATTTTAGAGTTATCTAAGTGAAATATATGAGTTTGTCTTCAGCAGCCCCAAGATAATACCGTGGAGGTTATTTCAAGGTTATTGAAATGGAATACATTAGTTTCTCTTCAATAACCCCAAAATAACTCATAAATAACCCCGAAATACCTGAAAGAACCTCTGTGGTGTTATTTCAAGATTATTGAAGTGGAACAACGGAGGTTATTTATGGGTTAATTCAAGATTATTGAAATGGAATATATAGGTTTCTCTTCAATACCCCCAAAATAACCTCAAAGATTCTACTTCAATAAACCCGAAATAATATCTGTGATGTAGCATACATGATGACATATTACGGAAGTCTGCATGTAGAGCTACATCTGGAGTCTGAATAGAAAATTGTTTTGGTGACTTAAATATGAAGAACTCTAAAGAAGAGTACTCTTTCCTAAGCACTACACAAAAAAATCGCTACACTCCCTCCTAAGCAAGTGATTTTTACATACGGAGCCCGTATGCATGGTGCGTACGAACTTCAATAAGATTTTTTATTTTTTTAAAATAAAAATTAAATTGAGATTCATTGACATATTTTTGTTAGTGTGAAAGTTTTTTTATTAGTACACTGTAATGTGAATGTATGCAATAATTTTTGCTCTAGAGATTTTATTGCATACTTACATCGGATGCAAATTTGCGTCTGGTGTCCAGTAAAGATGAGTGAAATACACTTTTTGTTTTATTTTTTATTTATTTATTTATTTTATTTATTTTTTTTTTTTTTGTTTTTTTTTTTTTTTTAGAGTGAGGCCAGCCCAAGTTGTTTTCACGGCTCTTGTGGGATACCAGAGCAATAAAAAATCCTTCTTTGCAATAGCGATTTACATACATAACACTTGAAACATGAAATATTACATCTTTCAGGCATGAATTTTAATGATTACATTCAAAGCATCTAAACTTTTCAAATAAAATAAAACATAAGAATATCTAACATCATCACACTTACTTGAGGCGACATCTTCCCCGCCCTAGCCCACCATAAGAGAACTGCAATCAGAGCAAATCAAGACAAATTTTAGCTGAAAGCGTATTTCTAAGTGCTCCTAAATAGAGAACTGATAACTGTAAAATCAATCTTTAAGCACAAATTTAGATTTGATAGAAGATTAAATAGTTCTAACCTGGCACATTGGTAAAATCATCAAGAAGCAACAGTCTGAAAATGAATCAGAATAAATAAAAGTACCCAAAAAAAAATTTAAAAATTGCGGGCCATCAAACTGCCACGGTGCTCACTTCTTTTCGAAGAGGCTGCCGGAATTTCACCCTTCTCATGATATCTTATCAAAATTCAAAATTTTCTTTAATTTTAGGAGCGAGCTGCAGAATTCTTGAAAATGTCAAAAAACAAACTTGCCCTTACACTATGGGTCGATTTGGTTCTATTAGAAAACTAAATAGAGACCGTATGATTTTATTTAGCATTCCTTTTACTTGTAGTAATTAATCACTTTTGTGTTATGGTATGTAGTCCATTCAGGATAAATTGCAATTATGGAGAGTTAGTCGAACTCATAAAGTTGGATCACGATCATAAAATGCTGCATGGTTAAAATGAGTATTGTTAAATTTTTTTGTTTGAATTATTAAGTTTAAACTTATCTCATTTAAGATTAAGTATATGTTATATGTTATAGACCCAAGCTTGTGATTTACTGGCTGAAGTAAGTTTGACACTCAAACATAGAAATGTTGAGGCGAACGAGAGACTTTTTACATAGATCATGCGTTTTGAGCATCTTGGGAGAATAAGAAAGTAAGGTTTCGGTGTCACTCCTAGTCGTTTCATTCCACATAGTTTTACCACCACAAGTGAGAGCAATAGAAGCAATAATTTTGCCCAGATTGCAAGATTGGAAGAGGACTTGCAATCCGTGAGGGTTGAGTTTCGCGAGTATTCTTCTGTATGTGATGATATGCGAGATTTTGAATCATTTTGTGCCGAGATTCAAAGTTTTATGCACCAATTTTAGCCACAACATCGTCTACCTGCATGAGATTTCAAATAATTAAAATTCTAATTATTGGCTTCAACTATTAAAATTTAATATGCCTATTTTTTTATTTATAGGAATCTGATCAATACACATCCAAGAAGTAGCTGTATGCTTTCGTTCGAGAAACTGAAATTTTTAGAATTATGAAAACCTTTAGCATCTTCCTATAGTTTATATTCTTTGTTTTGTTTGTTTTGTAAATCAGGTTTTTAAATTATTTTTAATTGGCATTGTTGACAAGTTTTGAACTTGTTGCCTTGAAATTTTCATCAAGTGTTTAGATTTTATTACCTTTGGTTCTCCAAAATTAAGTGGTTTTATCTGCCAGTAACGTTAAGAGTATGAAAAAACTAACGAATTTAATAAATTTGTTCTTTCTACCATGTTTAGAGGGAAAATGATCATAGGTGAAATTTGAATTCTTTGAATGATAATCCAAATATATTTTTCCTAATTATATTTTTGTTTGTAAGACTTGAGTTTCCATTTTAAGGAAGGAAGATGCCACTTCAAATCATTGAAAATAATCTATGGGATGTGAGGTCACCTTGATTGAAGCTAGGTCTAATTATTGTCTTAGAACTACTATGCATAACTTGATCTGAGAAATATTTCTGGTGGAGAAGCTCTTCAAGTTACTCGTGATATTCCTTCTATTCTCCCTACTAAAGAAGGAAAAGCCATATAAATAGAAAAGTCTGTATGGATTGTATAAGGACCAAATGCATTAATATATCTAGCAGAGTACATATGGATTGGCTATGGATTGAAAATTTTTTGTTCGAGTTTCTTTATCTCTTGAAGTTCAAATAATAAGGATTGTGTGGTTGTGGGTAAATTAAATTGGTCTGACTACGATCCTATGCCGGATTTAACATTTGACTCACGTTTTGTTTTTCATATTCTGTTGAAATTCTTTTCTAAATTTTCCAAATAGATTTTGTTTGAATCAAAATCTATTAGGAATCCACCACGATCTTTCATTCATATTCATATTAATGAGAAAAACTGAATCGATACAATAGCGGAAGCGTACCTGAATCCATTTGATCGATTGCAAGCAACGATCTTCCAATCTGCAGACTTTCCGGAGTTTTCCTTAGTCTCTCTCGTTGATGGGGAACAAGAGAATAATTTATTTCTCTACAGACCGGGGACCATTACCCCCTTATTTAATGTAACCAAAGGGTGGTTACAAAATTTGCTTAATTCCAATTCTGCCCTCATCAAATTGGAATTTGCCCTTATGGTATCCACACTTATAATTTCATGACAAATGTGTCTAAAGTCATAAACTTCATTCTTAATTAAACCACAATAATTTTGACTTATTAAATGATGACCCAACACATTTATTAATTACATTATAGTCCCATAATTGATCCAACAATCTCCCACTGGACTATATATGTATAAGATAAATGTGTCAACCTTAGTGCGCCCAAAATTTGTTGACATTATTGTAAATGCACATTACAATCTCGTTCATTAATCATATCAATACAGGATCAAAGCAGTCTTTGTTGTATTTTTCACAACTAAACTTATCAATGGTCACATATATTAATATAATCAAATGACATAGATCAATCATGAATGTGTGGAATGAAAATCACATGCAAAGTGGTCTGTTCATGTCAATTTTCAACTGGTCCTACTTTACTTAAGTGAAATCAAACTTTAATTGTACAGAGTGTACTGAACTGAATAAAATGCCTCATTTCTGATCAGAAAATATTCAAATATGTTTTGTATACAAAATAAAACATAGAGCTAAAAAAACACAAGTTAACAAACTCTCACTGAATCTAAATTTCCTCAAGCTTTATAACACCCATATGAGCAAGTATGCTCATGAAAGACCCTGGGTATCAGACCCTTTGTAAGAGGGTCCGCAATCATGGAGTTTGTTCCAATATGCTCTATGTGAATCTGACCACTCTGTATTCTTTCCTTCACAACAAGAAATTTGATGTCAATATGCTTTGACTTGGATGAACTCCTGTTGTTATTGGAATACAATACAGCTGATTTATTGTCACAAAATAACTTTAGTGGTCTTTCAATTCCTTCCATAATGCGCAGCCCAGTGACAAAATTTCTCAGCCATATGCCATGGTTGGATGCCTCAAAACATGCTACATATTCTGTTGCCATGGTGGATGAAGCTATTAGTGTTTGTTTTGCACTCCTCCAGGATATAGCTCCACCACTTAACAAAAATATGTAGCCTGATGTGGATCTTCTGCTGTCTTGGCATCCAGCAAAATCGGAGTCAAAATACCCAATGATCTCCAAATGATCTGATCTCCTATATGTGAGCATGTAATCTTTTGTTCCCCTTAAGTACCTCATAACTCTTTTGGCTGCTTTCCAATGATTCATACCTAAAAGAGTCCTTTGTTGAAACCGGAGAAAAAGTCTCTTTATAATCAATCCCTTCCTTTTGAGTATAGCCTTTAACTACAAGGCGAGCTTTATGTCTTTCCACATTACCCTTTGAATCCCTTTTGGTTTTAAAAATTCATTTGCAACCAATGGGTTTCTTTCCTTATGGTAATGGGACAAGTTCCCAAACTTTATTGTCTTGCATAGACTTATACTCTTCATTCATTGCTTTAATCCATTTTTCTGAATTGGAACTTTGTATAGCTTGATGAAAGTTGATAGGATCATCTTTCATCATACTAATATTTTCCTCATGTTCCTAAAGAAATACAATATAATCATCTGAAATAGCATTTCTTCTTTCCCTAGTGGATCGTCGTAAAAGCATTTGCTCTTGAATTTGTTCTTGAGGTTGTTGAATTTGTTCCTCGAGGGTTGATTAATAATGTCTTGTTCTTGATTTGCAACTTGATCAATGTCAGGAGTAAAATTCTGATCATTATCAAAAGCAATTATAGGAATAGGAACCAATTCCTCTTCAACAAGAGTAGTATGGTCCGATTCCTCCTCAAAGACAAAGTCTCTAACCTGATTTCTCCCTCCAAATTCAATATCCTCAAAGAACACTGCAGTTCCCGTCTCAAAAATTTTCTTTAATTTGGGATCATAAAACTTGAAACCCCTAGATCGCTCCGAATAACCAACAAAATAGCTGCTTACTGTTTTAGGGTCTTACGTTTTCTCAAGTGGCTTGTAAGGCCTTGCCTCAGCTGGGCAACCCCAAACATGAAAATGCTTTAAACTGGGTTTCCACCCTGTCCAAAGCTCATAAGGTGTTTTTGCAGCTGCTTTAGTTGGTACTCTATTTAAAATATAGGCTGTTGTCTTAAGTGCTTCTCCCTAGAGTGATTCTGGTAAGGTAGAATGACTAATCACACTTCTTACCATGTCTTTAAGAGTGCGGTTTCGCCTTTCAGCTACATCATTCATGCTAGGTGAACCTGGCATTGTGTATTGAGGGACAATTCCACACTCCTCTAGGAACTTAGCAAAAGGTCCCGGAGTTGTTCACCTGAACCGTCATATCTCCCGTAGTATTCACCACCACGATCAGATTTGACTTTCTTTATTCCTTTGCTTAGTTGGTTTTCAACTTCAGCCTTATAAGATTTGAACACGTCCAATACTTGGGACTTTTCATTAATCAGAAATAGGTATGCATATCTTGAATAATCATCTATGAACGATACAAAATATCGTTGACCATTCCAAGAAGTTGTAGAAAATGGTCCACAAACATCCGTATGTATCAATTCTAAGACTTCTGTAGCTCTATATGCACCTAATTTCTTTCTTTTGGTTTGTTTTCCCTTAATGCATTCAATACAGACATTAAAGTCCGTAAAATCAATGGAACTTAGAATTCCATCTGACACAAGTCTTTCAACTCTATTTCTAGAGATGTGGCCTAAACGCTTGTGTCATAATGCTCCTGAATTTTCATTATTAATTTTACGCTTAGTACCTCGTGATTCCACATTCAGAGTTTCATTATAAGAAGCAACAGTATCAAGCAAATAAAGATTGTCATACTCCATAAGGGAACCAGTTCCAATAATATTGGAATTAATAGATAAACTGAAACATCTGTTTTGAAATGAACAACAATAACCCAATTTGTCCAAACAACAAACAGAAACCAAATTCCGTCTAAATGACGGTACCACGAAAGTATCTATCAAATCCAAATAGTAACCAGTACATAATAACAATCTAAAATGCCTAATTGCTTCCACTTCTACCGATTTTCCATCTCCCACATAAATGCATCTTTCAGCATCATTTGGTTTTCGGTAGCTCAGGCAACCCTGCATTGAAACACTTATGTTAGTAGTAGCACCAGAGTCTAAACACCAAGTGTTTCTAGGTATTGAAGCCAAATTTACCTCAGAACAGACCAAAGTTAGAAATGTACCTTTCTTTATACGCCAAGCGTGATATTTTGCACATTCTTTCTTCTGATGTCCTTTTTTATTGCAAAAGAAACAGCTGATACTTTCAGGATTTTGAACTTTATTTTGTTTCTTTTGAGAAGAACCCTTATTCTTAGCAGCCTCATTCTTTCTTTTAGTGTCTCTTTCTTTAGAGGTGTTAACCAAATGAGCACTATCAGTCTTTCCTTGCTTCAACCTTTCTTCCTCTTGCACATAATGAGAAATAAGCTCATTAAGAGTCCATTTCTCCTTTTGCATATTATAGCTGACCAGAAATTGGCCAAACTGTGGAGGAAGCGAAATAAGAACTAAATGCACGAGTAAATCATCCGTCAACTCGAGCTTTAGCTTCTTTAATTTTGAAGCAATGTTCGACATCTCAACGATGTACTCCCTTATACTTTCCTTGCCTTTGAACCTCATTGAAATCAGTTTCTTTAAAAGAATACTAGTTTCATCCTTATCGTTTTTTGCAAAGCGTTTCTCTATTTCAGCAAAGAAACTTGCAGCATCAGTGATCTCACTAGACACCGCACCTCTAAAGGCCTCAGGTATGTCGCGCTTTATGATCATAAGACTCAAGCGATTAGAACGGTCCCACTTCTCATAGTTTCTCCTTTCCTCGGAGGAACTAGCATCCGTAAGAGAAGCGGGTTTATCCATTCTTAACGCTGGATCTAGATCCATGCAGCCAAGAACAATGAGAATGTTCTCTTTCCAATCCTTAAAGCTATCACCCTTAAGGATTGGAACCGAATTGAGATTAGCAGATACATTAGCAACAACTGAAAAATTGAACAAAAGATTACATTAATAAAATATTTTAAATTCAATTAATGGTAAATCCCATCTCAAGACACCTAATGCAACATTAATATCATGTCTTTGGACAGTAATATTAATTGCTAATGGTAATCTTGTTGTAATGATCAAGCATTAACAATAACATATATCAAGTAATAAATCTATCTTTAGATCAATTTATTACTCATATATTATTCCTTATAATTGTTACATGCTTACCATCACAAGTGTGTATGCAGTTCGACCAAGTATTAATTTTCCTTTGGGCTAATTAATACACGCATGAACTCACATACACACAACATCCAACATTCGTCACGAACTATCTACACAAGAGAGGTTACTTTGACAACATCATGTTTCAATAAGTTCATTAAAAATGATGGACAATTATAAAATACCATTTTTTTCGAATTTAATTTAAACTTTAATTTAACTTTATAAAATCTTATATTTTTATAAATAATGGGCTAATTTATAAGCCATAAAGCCCATGATTTACAAAACAAAATTATTGATTTTATAAAATTAATCAATCCCAAAAATTGAGTTAATTAATTTACTCATATTAAAATGAGTGAATTAATTAACTCATTTTATTTAATTTACTCATTAAATTAAATAACTCATTTTATTGTCCAAATTAAAATGAGCAATTTAATTAATTTAATTAATTTAAATAAAAAAAATTTTAATTTTCCGCGAACCTGGTCCGTGAACCGGGTCCGCGAACCGGTTCACGAACCGTTCGCGACTGTTCGCGAATCGCGAACTGCCGGCACAGCCCGACGCCGCCTCCCTCTGGCGTCTTCCCTTTCGTCGCAGCATTCCGCTGCGCCGGATTCTGCCGCCGTCGGAGGACGCGCCACCGCACCCACCGACGTCGCAGTCCCGCTGCGGCATTCCTGTCGCCGTACCCCGCCGCCGCAGCCTTTTGCGGACGATTCCTTCGCGGGTAAAGGCGAACGAAAGAGACAAAATTAAGGAGGAGAGGAAAATTCTACGGCCACGACGCCAAAATTTCTCGTTCTTCAATTTTGTGTCGTCGCCGCAAAACTTACCGACGACGATTGCAGAGGGAAAAAGAGAAGCGAGATCTCAAAAATTTGAATATGAACGGAAGGCTCTGATACCAATTGTTGAAATTCTTTTCTAAATTTTTCAAATAGATTTTGTTTGAATCAAAATCTATTAGGATTCCACCACGATCTTTCATTCATATTCATATTAATGAGAAAAACTGAATCGATACAATAGCGGAAGCGTACCTGAATCCATTTGATCGATTGCAAGCAACGATCTTCCAATCTGCAGACTTTCCGGAGTTTTCCTTAGTCTCTCTCGTTGATGGGGAACAAGAGAATAATTTCTTTCTCTACAGACCGGGGACCATTACCCCCTTATTTAATGTAACCAAAGGTTGGTTACTGAAATTTCGTTTAATTCCAATTTCGTCCCTCATCAAATTGGAATTTGCCCTTATGATATCCACACTTATAATTTCATGACAAATGTGTCTAAAGTCATAAACTTCATTCTTAATTAAACCACAATAATTTTGACTTATTAAATGATGACCCAACACATTTATTAATTACATTATAGTCCCATAATTGATCCAACATATTCTGTATTCTGCAAGTATAAAGGTAAACTTTTTCCCACATATAAGCTGTTTTAAAAACACATCATCAGATGGTTTCATTTCAAATAGCATTTGACAGATGTTAGGAAGTAGCTAGCTAAGAGAAAAATGTAATAATACATCAGCTTTTTTAGTTTTAAAACTACTAAATATGATGGATAAAATCCTAAGCCTAAGGAATGAAATGCTTGTTGCCTATGAGAGTAAATGCTGCTACTGCAGCAATAATACATTAATTCCTGTTACCCTGTATGATTTGTGATTTATAGCTATATATATAGCTATATATATATATATATATATATATATATATATATATATATATATATATATATATATATATAGCTATATATATAGCTATAAATCATTCCATTTTAAACATCCGGTGAAGGATCAGTTAGCATATATTGAATCATTTCTTTTCTCAACAATTCTTCTAACTGCATTAAATCCGCAGCTCTGCGCAGCCTTCACAATTGCAGAAGCTTCCATTTTTCCTAGACAGGAGCAATGTGTTAACAATTTTCTATGACTGTAAAGATTGGGCTATTACATCTAGATTGTAAAGAAGTTCAATTGCAGCATGATTTCAAGCAAAGGTATCACAAGAGCTAAAGATGAAGTTTGTCATTTCCACGTGAGATTAGATGGATAGACAATATTGTTCGCGCCTGAGATTAGTGGAGAGTGACAGAGCTCTATTTTTCATCGAGTATTAAATGTTTCGAGTGTCAAATATGTAAATAGATTGATTTTGGTGTGAAATATGTAATTAGAGTTGTTTTGAGTGCTATGTATGTAACAATTCTTTTTTTTATTATTATGTGAGATTAATTTATAAATTTAAATTTTATAAAAACTTTAGGTGATGACATTATTTATTTTACATATATATCTTTTTTTATGAAATAAAATACGTTAATGCAGATTATGTGTTATAAGCAGCAGGTCTTATTAAAAAAATGCTTTTAACAATGAAGATTTAAAAAAAAAAAACCGTTGGAATGACGGTTTAAAGCACTATATCATTTGGTGGTTTATAGTGTCATTTTAAATATTGGTCTAAACAAGTAATTAAAAATTGTAGTTTAAATCGCTACATAATTGTTTTCTAGCGGCGGTTTTAACTGCTCCGAATTTTTTTATTACGGTCGAATTCAAACGCTACGCTCATTCGATGGTTTAAACCGTCATTTAAAAGAAATTCTTTGTGACAGAGAGCAGATACAACACTCATATGAAGGTTATAAACTGTTATTTAAAATACAATGGTGGTATAAACAGCTGTTGTAGGTCAAAATAATCATTGTGAATTTTTTTTTCTTTTTGTAGTGAAGGTTATTTGACTATTTCTCTCATTGGACAATATATGCTTTTAGGCGACTTCATCTTTGATAAAGTGTTGAATTGAAGATGGACAATTTGTTAAAATCAATTCAAATTTATATGATGGCGTGCTAATCTTTTGCAAATAAATAAGGTTGTATTACTAAACTTATAAATGATTATAATTCATAAAATCTTCAGACTTTTAAAATTATATTTGGAATGGTAGCATCATTGCTATGAAAGGCAGTCGCATTGTGAGACAATAAATGAAGATTATCGGATGATGTTTTATACCCCTTAAATTACAGGCTCAATTTTTAAAAAGAATTTTTGCATTCAGAGTCCAGTGAAAACTTGTCACACCGCAAGTGAGCCACACATCTTTTAAAAATCACTCATCACCAGTGTATTTCAGTGGAACTCACTTGTCACGTGGCAAGTCTTCACTGGACTCCAGACGCAAATTTACATCCGAAGTTCGGATGTAACATTCTCTCTAATTTTTAAGATGAAATTCAGCCAAACAAGTATTTTGCTTTTGCTTTTTTTTTTTTTTTTTTTTTGGAAGATTAGAGAAAATAAAAGTGCTTTTACATGCACTCCACCCAATTCCTATATAAGGACATATCTAATATCTAAACTCTATTTTTTTATATTTATATCACATAAATCTTTTATAAAACATAAAAGATATCACTAGTGTAGCTTTTAAGAAGCGAAGTACTCCTTTTCATGCATAGACAAGGAAGCATATATATAAAAATTAAAATTTAGGTGTTAAATATTTACATACACAGAGATTAATTGATATTTACTTAATTCTTCAAGTAAAAATGAAAAATCGGGGGTGCAAACCAATTCTTAATGGATAGGTTCAAAGCTATTGTGCAAGCACTTTTGATGGAAATATAATTTAAAGTTAATATACTTTTGAGAATAAATTGAATTCATAGATACTTTTTAAAATTAAATGATACAGTTTATTAAATTATTATTTTTCTTACCGTATTTTAAGTTATCTAATGGGCTTAAAGATGATGTGCAGTTGAGCCCGTCGTTCTGCTTCAAACGCTGAAAAGTAATGTGAACAATTTACATATAAAACACAATTTTTATGACATATTTACATATTTAATGTCTAAATTTTGATTTTCATTTCTATCACCTATATAGCGTCACTTTTTAAAATGTGTGAGTGATACATTTGGTTTTATAAATATAAAAATTTTAAATACGATGTTAGCCCAACTAATATTAAAAGTTTGTTTATGCACGCATGTACTCTACTCTTCGGCGCATAAACAATTTAGAGTATGTTTAAGGTAGTTTATAAATATGGTGATGTTTTTGAAAAAACCCTAATACCATTTGAATCACACATTTTGTATCCTTATTTGAAAACACACATATATTTTTACACTACATATAGACCCCGAGTCTAATTATAGAGTAGTTCCGCAGGTCACATTTGAACATAAATTATTTATCCTGAATCGCGCTAAGCTACTCCCAACACACCTTTAGAAAATGTGCAGCGTAAACGCCGTAGTTTTAAAATACATGCCCCGTCCTCGTTCTGAAAAAAAAATTACGAACATAAACCATACGCAGGAGTTGCGTGCGGAATGAATTCACGAGAGTTACAAGGAAATTGTAACTCTTTTGTACCTTTCATGTAAGGTACAAAAGAGCATGTGAGGAAGAATCAAGGCAGCTATTGGAGGCAGAATCAATGCTACATGCACTGGCTCCTAGCTAATTAGTGCTATATGGTCTGCAATCCCATGGGCGGTCAAAATGGAGGGAATGGTGGCCGTATTTCCTTCTGTGTTAGGTAATTATGAAATTATATTGTTTAGTTGAGAAGATAAAGCCTGTGGTTTAAAGATATTGTTTCGCTTCAAAATTTGTGTGCAGCTGTGTATTCTCCAAGAGATTTACTAGATAGTTATTTTAATTTAAGCATGCAAAAAGTTGATTGGAATCAAAATATTGTAGGATTTTGTAAACATAAACCCTATTAATATCTATTTGAATGTTTTATTTCTTGTCTGATTCTTTTCCCTGTCAAAAGCATTCTTAATATCAGTGCTTACCATGTCGTGCTTATGGTTTTATATTGTTGTATGCTTTACATTTTTTCAAGTGTCTTCTCAGCTTAATTGGGATTGAAATTGTATATGAAATCTTTCCAAATGCAAATGTTGGAAATCAAGGAGATTGATGCGTTTGTTTCCTTTACAGTTGAGGCACAACAGTGTTTTCATACAAGTTAGCTTATCTTTTTTTGAGCTGAACTTTATAAGGTAGCAGTAGCTATCGCAGATTTGATTTAAGAGTGGTTGCATGCTAGTGATGACAATACTTTTTGTATATCCAACTATGATTAATTTTATGGTTTGAACTTCAAAATCTATTGCTTAGTATCCATCTGCACCTTTCGAATCTTGGTTTGGTACTAACAAGATTGGCTGCAAGGGCAATTGGTTATTTGGAGAAAGATATAGACGAGATGTTCTTGATCACAAGCTTTCTAAAACTTTCTTTAAAATTAGAACTAATTTCAACTTTTTTTGGACAACAACCTTATCTTATTGCTTTTTATTCATGGTGTTACAATCACGTCTTTTTGTTCTTATTTCTAATTATAGTGTCATCTTCTATACTTTTGATGTCTCTCAATACCCTCTACTCACATACATTCAATGAACTGTTGGGCTTGTTGATCGTTTTTTTTCCCCAAAGCAAAGGGTACTTATATAAATTTTTATGAAGTTGGTAATGTGAAAGTGAATGTTTTAAGAGTGTTGGGAAAGTGAATGTTGCATCTTGAATTTTGCAGGAACGCATATGTTAGCACAATGATTAGCCTCCTTATGAGAATTTTTTAAGTTGAGGTTGCTGGAGGTATGGATGCTGAGAAGTTGATCAAATTTTTTTGAAAAGCTTATAATGAATCATATGACCGTTTGGGTTCTCACGGATGACCTCTCTTTTGCCCTTCTTTTCTACATTACAGTTTTGGTCTTAAGTGCATCTAGCAACCGCGATTCTCTGTTATATGGTTCTTTTGCTTTCTTATGATAGTAGATTATTTGTCTCCTTATGCTTACTCTTAGCTATGATATTTTTTAGGAGGATGTACACACATACCACAAAGTTTATATGTATATACATATCTAACTTCTAAACTTGGTTATTGTCACTTTCTTTATATTTTGTTTAAATCTTTTATTTAGGTTTGTCAAATTCTATTTTTAGAGCGTTATGATAAGTCATATGACCCATGTGGTTCTTTTGGATGACTTTTCTTATTATGCTTTTCTACGTACACAAATTTGATGCAAGTGTTCCTAGGAAACAAGATCCCCAGCATTATGGGTCTACTGCCTTCTTACTGTTTTATCTTTGGTCATGGAATTGGTGTATGAGGGTCTCCCCACTTTGTCATAAATTTTCATGGTTTTTTTTTTTAATTTCATCTAATATTATGACTAACGGGTTCTCTCTTGAATTATTGAAAGAAGATGACCTTCAGGTTTTTGGGGAACTTCGGGCGAGTGTTAGTCGCTGCAGACTACCAGCTTTGTTACTCACATCTCACCGATACATAATGATAGGCGACAGTTCTAAAGGTGCCTGCAGAGGTTCGATGGTCTGGAGACGTGTGACTACTTCAGGTGAGTAGACAGTCCGGACGAGTCCACTGTCAATAGTGATCGGGGTGCGATGGTATCCCTACCGGAGAATGTTGCTCGAGACATAATTCTGCATTTTAAATTGAAATTATCATACTTTTCATTGTAATTTTAATATGTATTTTTTTTAGATTTTTTTATACTCACTATTAAGTGAGATGTATATTAATTTTTTGTAATGCTATTAAATATTTTTTTATTGTTCTAAACTATCAAATATATAGCCATGATAATTTTGTTGTAAACAGCATAACTGCACAAATGCAGAATGATCATTTATCCATAAACAACTGCAAATCAGTTGTTTTCCAAATGCACAAACCAAACAATTATACAGCTTATTCAGATCAGGTGTAGAATAGTCATTTATCCAAAAACAACTACAAATCAGATGTTTTCCAAACACACAAACCAAACAACCTGCCAGCTTATCTTGATCAGCTGATGATCAGTAGCTTATTAGGATAAGTTGCAGCTGCCCCAAACAGACCCTATATCTTCAGTCTTGCGTTCCACCGTTTCAAATGGTGCTCCAATAATTCAGTGGTCTTTGTATGCTTATAATATTTTTTATTAAAAACGTTAAAATAATAAACATGAAAAACTATTATATCCAAAAAGTAATATTACTTTAACAAATTTAAACTTTTAACATGTTTTTTTTTAATAATTTGAATTAATATTTGTATAAGTTTTATTTTGAAAAGTCTCTTTTATTTTGAAAATAAGACCGAAAAGATTTGATTGTTAAATAATCAAACACAACATTACAAATTATACGTCATCTCAAAAGAAGAATGTTTCACTTAATAATGGATTCAATTATTCTAACTAAGAAATTTAGGATATTTGTTTGATCTGTAAAAATACCAACAAATCATTCTTTTAAATAATCCGAATATTAGATAGGGATTAAATTATCTGGGTTGCAAATTCTTCTGTAGGAGCAAACCCTTATAGTTAATTACATTTGAAGTGGTTGAAATTCCTTAAGAAAACTTTTAATTAAGATTAAGGATTTGTCTTCAAGAATTCAACGTTTAGATTCCACAATTGATTGCAGAAAATCAAATGGGAAATGCTCATTGTGGAACATTTATTTTTGAAATCCAAAGAATAAAAAATATGAGATGTCGATGATACCGAAGAATTCTCAGTAACATCTCAAACTATCTTATTATTTGACTTTATTAATTTGGAAGCGATGTTATTTAATTTTTTATTCCTATAATTTATTTTAAAAATTAGGACTTATATATGCACGACATATGATCATGCAAATAGCTCAAGAAGATGTGAAGATTTACATCAAATGAATTAGCAGCAACATGAAGATTTTGGATAGTTAAGTGAATTTCATCAACTGTTAGGTTAGCATAATCTCTTAAAGGTCTTGGTATATTTTGATTGTTCTCCATTTTGTGAGGATTTTTAGATTTTTTTTTATTGTTTTTGAATTTTTCTAACAATACGGTCTAATTTTGAATCGTAAGGCACTAAACCTACAGATCCAATCCTACGCATATAAAATCACACAAAATGCACTAAAAAGTAAACAAGCACACACACACAATTGCAAATTACAAAGTAAAGGTTTTCAAATACTACAATTTAAAACAGTTATTGTTTTATACCTTCCCCGGCAACGACACTAAAAACTTGAATTGGGGTTTCCGGGTGCACTGCCTCTAACATTAATATTCAAAGGTTAGCTTTAGTTCAGCTTCACAATAAGATCAATTTAATAATTAGACAGACACTCATATACGTAAGTATATGTATCTTTCAAGTAATACAGGGCTCTAGTGGAGTCCTGGTTATCGATCCCACGAGTAAGGTAGGAACTTATCTAAATATAACACAGATTTAAAATCCAATACTAAATTCACAATGCAAGTTCAAGTATCATTTAAGTTGCTGGTGATAAAATAACTAAGGCTAAGTTAACTACAATTACTTTCTAAATTTCAAAACAGGATTAACTACACACTAAGTTTTGTATTGAAAGGTTCTAATATGGAAAACTATCTTTCCTCTTGCAGTGATTCTGTGATAAGTGATTGATATAGATTGATAATAGATTTGTATTATGTCAAGTAGGAGCAATTATATTCTTTACCCTCGTCAGAGTACCCCTTCTTCCATGTATGAAAAGAACATTAGCAAATACTAGGCTTAGTCACTAAATTCATGGTTAGGCTTGGAGGATACTAGCTCTCACTTCAAAGCTCTCAATTCCCTTCATCTGAAAGCTAACCCTATCTTTAGTTCCCAAACTTTAGGACCAAATTGGGGATTTCAGTCTGTCACTCTAAAATCTTCAATTCGACGCCCATCAAACCACATTTCCTTATTTATTTGCACTCAATTCCCATGAACTACGCAACTCATTCATGGAAATTGAATGGATTCTCAGCTATTGTTGTAGAACACTTAGTCCTTTTGGATTGAATGTTATACAACAAGTTTTAACAATTCAATTGGTCAGATCAAAAAATAAATGAAGTTCAAAGTGAAAAACCATCACAATTTCTTAAATTTTTTATGGCAAATCAAATCTACATCAATACTTCACGAAGTCATATTGTAAAAAAGAAAGACAAAGAAATCTACTCAAAATTCATGAGGAAGATACGACAAAACATGGATTTTATATATAAAAGCAAAGTCATATAAACCACTAAAGTAAATACAACTTTTCTCAATTTCTTTCCCAAGTAAATCCCTTGAAGTTCCTTTGAATACTTTTCTCTTTTCTCTACAACACTCAATTCTCTCTTGAGAATAGTAAGGAAGAAACAAACTTTCACTTTCCTTATTCTCCTACACTCCATAGAGAAGAATCCCTCACAAAACAACACTTAACACGCTCTCTCTACAAACCCTAACACACTCTCTTCACTTCTCTCCCTCTCCTCTTTCTTCAACACACACGACACACACCTTTTTAGGCGTCCATAACTTTCTATAATAGTCTAGAAATGAATTCCTCAAGAGTTTCCTCAAGCCCTCCTTCCAAAAGTGTCCAAATACATTGAATTTTGATTTCTACCGACATTAGGCGTCGACGACTCTGGATATGGCGTCGGCGGTACTAGAGATGGTACCATCGACACTGAATATGGCGCCAGCAGCGCTGGGCTGCTATTTAATTTTGAACTCTCTGGAACTGGGCACCGGTGGCATTCATTCTACCGCCGACGGTGCCAGAAGACTGTTCTCTCCATTTTGTCTCTTTTTGCTCTAAATTCATTCTTTTTCGCTTCATTTTGCTCCCATCACCTAAAATCTTCATACCTGCAGCAAAACATGAAGAATATCTTCCTTTAAAGTGTAATATCACCACAAATGAGTAAAAATTATATAGCAAAACACTAACATATTTTTGGTCATCAACACACGACGCTCCCCAACTTTTTTTTATTTAGGTAATGATTTAATTAAATCGTAATAACCTTAAAATAATAAAAAATTCATATCTTTGCATTAAAAAATCACAAAAATATGATAAAAATATCCTTGGATTCAGGACAGTGAGGAGAACAATGTGGAATTGAAATTTTGAATTTATCATTTATATTTAATTTTTAATTAATTAATTACTCTCTGGAGTAATTTAATTATTAAAAATTGTTTATAAATCAGAAAAATATGAAATTCTTAGGGATTGACCTTCAAGTCCTTAGACGCATCTTTTGATTTTTCTAAGGCTAGGAAAATTCTCTAGCATAGAATTTCCTAATTTTCATGTAACTTTGTAATTATTTTCATGTAACTTTGTAATTATTTTTAATAATAATTAATTTGAACTTAAGTTCAACCCAGATTAAACTTAAGTCAACATTTCTAACTTAGGTTCAGCCTAAATTGAACCCCAGTCAACTCAAAATTAAGTTCAATCCATATTGAACTTAAGTCAACTTTTATAACTTAGGTTCAACCTAAATTGAACCCAAGTCAACTCAAACTTAAGTTCAACCTATATTGAACTTAAATCAACTTTTCTAACTTAGGTTTAACCTAAATTTAACTTAAGTTAATTCGAACTTAATTTCAACCCATATTGAACTTAAGTTAACATTTCTAACTTAGGTTCAACCTAAATTAAACCCAAGTCAACTCAAACTTAAGTTCAATACATATTGAACTTAAGTCAACATTTCTAACTTAGGTTTAACCTAAATTGAACCCAAGTTAACTCAAACTTAAGTTCAATCCATATTAAACTTAAGTCAACATTCCTAACTTGAGTTCAATCTAACTAGAACCCAAGTTAACTGAAACTTAAGTTCAACCCACATTGAACTTAAAGCAACATTCTAACTTAGGTTCAACCTAAATTAAACCTAAGTTAAACCAAACTTAAACTCAACCCATACTGAACTTAAGTCAATACTTCTAACTCTAATTTAAGTATAATCTACATTAGACTTAACACATTTTAGATTTAAAGGACATCAAATCTAGAATTCTAAAGCCTAACTTATGTTAGATTTTACACAATTTAAGTCTAATCAACATTAGGCTTAACACATTTTAGATTAAAAAAACATCAAATATAAAATTCTAAAGTCAAACTTATGTTAGATATTACACAATTTAAGTCTAATCAACATTAGACATAACACATTTTAGATTCAAATGACATCGAATCTAAAATTCTAAAGTCTAACTTACGTTAGATTTTACACAATTTAAGTCTAATCTATATTAGACTTAACACATTTTAGATTCAAAATACATCGAATCTAAAATTCTAAAGTCTAACTTATCTTAAATTTTACACAATTTAAGTCTAATCTACATTAGACTTAACACCTTTTAGATTCAAATGACATCGAATCTAAAAGTCTAACTTAGGTTAGATTTTACACAACTTAAGACTAATCTACGTTAGACTTAACACATTTTAGATTCAAATGACATCGAATCTAAAAGTCAAACTTATGATAGATTTTATATAATTTAAGTCTAATCAACATTAGACTTAAAACCTTTTAGATTCAAATGACATCGAATGTAAAGTTTTAAAGTCTAACTTATATTTTATTCAAAAATTGAATCTAAAAATTCTCAAGTTTAATTAGATCTTACGGATATTAGATCTAAATAAAATTCACCCATTTCTTTAAGTCTAAATTACATTAATACTTAAATGAACAAATGAAAACCAACATACATATGAAAAATGTTAATTGGTTAATAAATCGTAAACAACTTAAGATTTCCAACCTAAAATCCTAAAAGACATTAAGACTTAAATGAAATTTTAATAAAAAAATATCACGAACATAACTTGAACCCCAGTGTTCTTGATCTATGAAGATTTCTTGGAAGACACAATCTTGGTTACTGACAAAAATCTTTTGGTCCTGGTCTAAACAGCTTTCGGACTAAGTAGATTAAGACCATTGATAACCCTGGGATGACAGAGCCAGTAACATCTTGACAGGGTTATCTAAAATCTAACCAACTAAAATAAAAAGATTTAAGAAATAAAATTGACATCATTTCTTTAAAATCTGACACTCATTTCTCTTGCAGGTTGAAGACAAATTTTGGTTTAGATTTACTTTACATGTTATTAGAGTGTGCTAACTCTGTTTTGCAAGGTGACATTCTGAAGACAGGACAAACAAAAATAAAACAAAATTAAAGCAACACTAAAGCAATGAAAAAATAGAACAAAACAAAATTAAAATAACAAAACCAAAACAAAACAAATTCTAAACTTTTAGGATAGCCACAAAACCTAAATTTTTAGGATAATCACCAAATAAATGACAAAATACAAGACAAAAACAACAACAAAATGACAAACAACAAAACAAAAATAAAATTGACATAACAAACGACATTGAAAAAAATCAAACTCTTAGGGTAGTATGACAGATTATTCTAGGATTGAATGTTGATGTTTCTTTCATTGTTCTTGAAACTTCTTAGAAAACAAGTGTTAAAATTAATCAGAAGTTTTCTTAGAAAATTTAATTGTCTAAGATGTAATTAACTATAGGAGCTTGCTCCGGTAAGAGATTTAAGAACACAAAATAGGTATCACACTTATAAATCTCTGGTTATCAAAATCTTACATGTGATCCTCCTTATATAAAATTTCTAGAATAAGGCATTCTAGAATCTCCTTTTATAAGGATTATCACCGACATTTTTATTCTATTGTTTTCTATTTTATCAGCCCTTTTTTCATCAAATCTTTTTTTATCTAAGTATCCTTTACAAGATTCAAAGAAATAAACTCTTTTGAAGACTAGGGTGATAAGATAGATAAACAGAGTGGCGACTCCAAAACATGACATCGACATCGACCCAAGAAAATCTTAGACACGACTCTGAATGCCGGCATAGGTATATCAAGCACCCATCCCTTTTTTTCTCTTTCTCTCTGTAAGCTAAGGTTAGGAGCTCAAAACTTCCACACCATTATTGGATGCTACTTAGTAAATCCTCTTCCATTCAGGTATGAATTGAGGACTTAATTTTAATGAGTGGTGGGATCTAACATAAAGTTTTTCCTTTTATTATTTTTAAGGGTATGATTTATGAATGTTTTTCCCTCCTCTATTTATTTGCTTTTTTATTGGTAGTAAGCAAGGACGTCATTTCTTTTATCCACTTCATCATTTTAAGAGAATAAAAGAAATTTGGAAATGTGCATTACCTCTTCATCCCACTCAACTTAATTTTTCAACTCTATTATTTTAAAAAATTTTGAAGATGTATATTTATAAGTATATATGTGTTAAAGAAATATTTTAACTCTTTAGAGTTAAATACATTCATTCTAGGTGAGAATTTATGCCTTTTTTCAATTCAATAAAAGCCAAAATTGAGAATTTATGCCTTTTTTCGGCTTTACATAGCCATATACCTTGATGTTTCTTGAGCCACATGACACTTTAGTCGGCTCTGTACAAGGACATCTCGTCTTTTGGCGTTTTGGCCCGTAGCCGTTTGATATGACATTTCTCGAGCTATATGACGCTCTAGTCAGCTCTTATGAGAATATATTGTCATATCCGGCTCATTAGCCTTTCGATACTTCTCGAACCACATGTCCCTTTTGGGCTGGTTCATTTACGAGAGTATCTCGTCTCCGGACACTTTCTGCTTTCTAGCCATGTTCCTCGAGCCATATGACACTTTAGTCGGCTCTGTTACGAGTTCATCTCGTCCTTTGACATTTTGGCCTCGTAGTCGTTTGATACGACACATCTCGAGCTATATGGCGCTCTAATCAGCTCTTATGAGGACATATTGTCATATCCGACTCATTAGCCTTTCGATACTTCTAGGACCACATGTCCCTTTTGGGCCGGTTCATTTACGAGAGTATCCATTCTTCAGACATTCCTTGGGTTATGCCTCTACGGCCACTGAACCCACCCCTAGGTTATGCCTTTAAGGCCTCTGAACCTATTTATGTGGTTATGCTTTTATGGCCCCTGAACCACTATGTTTGGTCATGCCTTCACGGCCTCTGAACCACCTCTCTTTTTTCTTTTGGGTCAACCATACTTTATACTCATTGGTTTGATCGCCACCTCTGATCAGGATATGTTGTGCTTTATAGCCACCTAATTAAAGTGATAGGTGTTTCGTCTCAAGGAGATCAGTAGACTCGCAATCAGGGTCTCTTTCAGAGGAAACATAACAGGAGATTTGGTCACAGGAGATGACTGAGTTTTCTCCCCTACTGTTTCGAATGTGGTCAGGTACGGGATTTTCATCGACTCTGTTATTTCGAATGAGGTCAGACAGATCATTTTTGTCGTTTCGAATGAGGTCAGGCAAACCCCAGCCAAACATGTCCAGCTTATCTGGCCTGGTTGGGTCCTTTCTCCCCTACCGTTTCGAATGTGGTCAGGTACGGGATTTTCATCGACTCTGTTATTTCGAATGAGGTCAGACAAATCGATTTTGTCGTTTCGAATGAGGTCAGGCAGATCGATTTTGCCGTTTCGAATGAGGTCAGGCAAATCTTTTCTCAGTTATACCATGTCCAGTTTATCTGGCCTGGTTGAGCTCTTCGGTGGACAGTTAGCTTCGACCGCCGACCACCACCCTCGGCCATACCCTACCCAGCTTTTCTAGCCTGGTTGGGATCCTTTGTGGTTATGCCTCTACGGCCTCTGAACCACCCCCCTAGGTTATGCCTCTACGGCCTCTGAACCTATTTTCGTGGTTATGTCTCTACGGCCTCTGAACCACCCCTAGGTTATGCCTTTACGGCCTCTGAACCTATTTTTGGTGATCGACCGGTCACGACAGGTTAGCCACACCCTCGAACATACCATGTCCAGTTTATTTGGCCTGCTCGAGGTTTCTTTTACACTTTCTTGGGACGTCACCTCGACTACCAAGAGATACTCTCCTTTAAGGATGCTTCCAACAAGTGCACTGTGTCTCAGCGGCGCACCACACTTGTTAGGGGTCCTTTGTTGGCATCATTTTTTTTATATATTACATGCATGGGATGTCCATTCGAGCATACCAGAGTAGACAGGTGTTACTTGAAGCGTCGCGCGGGAAATTAGCTTAAATTGGCCCATCCACCGGCGAGCTTGTTCAGATGACCTCGAACGACGAAACTGACCATGCGAGTGTGTCCGGGACATCGATATTACCTAGGAGGGATGTCTATTTTACTACGGCTGCTCGGGCGGGGTAAAAATTGTGCAAATTATCATTTTTAGCCCGATCGTCAGAAAGTTACTCGAACGACTCCGGCTGACGAAACAGATCACACGATTGTGTCCGGGACGTCGATTTTACCTACGGAGGATGTTCATTTTGCTACGACATCGCGAGTGGGCTTAAAATATGCGAATTATTCTTTTTTGACCCATTTGATCAAAAGGTGGCTCGAGCGGTCCCGAACGACCCCGAATAACGAAACGGACTACACCATTGAATCTGAAATGTCAATTTTAGCTAAGAATGACATCTACTTCGCTGCGAGGACGTATACACGCTAAAAGAACGCGGAGGATAATTATAATAATAATAATATTATTATTATCATTATTATTATTATAATATTATTATTATATTATCTTTTAAAAAAAACTTACGCTAAAACCTTCTCCCTCACCCGATCCATCGTGTGGTTTTTGCTCCCAGCCGCCATTTTCCTCCTCAGGGAACCCTAGCTCCGATTTTAGCCTTTTTTTTCTCTCTCATCGCAGGATTTGGACGCCGCCTTCCCTCCTCGCCCGACCTCAGCCCGCCAGCCTTGTCGCCGCTCCCGTCTTCTTCACCGGCCGAGCAGCCCCCGTCGGTCGGATTTCGCAAAAAGGTACGGCCCGAGCTTCGCCAGCCGTACCACCTTCCCTCCTCGCCGACAAAGTTCGACGCCGACGAGCCACTCCTCGGCCACACAGCGTACTCCCCCGCCGGTCCATCTCGCCGGCATCCTCCTCACTGGTGAAGCCCGACGCCGCCGGCCATGCATCGAGCTTCTCCTCCAGCCGCCGATGACTTTAGCTCCTCCCTCGGTTCGCCACTTCCTCACCGGAAAATAGGGCCGTCACCACCTCTTGCTCGTCGGCTTTTCGCCTCGCTGACATCTTATTTATGCCGAAGAAAATCAGCAAGGAGCGTCGAATTTTTTTATTCTCCTCCGCATTTTCTTCGCTCCCGGTGTGCACCGTCGTCGAGCTAACCCCTCTTTCGCCGTCATCGGGAGATCCCTCTCCAAGGTACATTTTTTTTATCGCATATTTTTATATGCTTCAATAATTCATTTTGGGTACTTGGCATACCTCATTGCGTCGTATTTTCCTTGTTGCATGATTTATTGCGAGGTGTGTTGGCGCATGGACCGAACACCGGCGGTTCGCCGGAATCGATGGCTCTTCTTCAGCATAAAGAGAACGCGTCTTCAACCTTCGCGGCGGTGAGATTTCCTTATCCCTTAGCCGGCCCTAGGTGTAGTCCGGTCTAGGCACGTGGGTTCGATCGCCCACGTGGGGTGGAGGTGTCGGACGACATGTGTCGACCAGTCGAGCCGCCTATGTGATGGATCGTTGATTTACCTAGAGTGAGCCGTAGGTTAGGAATCCTATGTGTTGGCCAATCCCTATTCATAGCCTAGCGATTCCCTGTTGTGAGCTTTAGATCTTAATCCTACTGGGTTGGAATCCCAATTTCCCACAGTTTTGGCGATCCTAATCTCCCTTGGAGGGATTAGTTGAATTCGATCTTAGAGGACAGGAAAAGCTTTGTAGCTAGTCCGCCCTATAAGATCGTGGGTGTTCGTAGAGAATTATTTATGCCTTTTTTCGGTGAAAATTTTTTAGCACTGACGTCGCCGGCGCACAATTACAGAAAAGTTTGCTGAACTTATAGGTTTGAGCACCGCCGGTGCCGTATTGAGCACCGTCGGCGCCTTATCGAGCACCGCCGGAGCCCAAAACCTGCTGACGGTTTTTGAAGTTTCAAAACGTGAGTTTTGGCAATTTTGAGTAGGATGTTCGTCCTTATAACTCCCTAAACTCCATTTTAGACTTCCAGACTCCAGAAAAACGAAAACTACTATTCCCAATTCGCATCCCATGGATTCCTACTCTATAGAAACCCCTCGATCTTGCATTTTTAACAGAATGAAGTTTATAAGTTTCGAGGCGCAGCGATTGCTTAACAAAGTAATGATGAAGAGGAAGATTATCAAGGAAAGATGCTTCATAAATCGAGGTATGGATAATCCTATTACTAGAATTGAAGAGATAATTAAGGAGAGACATTGGGAAGTGCTTTGCTACACTACTGATGCACCAAAAATATATAATGTTTTTGCTATATGATTTTACTCATTTTTTGTGATATTACCCTTTAAAAGGAAGGTATTATGTATATATTTTTAGTTTTAGGTACAAGAAATGGTAATTAGAGCAAAAATAAGCAAAAATTGTGCAATTTGGAGCAAAAATGAGCAAGAAAGCAAATTTTGACTTGACACCTTTCGATAAGTCATGTTATGTTTAATCCCTTTTACACTTCTTGCATATTTTTGAATGATATTACACTTTAAAGAAAGGTTGGTTTTATGTTTATTTTGTAGGGCTATCTGTTAGAAATACAACGCAACTGAAACGGGGCGAATCGGAGCTGAAACGGAGCCAAACGGAGCAAAATGGTGGAGCTGCGCAGGATGGGCGCCGGGGGCGCCCAAACTGGCGCCGGCGACACCAGAAACCCGAGGGCACGAAAAATAGGGCGTCAGCAGCACCCTATTCAGTGCCGACGGCCTGGATGCGATATTAGGCTGTTTTGGCCAAATACATCGAATATGGACGCTTTTTGGAGGGTTTCTTCGTGCACCTTTTGGAAAATTTGAACACCAATTTGCCCTCGAAAGCTTTGTTTATTATAACTCCTAAACAGAACATTAAATGAAATGTTACTTCACCTATAGGATATTCAAATGTCCTAGTTCACTGAGCAAAATAACAACAAAACTTGAATTCCGGGACGATTAATTCATTTGTATAATTAAATTCATTTGGACTTAAAACAATCCTAGAAATATTGAAAAGATGTTTAAGATTTGTCTTAAGCACTTCCTCGATATGATAGGATGTTCATAAGAACAATTGAATTTAATTATTCTTTGATAAAGAAAATCGTCCTCAAACTAAAACACGAAGACCTAGACGTCATAGGAAATGACTAGCTATAGGATTAGGAATTTGGTAGAAAATCATATCCCTTCCCTTAGCTTTACCTAGGAACTTGTTTAAATATTCTAATTGTGTTTTAAGTGCAGCTTGGGATGACGGGAAGACCCTCCAGGTACGCTTTTATTTTATTGCATTTTCTTTTATCGCATCGCAATTACTTTTCTTGCATGATAAACAACTGTTGCATGAAAACCCACACCTTTAGGATAGTCCCTAAAACTGAAACCAAAACTAAATTAAAAGTCATTACAAGATAAAATTCACCGCCACAACATTTCAAAATATAAAACAACTCAAAATTTAATCACAAACAGAACACAAAACTACAATCACAACTAAATTAAAACGTCTTGTTGGATGATCGGGAATACCTTGGATGATGTAACCTACGTGTTGCTAACGGGATTTCCCACGGTCTAAATGAAAGTGTGGAACTCATTCAGTTAAGTTTAGCAAATTCATCCGGACTAAGTGAATCCGATAAAAATAACGATGCCGGAAGGATGGAACCGTGGGATCTTAACCGGTGTCGTTATAATCAACTTTAAGATTTGTTTTAATTAAAACTCAAAAACACTTGGAAATTAAGACTTCTCTAAACCAAAACACTTCTCTCATCTCCTGATTTATGACTTCTAAAACTAAACCTCTGCAACAACAAGGAGCTTGGAGCATGGTGGGCAGCACGACCATCGTCATCAGCAAAACTTTCCTAGAATTAAACAACAAAACCATAGGACTTCGAGGTAGTTTGCCTAATGCAACATAAATCCTCAACCTTCTGTTAGGCATTTGCATTGCAAATTAAGCCCTAACCGGACTTAGGATTCTAAGGTAGTCGTCCGATACGACATAAACCCTCACATCTTCCAGGCCATTTGTATGATCATGTCATACGGATATAAGTCCTAATTAACTAAAACTGACAAGATCAAAACATTAAATAAACATTAGGACTTTCCTAAATCCAAGCCAAACAATAGGATAGTCGGGAAATTACCGAAGTTCGCTTCGAATCTGTAATTTCTCCTACTTTTCTTCCTTTGAATTTCCAAAACAAAATGTTCCAAACTTAATTCATTCCCTGTTGAAATTTCAAAATTCAATCCTTTGAAAACTTAAACTTTGAAATTCTTGAGAGCGGAACTACTGATTATTATCGAGAGTTTTCTTAGGTGATTCCTGTCACTTAAGATGTAATTAACTATAGGGGCTTGCCCTTATAGGGAATTTTAAAGAACCTGGGTAATATAAACCCCGTTTAATGTTTTTTCATATTAGCAGGGAATTTGTCAAGCACATAAAATTGGTTCGCAGACCAAACGGATGTCACAAATCTTTTAGTTTATTTAATCGAGCCCCACCATCAAGCAGTGTGTTTATCCTTAGGGATAGATACACGGTTTGTAGTGCGGTGCTTGTTTATATAAACTATTTGGGATGTGAGATCAGTTTGATTTCATATCTTAAAATTTTCAAATTTAAAATTATTTTCAAAATCAAATGCTACTTTTCAAATTATATATATTTAAACTAAATTTAAAATCTTAAAATTCGCCGACAATTTCTGTTAGGCGACCCCTTTTCTATATACAACACAAAGTATGATTACATCCGTCAACGGGGATGATCAGCTAAAGAAAGATACAACACAAAGTATGATTCCAGAAAAGGATATCAAAAGCATGGTGGAACAGCAGGTGCGAGAAGCCTTAGCACAATCAAAGAGCGGGACATCCATTCGGATGGGTAGACCTTACCCGGAACAATTCGACGCTGTCCAATACCCAAAAGGCTTCGTACCACCTCTGTTCAAGACCTTTGATGGAACCGGGAACCCCCGACAGCATGTTGCACACTTTCGTGCCAGTTGTTGCAATGCCGGCGGGAGCGATGCATTACTCTTCCGACGAGCTCGTCGGCACTCGTCGTGGATCGCCTTTGATTGGTACGCAGAATTACCGAATGGTTCAGTGAAGATGTTCTCAGAACTAGAAAACCTTTTCATTAAGCGATTCGCCGGAGCTCAGCACTACATCACTATAGGTGATTTAGTGGTAGAGAAGCATGAGCCGAACAAAACTTTAGTAGATTACATACTTCGATGGAGGAACTTAAGCATGAAGCGTGAACCACAATTACAAGAACAACATGCAATCGGCATCTTACTTAAAGGCATTCACGGCCCGATAGCACTTCTCCTCAAAGGATTCACTATTAAGACTTTCGAGAAGTTGTTAAGCAAGGCCGGGAGCTTGTAAGAGGAGGCGAAGCAATCAAGTTTCGCCGACAAGACGGACAAGCAAAAGCCCGTGAAGACTTTTGAAAAGAAATCCGGGATCGTTGCAACGAGTCGACAAAGGCAAGCAACCGATACAAATATCGTCCGAACGGCCACAAGCAACCTCAACGAATTACTAAGCAACCCCGACCCAGCTATCAGTCATCTCCACGAGTATGAACAACCGCCTTGTCCGCAACGTACATTAATGGAGCTTCGAGCAGTGGAATATCCATTCAAGGATGAAGCAAGTGCCGAAAATGTTTCGTAGTCTGATGAAGACTCCAGATTTCCAGCTGCCAGAGCCTAAGAGACCAGAAGAAGTAAACAAGAAAGGTGATCCCAACTTTTGCCCTTATCACTGGATGCTTGGACACAAGATAGAAGATTGCATTACCTTCAAAAGTTGGCTCAACGACAACCTTCGGAAAGGGAATATAACAATCCCGAAGGAGTACATGAAGGAACCCCAGAAAGGAGGTTCCATCAATGTTGTCTCGACTGATCCCATCATTCCGATAGATCCCTATACAAATGACGATGGATGGACTACCGCTTGGACGAGGTATTCAAAAAAGATTTTAGACAACATCCAAACCGCTTCGGTGCGAGCTTCAATTCAAAGTTCGAAACCTGCTAAGCCGACACTGTCACTTGTGATAGAAGAACCACCTCAACAGGAGATGATTGAAGAGAAGAAGAAAATCAACGAAGAAGAAAGGACCGAGGCTCCTAAGGCTAGACTAGGGGCTGCTTATCCTAGGATAGTTATTTCGGATTTGGGGGAGAAATCCCTCGAACCCCTGACTTTGTATGATTATCTGCTCACTTTGGTGGGATCTTATAATGATAAGGGTGATGGCGTTGGCTACGTTTTGACTGTTTCTAACGATTACGTAACTAGCGACAATCCGGACATCGATTTCGATACCAATGACAATTCTCAAATCATACATAATCTCGACGATCACGATGACGAAGAAGACATCCATCAAGGAGGTTACGAGAGTTCAACAAGCAACGAATCTATCTGCGAGTTTCGAGGAGCTCCAGTCACAATAGAGTTAGAGCCTTCAGACTCTGAAGCTAATCCAGAAGAACCTGTCATTCCGGTTCAGAAGAAACACCAGCAAGCTCAACACTAGATTCAGAGGAAATTACAGAAGTTAACTTAAGAAGTGAAAGAGTCCTACCTACGAGAATGGGTCCAAAGGACAAAGGAAAGCAGATGGTTGTTCAAGAAGAACCAACCCCAGCAGAAGAAATACCCATTCAAGAAGAAGCCGAGATACATGGAAATAAAGTGGACTACAACGTGCTAGCCCATCTTAGGAAACTACCGGCCAAACTGAGCATCTACGACGCTCTCATCTTATCAAAGGAGATGAGAGAAGCTCGATCAAGGCCTTACTCGATCCGAAATTTGCTTCGCTCAAATGGCCGGAGATTCCTTAGATGAGGTTTGCTCGTTAAAGGAACAACGAGGTGTTACCTTCACGGACAATGACCTACTACTTGGGACGAGCGGACCACAACCGACCGTTGTACATTTCAGCTACAATTGGGAAGTTTACGCTCTCCGAGTATTGGTGGATCCAGGAGCATCAATCAATATAATGAGTCTTCGAACACTAGCATATTTGGAAATCGATGCCCGCGAGCTCGAAGCCGACAAAATGTTATTAAGAGGATTCAACCGTAAAGGAGAAAGAGCCCTCTGATCGATAACACTACTAATGAAGACCGGTGACTTAGCAAAGACAACCGCAAAATTTCACATAATTGATTCGAAACATCGTTCAACGCTCTATCGAGCCGACCATGGATACATGAAAACGAGGATGGTACCATCATCTCTACACCGATGCATCAAATACTACGATGGAGGGGAACAAAGGCATCAAAGGTGACTTACAACCATTCTCTCGTACATAAAATTGGAATCCATGAAGATGCAACTTATTATGCACCACCGAAGAAAACAATTTTCTCCGGAGATACCATGACAAATGAAGCAAAGAAAGTTCGAGACAACGAAGAACTCGAAGTTCTAGTCCAACGAGTCACTCACCACTCCCTTACGGCGAGATGGTGAAGGTTTCTCCACAACTCGCATCCGAGGTCGAGGCCGGGGACGAGGTCGTGGTAGAGACGTTAGGACGAGCTGGACGGAGGAAACCAACCATCAATGTCGATCGGGAAGACGAGTTCAAGAAGAAAAAGAGATCAAACAAGAAGCAGCGACAATAAGTTGGAAAAAGCCGCAATTCAAGATCTCTCTCGAAGATGAGAAGAATGAAGAATATAAATCAATGTACGAGAAGATTAACCACTATGTACATACTATGACCCTGACCCCGATCCATTCTAATAAGATCGAGGGTATGGTGGTCAAAGAGGTACGTAGCGGCGGTCCAAAGCCAATCAAATTCTACCATGGTGCTACTTCCTCCAAAACCGAGAATAATGTACATCTGAAGATGTCACTTCATCGAATTAATGGAATTATCTTTTGAGTGGTATTCTCCCCGTGTTCAAAATTTAATTCAGCCGTGGTTTCTTACCTCGACAATCGACAAAAGGCCAATCACAACATTTTGAAAAGTTATGGAATAACTCCGCCGTCCACCCAATTCAAAGCATGGACTCGGATTCGACACAAGTAGGATCGGTCGACGATACCGAATTTTGCTTGGTTGTCACTTGCGAATCTAATGAAAACCGCATGGAAACCACGAAGAATTTGAAGATTCACAAATTGGAGACGCTCCACCGAATTCGAAGAAGAAATTAAATCTACGATAGATGAGTTAACGGAAGTTAACTTAGGTACTAGCGAAGAGCCTGTACCTACCTTTGTTAGCTCCTTACTCAATAAAGAAGACTCCAAAGAAATAATCAAGTTATTAATGGAATTTAAAGACCGTTTTTCTTGGAACTACGATGAGATGCCGGGATTAGCTCCGAGGTCGCAGTCCATAAGCTAGGAGTGGATCCTACTTCGTCCTAGTCGGACAAGGTCCCGTAAGAATGCGTCTAGAAATTGAACAACAAGTCATAGCTGAAGTTAAAAAGCTAATAGACGCTAAATTTGTCCGTGAAGAACAATACCCGACTTGGTTAGCCAATGTGGTGCCGTCGAAAGAAGAATGGTCAGATCAGAGTTTGTGTGGACTTCAGAGATTTAAACAAGGCATGTCCAAAAGACGAATTCCCTCTACCGATCCCAGAATTAATGATCGACATTGCTTCAACGCATGAAATATTCTCATTCATGGTTGGATCTTCAGGATACAACCGGATAAAAATGGCTCCGTAAGATGAAAAACTTACAACATTCGTAACGCCGATCGGAGTATATTGCTACACGATGATGCCATTTGGACTGAAGAACGCAGGAGCAACATACCAGAGAGCGATGACAAGAATTTTTGATGATCTCATCCACAATCAAGTTGAATGCTACGTGGACGATGTGGTCATCAAAAGCAAAGTAAAGGATAACCACTTGTATGATTTGAGAATTGTTTTCGAACGATTAAGGCAATTTAACCTTAAGATGAATCCCTTAAAATGCGCCTTCGGCATCACCTCCGAGAAATTCTTAGGATTCGTTGTCCGACATCGTGGAATTGAAATCGACCCAGAAAAGATTAAAACCATCTTAGAAATGCCGCCTCCCAAAACCTTAAAACAACTACGATCTTTTCAAGGGAAGTTGGCATATCTTCGACGCTTTATCTCGAACTTGTCAGGTAGGTGTCAGCCTTTCTCGGCACTAGTTAAAAAGGACGCCAAATTTATTTGGGAAGAGAAATGTCAGAGGGCCTTCGAAGACATTAAACAATATTTAATGACACCTCCTGTCTTAGCAGCCCTGAGTCTCGTGTAGACCGTCGATACTTTATACCGCGGCTTTAGACGACTTTCTCGAGCTCTGTTAGCCTGAGTCAATGATGAGGGTAAAGAAAATGCTCTTTACTATTTAAGCCGTCGTTTACTTCCGACGGAAATAAGGTATCCCGCAATTGAAAAGCATTGTTTGGCCCCGATCTTCGCCACTCAAAAGCTCGTGCACTACATGCTTTCTCATAAGGTCAACCCGATCTCGAAGTTTAATCCATTGCAATACTCGATGACTCGTCCAACACTTTCCGTAGACTTGCCGGATGGTCAATGATATTATTGCAATTCGATATAACTTTCGTGCCTCTTCTTGCAGTAAAGGGACAAGTCTTAGCGGACTTCCTCGCAAAGACACTCCTTTGCGGCAAAATCTCCTCTCAATGACGATTTGCCAGATGAACAAATAATGAGCCTAGAAGACCCTGATGATCGACGTTGGGAATTATATTTCGACGGAGCATCTTCAGCACACAAAGATGAAGAATCGCAAGTGATAGTGCCCGGCAAGGCAGGGATCAGATTAATCTTTATAACGCCGGAGTGGGGGATGTTAAGATACTCCTACCACTTGACAGAGTCGTGTACAAACAACGAAGCAGAATACGAAGCCCTCATAACGGGACTGGAATTAGCTATTCAAATGGGGATAACAGACATCAACATCTACGGGGATTTGCAGTTAATCATTCAACAGATCGTCGGACAGTACAGAATTTTTAAACCAAGACTCGAACAATACTTCCAGTATGCCATACAGATGTTGGAACAAATTCTGAATGTGACGATCTACAAAATTCCAAGAAAAGAAAATGCCTTAGCAGATGCGTTAGCTCGCCTCGCAAAAGAATTTGCCTGTTTGCAAGATGAGTCAGTGGAAGTGTCGGCTCACTGACGTCGGGTCCTATCACGGCTCGACAAAGACACAATACACAAATCGAAAAAGAAGAAGAATCAGCTGCAACAGTGACGTAAAAACACGTAAGATCGGCGACAGCCATTAATGACTACCCGCAAAACGGAAAAGCTACCGGACGATAGGTCGTTAGCCCATCGGATCAAGAAAAGAACTCCGTCCTACGCATTAATAAACAACACATTGTACGAAGGTCTTTTGATCAAATGTGGCTAAGGTGCTTAAGCGGGTCCGAGGCCCGTGAAATTGTTAAAGAGGTGCATTCAAGACTCTGTGGCGCTCACCAGTCGGGTCCGAAGATGAAAATGAAGATTAAAAGATTAGGGTAATACTGGCCCTCGATGATGACCGACTGCATGAAAATCGCCAAGAGCTGTCACCAATGCCAAGTGCACGGAGTGGTTCTACACCAACCTCCAAATGTGTTACATCTGAAAATTGCATCGTGGCCATTTGAATGTTGGGGCACAGCTATAGTGGGTCCAATAGAACCACCATCTTCAAAAGGACATCGCTTCATTCTTGCGGCTACAGATTACTTTTCCAAGTGGGCAGAGGCAGTTCCACTTAGAGAAGTGAAAGCACACCACGTGCTACAGTTTTTCAAGAACCAAGTTGTCTACCGTTTCGGAGTGCCGCGCAGGATTATCTCGGATAATGGGTCAGCATTCAGAAGCACGCAAATCAATAATTTTGTCATGAGACACGGAATCGACCGGCGATACTCAACAATTTACTATCCAAGAGCAAACGGCCTCGCTGAGGCTTTTAATAAAACTCTCGTTCAAATCTTAAAGAAAACCTTGGACGATAATAAGAGAAATTGGCACAAGAAGTTATTAGAAGCCTTATGGGCCTATCGGACAACCTTCGGAACTCCTACTCAAGCTACACCTTACGCTCTGGTGTATGGGTCCGAGGCAGTGTTACCTTTAGAAGTTCAGCTTCCTTCACTCAGAATTGCAGTTGCAAATAAGATCACGACAGAAGAGAATGCCAAATTATGACTATAATAATTAGAAAGCCTGGAAGGGAAAAGACTTGCAGCGCAGCAGAATTTAGAACTATACCAAGCTAAGATGGTTCAAGCCCATGGCAAACTGGTCCGCCCAAGAACCTTCAAAGTTGGTGACTTAGTTCTCGTTCTCAAAGACCTATCCTCGCACACCGCAAGATAGGAGGAAAATTTGAACCCACTTGGGAAGGGTCGTTCGTGGTCGAAGCAAGTATACTCGGGAGGTTCCTATCGCCTAGTGAATTGCCAGGGAGAATGACATATGCTTCCGATCAACGGACGATACTTGAAAAAGTATTACGCTACCTGATGTTTCGAAGGAATGAATTCTTCATCCCTAGAAACACGGGCGAAGTAGTTACTTATGACTGGGTCCGAACCCAAAAATAATAAAAAATGTGCTAAAAATAAATAAAATCATGATAATAAAGTTTTCCTTGTTTTCTCTTCCATATCAAAATCCCTTTCCTGATCTTATCCCACTTCATTCCTGTTAAGTTTTAAAATATAAGAGTAATAAAAAAAACTGTCTTTAATAAACATTTTCTTAATGTTCTTGTTCTTAGTACAACCCCCGATCTTTTTCCTCGTCTTTTCGCAGAAAATGTCGAGCGGCGGTTGGTCCCGAACTTTAGAAATGGCGTAAGCCTTGCACTCGATGAAAAGAGGGTGAAAGATGGAGCGATAATCGAGATTGACTCGGACTTCGCACCGGCGAGACCTACAAGACGAGGAAAGTGACCGGATCCCAGCTGACCGAGAGGAACCGCCCTGCGGGCACGGTGATGAAAGTGGGTGGCCCAAGCCACCAATCCAAGAAGCAAGAAAAGAAAGGCAAACACCGAAGAAGATAAGAAAATGAAGTCCGTAGTCGCTACGGCGGAGGGCGAGCTTGTCGCGCCGCGCCCACGGAGATTCAAGAAGTTCGAAGAGCTACTCTCACGACGAACGCAACGAAGAAATAAGAATCGTCGTATCCGTAAGATGTTAACCAAATTAGCAGCGGACCAGCGCGACGAGGCAGTTGCTACTGCCAGTACATACACTTCAAGGATGCCAGTTCACCAGGTACCGAAAGAAAGGAGGCCAGCTCCTAGGATAACAGAAAGGACCAGGGAAATCTCATGAAGATCAGAAGAAAGAAGGTTACCACGCTACCAGATAGAACCACCAGTAATGCATGACCTTGTTGCAGAAGCAATCCCGGGGGATGTCCCGACGGACATCATCCCTGAGGAGCCGAGGTATGCAGGAGAACTTGAAGGGATTGAGCCGTATATCCCACAATACGTCACCAGGCCTCGCCATTTGCAGATTATTCCAGAGTACGAGCTGGAAAGAATGCAGAATGTCGAAAAGAAAACCTTCGAATACTTCGAGAGAATCAGAGGCAGAAGGGTCAATATAATAGAAGGCCTCGAGCTACATACAGACGTATTCTCAGAGTATGAACAACAACAAATCGTGGATTGCATCCGGGATTTGAAAAGAATGGGCCGAGCAGGACGCCTAAGGGAAACACCTACTCAGAACCCCGGAGATGGATGCCGGGGAAATGAAGAATTACAATACAATGTGGATGTCGTTACAACTTTGCGGAGGACAGGAAGGGAAACCCACCGGGAATACTCCGTCATGGGCAAGTGGATCCAATGCCATTAGTCATCAAGAGAATGGTAAAGAGATTGATAAGATGGAGGGTACTGTCAGCAGATTGCATATCCAATAGCTGCATTATTAACATCTACAAGCAGGGTGATTGTATACCCCCACACATAGATCACCACGACTTTGTCGGACCTTCTGCACTGATCTCTTTCCCGAACGAGTGTAACATCATGTTCGGATCCGACCTCCGGATAGCAGGCCTGAGGTGAGTTCCGAGGGCCGGTGAAGATACCTTTACCGGTAGGTTCCGTCATGATACCGAAGGGCAACGGAGCAGATATCTCTAAGCATTGCATACCGGAGTACCGATGAAGCGCGATCTCGGCTACTTTCGGGAGGATGGACGACAGGAAGACACCTTACCATTTCCGACCAGTACCCGGAGCTAGAGAGCCTCCGGCCTTACGAGCCGTGAGCTACGTGGAAAATATCACGCCTCCAACGTACATCCATATGGCATCCTTGCCAAGGATGGCTTGGAAGGTGATGTTATTGACCATGTACCCCTCTATTCAGACATGGATTTTTGACAGATGCTTCTTTGGATGGATCAACGAAGATCATACATAGTCCGTTTTGAGTCTACATGGATTGTATGAGATGTATTCCAGATCGAGTTATATGATGTATCTTCGACATGATTGGAATGAAAGTGACCATGTCACATTTTTGGCCTTCACCTCTTTTGTGCAAATTGATCGGGAAACGCCATTAAAGTTAAATGAACTTCGAACAAAGAACGAAAAGAAATAAAAAAGAAGGAATAAAAGAAAACTTTCCTTAAAAATCTAAAAAATGATGAACTCCAAATTAACGATAAAATAAATTTGAATCGTTAAAGGACAAACAAAATGAACACAAATCTCAATCAAATTTCAATTTCAATCTTTCCAGATCCCAAATCAAATTTCAATCAAATTCCAAATCCAGATCTCAATCAAATTCAAATTCAATCTTTCCAGATCCCAAATCAAATTTCAATCAAATTCCAAATCCAATCTCGATCAAATTTTAAATTTGATCTTCCAGATTTCAAATCAAAACTAAATCAAATTCAAATTCAATCTTTCCAGATTCCAAATCTCAATTAAATTCAAACTCAACCTTCCAAATCTGAAATCCAATCCGTTCTATTCTCTCCCTTGTCTGGGATGGAAGCGGTTGATTCCATTGACACGGATCGAATCTGATGGCGAGGAATTATATCAAATCCAAATCAGTGACATCCGATCAACTCTTTTGAACGGGGTATGTAACATCTACATATTCCCTCCTAATCCATTTCCTTCCATGAAAGTCTTTTACAACTTTCATGAAATTCTCGAAACACCAAAATTCCACACTTTTCAAATCAACACTACAAATCTTTGCAAAGTCAATGACCATCAAAAATCAAACTTTTGGAGTCGAGGATTTTACATCCAAGACTGCATTACTTTAGGATCCTTTCCCTATTGCAATGAAATACATAAAAATTCAAACTTTTGGAGTCGAGGATTTTACATCCAAGACTGCATTGCTTTAGGATTATGTCTCTATCACAATGAAATACATCAAATCAAACTTTTGGGTCGAGGATTTTACATCCGAGACTGCATTGCTTTAGGATTCTTGCCCTATCACAATGAAATACATCAAATTCAAACTTTTGGAGTCGAGGATTTTACATCCGAGACTGCATTGCTTTAGGATTTTGTCCCTATCGCAATGAAATACATCAAATTCAAACTTTTGGGTCGAGGATTTTACATCCAAGACTGCATTGCTTTAGGATTCTTGCTCTATTGCAATGAAATACATCAAATTCAAACTTTTGGGTCGAGGATTTTACATCCGAGACTGCATTGCTTTAGGATTCTTTCCCTATCGCAATGAAATACATCAAATTCAAACTTTTGGGTCGAGGATTTTACATCCAAGACTGCATTGCTTTAGGATTCTTGCCCTATTGCAATGAAATACATCAAATTCAAACTTTTGGGTCGAGGATTTTACATCCGAGACTGCATTGCTTTAGGATTCTTTCCCTATCGCAATGAAATACATCAAATTCAAACTTTAGGTCGAGGATTTTACATCTGAGACTGCAATGCTTTAGGATTCTGTCCCTATCGCAGTGAAATACATCAAATTCAAACTTTTGGGTCGAGGATTTTACATCCGAGACTGCATTGCTTTAGGATTCTTTCCCTATCGCAATGAAATACATCAAATTCAAACTTTTGGGTCGAGGATTTTACATCCGAGACCGCATTGCTTTAGGATTCCGTCCCTATCGCAATGAAATACATCAAATTCAAACTTTTGGGTCGAGGATTTTACATCCGAGACTGCATTGCTTTAGGATTCTTTCCCTATTGCAATGAAATACATCAAATTCAAACTTTTGGGTCGAGGATTTTACATCCAAGACTGCATTGCTTTAGGATTCTTTCCCTATCGCAATGAAATACATCAAATCAAACTTTTGGGTTGAGGATTTTACATCCGAGACTGCATTGCTTTAGGATTCTGTCCCTATCGCAATGAAATACATCAAATTTAAATTTCTTGGGGTTGAGGATTTTACATCCGATACTACATTGCTTTAGGTTATTTCCCTATTGCAATGAAATACATTAAAATCAAACTCTTGAGGTTAAGGATTTTACATCCAATACCGTATTGCTCTGAGGTCTCTCCTCATTGTAATGGTTCAATCCAATCAATTCAATTTTCTTTTGAGGTTGAAGATGTTACATCTAAAAACACAAAATTCTAATTTTCATTTCAAATCAAATCCCTTCAAATTAATCTTAACAAAACTTCAATCTAAATTAAAACTCCAAACTAAAATCTAAGCTCACACATCAAAACTTAAACTAAAGTAAAATGAAATCTAAATCGAAATTCCCCAGATCATGTGATTTGGAATTCACCTTCTTTTCCTTTCCCCAGCGAGAGTTTAGGAATCTCCAGTTTCAAAGATATACTTGACACTCCCTAGCGGAAACTCTTCTACTTTGTCCTAAGTTTGTCACTTGGACATCTGTGTTGGTTTTGTTGATCGCTTCGGTCAACACCAATACGCGCGGTGTGCTCCGTCGACTCACCAAACCTATTGGGGGTCCATTTGTTGACCTCATTTTTGATGAGGTCTTCTCTTCTTCTTTTTAGTACTTAGGATCTAGCCTTAGGCTTTTCCTTCGACTATCTTAGAGGACTAGAATCGGGACCCACCTTTTAGAAATTCAAACCACTTCTTAACTCCCCGCAAACTCCACAAACTTGACCGTAGACCCCTAATCACCTAGAGGGTTGAAATCAAATGTGGAAGTTTAAAGGATGAGTTCCTATAGGACTCTTTGGCCTTAGGACTGCCCTGGGTGGCCTGGTCTGGTGAAGGGGCTGACTTACACACACACTACACTTATACACTACACTTTCACACACCTATACCTAACTTGACCTCCTGACTCATGTAGGTGATTCACATGGATGGTCCTTAACCCCTAAGCCCTTGGCTAAGAGGGTTGGGAACAACAATGTGGATACCTTAAATGAGTCCCTTCATGGCTCATGTGGACTTGATATGGCTTCATGGCTCAACCAAAATGATTTTATTCCACTTACATTCACCCAATCTTCAATTTTCCAAATTTTCAATTTTTGACCCCCGGGACCCTACACCCGCTAACTCTACCCAAAACCCTCGAAACTACCCAAATTTCTCAAAAATTTCCAAATCACCCAAAATTCCCCAAAGACATTCCTAAACATTTCTCTCTACTTAAATTGATCATTCATAGCCAAAAATATCAAAAATTCCAAGAATACCTCCCAATACCTTCTAAATACCCAAAATACCCCTCTTGACCCAAAAATCCAAAAATTCAAAAAATTCCTAGAAAATTCCAGAAAATCCCAAATATTCCCAATTTCATTTTGTTCAACTACACCATAGGCCAATTTTGTCAATTTACCCCACTTTTATCAAAACCCCCAATTTGACCCATTTTAACCCAAAGTGAACCCAATGTCAAACCAAGCCTACCCAATTGGCCCAAATTCTGGTCCAATTCAATTCTAAACTTCAGTTCAACATTCCCAACACCAATCTAAACCAAATCAAAGTCCAATTTGATTGACATTTGGATCAAATTTCACTTTTGGCCTTAAAGCCCAATTTGGACCCATGACCCAAACATAACCCAAACTCACCCAATTCAACTCCAATTAACCCTAAATCTTTTCCAAATCTTCCTTAACATCCCCAAAAACAAAACACCAACATGATTTGCCCAACATTTAGACCCAAACCCCACTCAAATTCAACCCAAAGTTAAAAGGCCCAATTTTGACCTAAACTCAAACCTAACCCAAATGAGCCCAAACCCCAAAATCAAAGCCCAACCAAAGTCAAAACCTCTTTGAAACACTCCCATAAACATTTCCCAACATTAATTTTACATCAATTTCAACCGTAGCCCAACATTGGCCTAAGTTAGCCCACTTTGCCCTATATTGGCCCATTCACCAAAGGAGCTCAAATTCAACCCAATTCAAACCCAAATCACTCCCAATTTGCTCCAAGTCACTCATGACACATCTATGAGCTAAACCAAACAATTATTTGGCCCAAGCCTTTACTAAAATTTCATCCTAAAATCCATTTTAAAATTCAAAAAGCCCACTTCCCTTAAACCTTCCTAAAAGCCCACTTCCTTCAAATTCAAAAGCCCAAATTCATCCAAAGCCCACATGGCACTTCCCCTCATCATCCATTTAATCAAAATCACCCCTAAGTTTCAAAATCATCAATTAAACCATTCCAAATCAAGCTTCATACAAATTTCCATCAAATTACCAAAAATTTCTAAAATCCATTTTCATGAAATTGACCAAGCTTTTCCCCAAGCCAAAGACAAGCCATGCAAGCCATGGACAAGCCACATGAAGCCATGGAAGGTTTGACATGTGATCAAGCCATTAATGGTAAAAGGGGGAACCCCTTTCCTAACCCTCCCTTAAGCAATTTTAACCTTTTTTTATGCAACACCTAAACCCAAAATTTACTTAAACCAAGTTGATAGGGACTTCACCACTCCATCTCAGCCTAGCCTATCTCGATTCCCCACAAGCACCCAAAGCCCCTTGGAAGGTGCACCATGCCCAAAACCATGGGTTGACCCAAATTAAGCTAAAATGATCCCTTCCCCTTCTACTTTGATTCAACACCTTTACACATGGCCAACCGCAATCGATCGCACTAAACCCCGACCCCGACCCACCTGGACCCGAGGGTGACCCATGCCTGCTCGGCCAGCCGCTCGGGTCGTCGGAAAACTCCATGGCCGAGACATGGGGAGGAGCCAAACTTTGGAATTCCACCTTGCTCGAGCCGCCCCATGCCCAATGACCACCATGGTTGTTCCGCCTCGACCTAAGCAACTGATCCCAACCCTCGGCCATCCCCGCGAGGCTCTCCAACCACCTCTATTTAAACACCACCCCCTCTCGGCCATGAGAGGTGCTGAAACAAACCTTAAGGAAACTCTGCCAAAATTGTTCCAGACTACTCCCCACACATAGAGCATTTGATCCCCACTGAATTCCAGCCCCAATTCCCTCCAGCTGAGCTCAATTTTGAGCTCAAACTTTAGCCCAAAAACCAGGCCACTTCTTCACAGTAGATCAATCTTCAAATTGATTGGTCCTACACCTTCACCAAACCAAGAGGAGAAGTTTCCCACTGAAAGCCCCATCTCCAGGCCACCCAGTTGCTCCAGCCTCCAAGCTTTGTGATCGGCTGTGGTCGAAATCATACCTAGGCGATTCACCAGACCAGGAGACTTCATCCGGAGCTTGCTGGGATGCAATCGAAGGTGACACAACCCTCAGATTGAAGCCACACTTCTCTGAGCAAAGGTATGAGCTAATTCTTCATCCCAAGCTTCGGAGATTCTCCATTTCAAATGCTTTAATTTCAATGCATGATCACCGTATAGATGTATTCGTCTCTTCAAGAAGAATCAATAGAGCATAAGAACACGAAAATCCATTGAGTATCGAGTGAGATATTAGGGATTTAGTGTGGACGGCTCTCGGGTGAGGACGATTGGGGACGATGAATGGATGCCGTCCATTCAATACATGTGCAGACGGACGGTTCAGATGGCGTCGGACCAGGAGATGGTATGTGAACCGCGGGCCGCGTGGCGCTGAGTCGGAAGGCGGCGCCGAATGGGAGTGCGCCGCGTAGCCATTCGGAGATGCCGAGGATGACGGGGCGCCGCGTGGATAAATAGAAAATTAGGGTATTTTTGATTTATTTAATTCCTCTAAACTTCAAAAATCCATAACTTTGTGTAGGAAAATCAGAAAAATAAAATAAAAATACCCTCTTGCTCAGTGAACAGAGGAGAATAATGTGGAAGAGAAATCATTTAATTTCATCAAGTATTTTATTTTTAATGATTTATTTACCCTATACATTGTTTTAATTCTCCATGCATATAGGAAATTCACCATGGCATGAAACCATAGGGCTTTTGAAGCCTCTGAATTTGGGAACATTCCCTGAATTTTCCAAAGTCAGAGGCCATCCCTATGAGAAGTTAATGATTTTTCAAGTTCATGTTACTGTTTTGAGTATTTTAATTCCAATAATTAGCATGCTGTGAAATAAATTCTATGAAAATTTGGTGATGTCTCTTATGACCAGAGGACCCTAGGAAAAATAGGTTTTGAGTTAACTCATTTAAAATAACCCTAATTGGCTTAAACACCCAAAATAGGTCCCTAATTAATTAGAGCTAACCATACATCAAATTGACTTGAAATCAATTCTCCACTGACCTTTAGGATCAGAGGAACCCACCATAAAAATTTGAAGTCAATTGGACTTGGTTAGCCCTACTAAATGGGTTGATTAAGCCATTTAGGCAATTTGAACTTTAAAAATTCATAACTCTCAAAATACCTTTCAAAAATTCACCAAATTGGTTTTGAGACTCTCTGATATTAGGGGAATTTAAGAAAATTAAAATTTCAATTTTCTAAAAAAGTTGATTTTTTGGTATTATTTTAATATTTTAATAATTAAAAATAATAAAAATCATAAAAATAATAAAATTCACCAAAATGTCACATTTTGAATTTTAATCACTTAGGAACAAACCCCATATTTTTCTTAGGTCTATTTAATGAGATATTAAATTTTAAAGCCCTAAGGTAATTTAAAAATTAAAAAATACATTTTTTTTGGCATTTTCACTAAAATAATTATAATAAATCATAGAAAAATCAGAAAATTGCAAAAAATTGATTCTCTGATTTCCTTGATATCAGAGAGATTTTTGAAAAATATAAATTTCATTTTTCAACCTTTATTTTATTTTTTAAATTAATTAATATTCCAAAACTTAAAATAATTATAATAAAAATAATATAATTCAAAAAATCACCAAAATTGGTCCAAGTGGTCCTCTGGTCATTAGGAATGTCCCATAATTTTCTTAAGGACAGAAACTTTCTCTTGGTCATATTATTAAATTTTCCTTGGAAATTCCTATTTTTCATTAAAAATAATTATATAAATAAATTAAATACAGAAAAATCACATTTTCTCCTCTCATGTCTTTATTGGCATATGAGTGAAGTCACATAAAAATTTCAAGTTCATTTGAGCCCAATTTAGTGAGTTATGAAATTATTAAGTTTGAAGGGTAAAATGGTAATTAAAAACTTTAACCCCTAATTAAAACTTTAGGTTTAATAAAATTAACAAGTAAAATATTTGATCCTAATATGATTTGGATGATTGAAATTTAAATAATTAAAGGGTAGAAACCCATTAAACAATTTAAAATAATTGAAATAAACCTTAATTAAATAATTGATTAAATTTGGAAGAATAATAAAATTGGAATTATTAAATAGGGATATTATTATTAGAAAGAGATTTATTCTTTAATTTAAAAATCCCTGAATTAATCATTTCAATAATATTTAATTCCTAATTAAAAAATAATAATTCAAATTTAAATTTTAAAATGTTAAAGGACTAATCATTAAATTAAATTAAAAAGTTAAATTATTAAACTCTTTTTAAATTTTCAATTAAATTAAAAATAAAAATTAAATTAAATTAAAGATTAAATTAAATTAAATCAAACAAATTAAATTAAATTAAATTAAATTAAATTAAATAAATTAAATTAAACTAAATAAATAAATTAAATTAAATTAAACTAAATTAAATTAAAAAATATTAAATTAAATTAAATTAAATTAAAACATATTAAATTAAATTAGATTAAATTAAATTAAATTAAATTAAATCAAATTAAATTAAATTAAAGGAAATTAAATCAAATTAAACTAAATTAATTTAACATCAAATCAAACTAAATTGAATTAAATTAAATTAAATTAAATTAAATTAAAATTAAAATTAGATTAAATTAAATTAAAGTTAAATGAAATTGAATTAAATAACATTACTTAAGACATAAAGAAATTAAATATAAAGCAACTTGAACACTATTCTAAATTTAAACCCATTAACTTAAATTAAATCATTTGAACACCAATTTGCCCTCGAAAGCTTTGGTTATTATAACTCCTAAACAGAACATTAAATGAAATGTTACTTCACCTATAGTGATATTCAAATGCCCTAGTTCACTCGAGCAAGATAACAACAAAATTTGAATTCCGGGACGATTAATTCATTTGTATAATTAAATTCATTTGGACTTAAAACAATCCTAGAAATATTGAAAAGATGTTTAAGATTTGTCTTAAGCACTTCCTCGATATGATAGGATGTTCATAAGAACAATTGAATTTAATTATTCTTTGATGAAGAAAATCGTCCTCAAACTAAAACACGAAGACCTAGACGTCATAGGAAATGACTAGCTATAGGATTAGGAATTTGGTAGAAAACCATAACCCTTCCCTTAGCTTTACCTAGGAACTTGTTTAAATATTCTAATTGTGTTTTAAGTGCAACTTGGGATGACGGGAAGACCCTCCAGTGTACGCTTTTATTTTATTGCAATTTACATTATTGCAATTTCTTTAATCGCATCACAATTACTTTTCTTGCATGATAAACAACTCGTTGCATGAAAACCCACACCTTTAGGATAGTCCCTAAACCGAAACCAAAACTAAATTAAAAGTCATTACAAGATAAAATTCACCGCCACAACATTTCAAAATATAAAACAACTCAAAATTTAATCACAAACGAAACACAAAACTACAATCACAACTAAATTAAAATGTCCTATTGGATGATCGGGAATACCTCGGATGATGTAACCTACGTGTTGCTAACGGGATTTCCCACGGTCTAAATGAAAGTGTGGAACTCATTCAGTTGAGTTTAGCAAATTCATCTGGACTAAGTGAATCCGATAAAAATAACGATGCCGAAGGATGGAACCGTGGGATCTTAACCGTGTCGTTATAATCAACTTTAAGATTTGTTTTAATTAAAACACAAAAACACTTGGAAATTAAGACTTCTCTAAACCAAAACACTTCTCTCATCTCCTGATTTATGACTTCTAAAACTAAACCTCTGCAACAACAAGGAGCTTGGAGCATGGTGGGCAGCACGGCCATCGTCATCAGCAAAACTTTCCTAGAATTAAACAACAAAGCCATAGGACTTCGAGGTAGTTTGCCTAGTGCAACATAAATCCTCAACCTTTTGTTAGGCATTTGCATTGCAAATTAAGCCCTAACCGGTCTTAGGATTCCGAGGTAGTCGTCCGATATGACATAAACCCTCACATCTTCCAGGCCATTTGTATGATCATGTTATACGGATATAAGTCCTAATTAACTAAAACTCGGCAAGATCAAAACATTAAATAAACATTAGGACTTTCCTAAATCCAAGCCAAACAATAGGATAGTCGGGAAATTACCGAAGTTCGCTTCGAATCTGTAATTTCTTCTACTTTTCTTCCTTTGAATTTCCAAAACAAAATGTTCCAAACTTGATCCATTCCCTGTTGAAATTCCAAAATTCAATCATTTGAAAACTTAAACTTTGAAATTCTTGAGAGCAGAACTACTAATTATTATCGAGAGTTTTCTTAGGTGATTCCCGTCACTTAAGATGTAATTAACTATAGGGGCTTGCCCTTATAGGGAATTTTAAAGAACCTGAGTAATATAAACCCCGTTTAATATTTTTTCATATTAAGCAGGGGAATTTGTCGGCACATAAGATTGGTTCGCAGACCAAACGGATGTCACAAATCTTTTAGTTTATTTAATCGAGCCCCACCATCAAGCAGTGTGTCTATCCTTAGGGATAGATACACGGTTTGTAGTGCGGTGCTCGTTTATATAAACTATTTGGGATGTGAGATCGAGTTTGATTTCATATCTTAAAATTTTCAAATTTAAAATTATTTTCAAAATCAAATGCTACTTTTCAAATTATATATATTTAAACTAAATTTAAAATCTTAAAATTCGCCGACAATTTCTGTTAGGCGACCCCTTTTCTAAATACAACACACTCTAAAAAAAAATAATGCCGACATATCTCTTCATAATTGAAGGAAGAAAGTAAACTAACTACTCATAACACATTGAAAATAAACAGCAAAACATGATAAATAAAATTTGAATCAAATATAAAAATACTTATCTCAAATATTTCTTCTACAGATCTTCTGATTCCTATTGACTCCACAGTGTAATGAACTCCAAATGCAACAACTTGAAAATAAACTCACTAAACAAAAGAAAAGTGGCCCTAAATTGCTCTCTCTATTTCTCTCTCTAAGGATGAGAGATCCTAAAGTGGATAAGAGAAAGGGTTACAATGGGAGGGGCACGTTTTTTGAAGAAATTGACCACTATTTATAGGCTTCAAGGGTTGTCTTGAAGCACCTCTTCAAAACATGTCCACATTCAATGAATCTTCTAGAAGGTCGGTTTGGAGCCTAGGCGCCGGACACCGCGTCCAGTTCTTCTCACCTCTTCACTTTGGCTCGCACCTCTTCGCGATTAAAACTGTTTTGGAGCTTCCAAATGCAATGTATCACATGTCATATTATCAAGGAACTACTGCCAGTCTTCTAGAATGTCCAATAACCACTCACTTCGTCAAATATCTGATCAAACGTTGTCAAAAACTTGACAGTTTTTTATCGAGTCTAGCGCTTAGGCGCCAGCTTCTGGCGCCTAGGCGCCAGGCCATATTTTTATATACTTTTTGTATTTTGCTCCATTTTTGCTCATTTTTGCTCCTTTTACCTTTTTAGACCTTTTTACATCACCTACATCCAAAAACACAAAAAATACCTTTCATTAAAGCATAATATCCTTAGAAATTAATAAGAATTAAGACATAAAGAAATAGGTATTTTTTTATAGATCAATAACCAAAACTCATTCTGAGTGACCCAACATCAAATTATTATCATATTTAGATTTATTGACTAAAAAATATGGTTTAATTCTATGTCCGTTAACTTTAAATATTTTTCCAGTCTTAGGATCTTGAATATCTACAGTCGCAGGCAGAATAAACTTTTATCACAGTAAATGTACCCATCGACCTGGACTTAAGTTTTCCAGAAAAATATTCTCAATCTAGCATTATACAGTAAAACTTTTTATCCTGGTACAAGATTTTTAGTAAGAATCTTCTGATCATGCCATAACTTCATCTTTTCCTTATAAATCTTAGCATTTTCATAAGATTCATTTCTTATTTCTTCAAGCTCATTCAATTGCAATAATCTCTTTTCAGCAGTATCTTTCAAATTATAATTGAACTCTTTAATAGCCCAATATGCTTTACGCTCAAGTTCAAAAGGTAAATGACAAGCTTTTCCAAAAATTAGCCTATATGGGGACATTCCTATAGGTGTTATGTAAGCAGTCATATAGGCCCACAAAGCATAATCAAATTTGATTGACCATTCCTTTCTATTTAGATTAACAGTTTTTTTCTAATATTCTTTTAATTTCATGATTGGATAATTCAACCAAGCCACTTGTCTATGGATGATAAGCAGTAACAATGTGATGATTAATATGATAGTTCTTTGCTAACTTCCCAATAATCGCATTTCTAAAATGACCTTCCCCATCAGTTATGATTACTCTTGGTATTCCAAATCTACAAAATATATTCTTTTCTAAAAACTTTGCAACACTTTGAGCATCACATCGAGGTAAAGCAATAGCTTCAATCCATTTGGAAACATAGTCTACTGCTATCAAAATATAAACTTTTCTGAAAGATGCTGTAAATGGTCCCATAAAATCTAGTCCCCAAACATCAAATATTTCAACTTCTAACATATAATTGAGGGGCATCTCATTTCTTCTAGAAATATTGTCTACATGCTGACATCTATCACAATTTTTAATATAAATATTCACATCCTTAAAAGTTGTAGGCCAATAAAATCTTGATTGTAATATTCTATATGCAATTTTATCACTTCCATAATGTCCCCCATAATCAGAATCATGATATTTTTGAATAATTTCATAAGTCTCTTCCAAAGGTACACATCTTCGAATTATAAGATCCTTTCCTTGTTTAAATAAAAATGTGTCATCTCAAAAATAAGTCTTAGCATCAGACAAAAATTTCTTCTTTTCTTGGTATGTCAAACCATAGGGTATAATATTACTAACAATAAAGTTTACTATGTCTGCATACCACGGAACACGCCATTCTTTAACAGTGAACGCTTTTTCATCAGGAAAATATTCATTAATTTCTTCAATATCACAGAGAGATTTTTCAATTTCAAGCCTAGACAAATGATCAGCAATTTGATTATTAGAACCCTTCCTATCTACTATCTCAAAATTAAATTCTTGCAAAAGTAGAATCCATCTTATCAGTTTCAGTTTTGCATCATTTTTCTTCATTAAGTATTTAATAGCAGAATGATCAGTATAAACCACACATTTAGTTCCAATTAAATATGATCGAAATTTATCAAAGGCAAATACTATAGCTAATAACTCTTTCTCGGTAGTGATATAATTAATTTGAGCTTTATTAAGAGTTTTATCGGCATAATAAATTACTTTGAAAATTTTATCATATTTCCGACCTAAAACAACACTAATAAGCATAATAACTAGCATCACACATTAATTCAAAAGGTTTTTCCCAATTTGGTGAAATGATTACAGTGCAAGTGATTAATTTTTCTTTTAATGTTTCAAAGGCTTTGAGGCAATCATCATCAAAATTAAAAATTGCATCCTTTTCCGATGAAATCGACATGAAGGTTTTGTAATCTTTGAAAAGTCTTTGATATAACGCCTGTAGAATCCAGCATGTCCTAAAAAACTTCTAATTCACCTTACATTGGTTGGGCAAGGTAAATTAGATATAACTTGATTTTTTGCAGGATCTACCTCCAAACCTTTTTCTGAAATCCGATGTCCCAAAACAATTCCTTCTACTACTATAAATTAGCATTTTTTCCAATTAAGGACCAAATTAGTTTCTTCACAGCATCTTATAACCTTAGATTGATGTTCTAAACATGATTTAAACAAAATTTCAAACACTGAAAAGTCATCCATAAAAACTTCAATCGCTTTTTCAATTAAATCACAAGAAATAGCCATCATACATCTCTGAAATGTAGCATGGGCATTACATAAACCAAAGGGCATTTTCTAAAAGCAAACGTACCATAAGGACTGGTAAACGTAGTTTTCTCTTGATCCTCAGGAGCAATTTGAATTTGGTGGTAACCAATATATCCATCCAGAAAAAAAAAGTATTTATGCCCAGCCAGTCTATCCAACATTAGATCTAGAGAAGGGAGTGGAAAATGATATTTCCTTGTGGCAAGGTTTAATTTTTTATAATCAAAGCATATTCGCCACCCTGTAACTTGTCTTGTTAGTGTCATTTCATTCTTTTCATTAATAGTCACAGTTACTCCTCATTTCTTAGGAACACAGAGAATAGGACTAACTCATGCACTATCTGAAATAGGGTAGATAATTTCAGTATCCAACCATTTTAAAATTTTTTTCTTAACAACATCTTTCATGATAGGATTTAATCTCATTTGGGGATCAGCCCGCGGTTTGCAATTATCTTCCATAAGAATTCTGTGCATACAAATTGAAGGATTAATTCCTTTAATATCAGTAATTGTCCATCCAAAGGCTTTCTTGTGCTTCTTCAAAATTTCAAGCAAACTCTCTTCTTCTTTTTCAGTTAATTGAGAAGAAATTATAACAGGCAAGGTTGAGTATTTACCTAGAAAAACATACTTCAAATGATCAGGAAGCATTTTTAGCTCAAGCTCAGGAAGTTTTTCAATTGATGGACCATAAGATTCATCTTTTCAGTCATATCCAACAATTCAAAACTTTCATAAACAAACTTTAAATCTTCCTCTTGAAAATCTTCAGAATCAAATAACTCCTCTTCTTGCTTATATTTCAATTCTTCTCTTTCAGCTTTCTCTTTATAAGTTGATTTGAATGACATTCCTTAAATATTCAATAACATCCATCCTATAACACTCGTCTTCTTTACCTCTAACAGGATATTTCATCGATTTTGAAATATTAAATGTAACAGTCTGATCATTAACCCTCGTCGTTAATTCCCCTTTTTGCACATCTATCATGGCTCTGCCTGCAGCTAAAAAAGGTCTCCCTAAAATTATGGGTATCTCTTTATCTTCCTCCATATCTAATACAATGAAATCCACAGGAAAAATAAATTGATCCACTTTTACCAAAACATCTTCCATAACTCCTTTATGATATGTGATCGAACGATCTGCTAATTGCGAGTTACGATAGTCGGGGTTATTTCTCCTAGTCCCAATCTTTTGAATATTGATAGAGGCATAAGGTTAATGCTTGCACCCAAATCACATAAAGCTTTTCCACAGAATCTTTCTCCTATTGCACATGGAATTGTGAAACTACTAGGATCTTTAAGTTTTTCAGGAAGCTTTTTCTAAATTATCGCACTGCACTTCTCACTAAGTGTAACAGTCTCATTTTCTTCAAACTTCCTCTTTTTATTAAGAATATCCTTCATAAATTTTACATAGCTTGGCATTTGTTCTAGGGCTTCAGCAAATGGAAAATTAATGGTAAGCATCTTTAATATCTCCAAGAATTTTGAAATTGCTTATCCAACTTTTGTTGATGAAGTCTCTGAGGAAATGGAGGTGGTAGTTTTTCTAAATCAACTTTAGGTGGAGAAATATGTCTTTCAAAACCTTTTGGAGTGTCCTCTTTAGGTCTTTCAATCTCTTCTTTCTCTACTTCAATTTCTTATTGAACTCTACCTTCCAATTCTTTTCCACTTCTCAGTTGAATTGTTTTTACTTGTTCATTATTCTTTTCTCTTGGATTCACTTCAGTATTACTTAGAAGCATTCCTTGGGATCTATTACTTAAAGCATTTGCAATTTGTCCCAATTAATTTTTAATATTTCTGATAGTTGCTCCTTGAATTTGTAATTGATTTGCCATATGTGATACTACTTCTTCCATAGACAACTTCTTCTCTTTATTTTGTAAAGCATTGTTATAATTAGAAGGATAAGTTAATATATTATTATTATTACATTGGTTATTCCAATTCCCCAATGGGTTTACTTGGTGGTTCCCCCATTGTTGATTAACACCACCCTGATTATTGTTATTCCAGTTAAAATTTGGATGATTCTTCTAACTCTAGGTTATAATAATTGGAATATGGGTTGTTAGGTTTGATTATAACATTCACAGCTTTCGGTGAAGAATAAGAATCAACCATTTAGTCTTAATGAATTTTCTTCAATCATGAGATTTGGTCGAGAAAAATTCATCCCAAATCGGTCTATCTTCCTTGATACAACAAGCAACTTGATTTGCTAACATCAGTAAAAGCATCATTTCCATAAACACCTGGATACATTTTTAGGATTTAACCTTTCGAAGGCCATTGAAAATTATTAGTAGCAATTTCTTCAATTAAAGCATAAGCATCAAAAAATGGTTTAGACATTAATGATCCACCAGCAGCAACATCGATGATTGATCTAAGAGATTCAACTAATCCATTATAAAAAGTTTGAATTATTAACCAATCTGATATTGCATGATGTGGACATTTCTTGAGGAGATCTTTAAATCTTTCTCATGCTTCATATATTGATTCCCCTTCAAACTGACAAAAAAGATGTTATATCATTTCTCAACTTAGCAGTCTTAGATGGTGGAAATTATTTAGCAAGGAATTTTTGTGACAGTTCACCTTAAGTTTTTATTGATCCAGGTGGTAACGAATGTAACCATATTTTAGCTTTATCCCTTAGTGAGAAAGGAAAAAAGTCTAAGTCTAATAACATCATCCGAAACACCATTATATTTAAAAGTAGCACACAACTCTAGAAAATTAGTAAGATGCAAATTAGGATCTTCAGTTGTTGCTCCCCCAAACTGATTATTAGACACAATTTGGATAATAACAGATTTAAGCTCAAAAGAATTAGCAGCTACAGCAGGATTTTGAATACTACCACGAAATTCATCTAATCTAGGGTTAACATAATCTCTTAAAGGTCTTAATTCATGATGGATGCCTACATTTTGATTTTGATGATTTGTCATTACTTGAATATTTTTATCTTTTTCTGTAATTTTAATTTTTTTTTATTTTTCTGATAGTTCTTTCTAATTCAGAATCGTAAGGCATAAGTCCCTCAAAACCTGAACTACGCATACAACAATAAAACAAAACAAAACACAACACACTAACAAAAACAAAGAAAAGTAAAAATTTAAAATTTCTTAATTCTCTTTAAAATGCAATTTAATAATTTTCCCCGATAATGGCGCTAAAAACTTGATCCACCTGATATTTATACTTACAAATATGATATGAAAATTGGCAACGACACCAAAAAATTAATCCTTCCGTATATATATATATATATGCTGATGATTTTGATTTATAATGTGGATACTACGCAAGTATACGTATCGTTTATCAAGTAATATAGGACTTTCTGATTAAGCCCCGAGATATCGAATCCACAGGGAAAATTTGAAAATCTTTAAAGGAATCAGAAAATTATCTTTTTACTTTTTTTATGGCTTTTGAAAGTATGTCTTGATTTTGAAAAGTTTTGAAAGTTTATTTGTCTTTTGAAATTTCCTTAATAAAATATTAAGCAAGAAATTAAAATTATAATAACTAATAACACTGTATGTAAAATACTATTAACTAGAATATCTTTTTCTTTCCTTTTATAAAGTAGTAATAATTATTAAAGTATTGTTGTGTAAATATTTAAATTTGTTGTGACTGATAGAAGCAAATGTGTTATTTACCCTTACTTGGTTCTATAAAGAACATTTATTAATTTGAAATTTTTATCATTTTGAACACGGTTAGGTAGAGAAGATACCAGTCTTTCACTATAGAGTTCTCTCGATTCCCACCAACTGGGGGCTAACTTCTCATAACGAAACTTAAAATTTCAAACCAAATTAGGGGGTTTTAGCCAGCCACTCTAAAATCCTCTAATTTTACTCTCTTCCATAAAAATATCTTCTAATATTATATTCAATTATATGGACTACAATTCTCACCCATATAATTGCATGTGATTCTTACTAACTTTTATGAGACAATACAACATTGGATCTTACATAATCTCAAGAAATTCTACAACTTAACAGACCAAATTAAGAAGTAAACAAAGTTTTCAGAATCAATCCTCACAACTTCTTCCAACTTTAAACACTGATATTTTCCACAACAATTCTCCATAAATTAATTACTTCTCCATTTAAGAAAGAAAAAGATAAACTAAACTACTCAGAATGCATTGAAAAAATATAAAAACACATTAATTTGAAATTAAAAACCAAAAAAAAAACAAAAAAAAAACAAGTATTAATTAAAAAACTAAATGTAAGAACAAAAGTAAACACTTATATGAAAATTCTCTCCACAAGACTCAGGAAGTTCCTCTGAAACTTTAACTCTTCACTAAACTACTCCTTAGAGCGGATCTCCCAACTCCGATGACTCAGAATAAACTTTAGACTTTAATAAAAATTAAACTAAAAGAAAGAAAAGAAGTGGGAAGAAAAAGACTCCACTCCGACCCTTTTCTCCTTTCTAATCTCTACTCCTACTCTTAATAAAAACTCTCGCAAAATAAAAGTAAAATACTGTAAAAACTTTCTTTAAAATGCAAGTGGAAGAGCCCTTCAAAAGGCAAAGGAAGAGCTCCTTAATCTTTCCTAAGACTCTCTTTAAATAGTAAACCAAAAGGTGCCTTGGTGTCTCTTTAAATGTATCCAGATTCAATGTATCCACCAAAGAATGCACCCCTTCATTCAAACTTACCTCCCAAAGGAAGTTATGGAAGTTACCACCAAGAGTTGCATCCCATCCCCTTTGGAATTGGCGCCAAATTCCTTTAGAATTCGATTTTTAACTGTGGCGGCTAAGCGCCGGCCTAGCGGCGCTTAGCCGCCAATGCCCAAATTTTCATTTTCATCTTTTTTTGCTCCAAATTTGATCCAATTTTTCTCCTTTCATCATGACCATCCATTTTCATGATACCTGCAGGAAAAACAGAAAATACCTTCCATTAAAGTGCAATATCATTAAAAATAGTTATAAAAATGTGCATAAAAATACTATATATTTTAAGTGTATCAATATTGTTATTCTCAATATGGCGTAAGAAAGAATTAAAAGTGATTCCCTCAATATAATGTGAGAGTGATTAAGAGATGATAACTCTAAAAAATATGATTTGAGGAGAGATCAATAAAATATTCTCTTTAGTATAATATGAGGAGAACCCAATCATGTTTTTCCTCAATGTGGGGTAAGAAATTGAGAGTGGTAAAGTCTATTCTCCAATGTAATATGTGGAGTCTAAAAGATATATATTTTTAATATGATATGAAGAACAATAAAAAGAGGATTACTTTCAATATATGATGATGGAGATTGAGAAATGATATGCTTCTCAATATAGTGTGAGAAAAGATCAAGAGAAGATTCTCATCAATATAGTTTAAGGGAAAACTCAGAGATATAAATGTTAATCAATATAGTGTGAGAAAAAAAAATTATAATAAGAGATTCCCCTCAATATTGTGTGAAGAAAATAAAAAAAGTGATAAATTAGTCTTAATATGATGTGAGAAGATGTTCAAAAGAAGGTTCTCCTCATTATAGGGTGAGGAAGACAGAGATGATTCCCCTCTATAAAGCAAGAGAAATTAAGAGATAAAGCAGTCATCAATATGTTTTGAGGATATTGAACAAAATATCATCTTTTACATCATGAATAATGAGAGTTATTATATATGATTAATACATAGAGAAATAATGCAAGTTAAGATGATCACCTTTAATATAATATGCCATATTGTGAATTTTTAGCAGAAAGCTAAATTTATTAGGTATTAGGAAATGATCAAAATGTATAAATTATTATTGAAGAGGCTAGAAACAGTACTAGGGAAGATGTTGATGGGAGGAGCTGATGACATCAAAGATGCTGACTAAGTTCTATAGTAGTAGGCACATCAGATGGAGGTTTTGGCTTTCAAGTTGATGGGTTTAGTTAAAAGCCACAAGGACCTGAGGCAAAATTAATGTTAGTTAAATCATGGCTTAAAGAGATGTTTATGTTAATATATGAGGTGATTTTATGATGAAATTCTATGCAGTTGTAACTTTAATTATGAAAGAGTTAACAATATACTGATTGACATTTAGTTTAACTAGATGGACTAAGAGAAGCTAGAGGGATAGGTGAATTCAATAACACATAAGTTGATGTTTCATTGATATGCATAATGGATCAAGCCTTTGCAAATGATTGGCCCAATAAGATTTAGTGGGAGTTAACTTTTTAGAGGGCGTCAATTGCCTAACATATATAATCCATGGTTAACTATAAAAATACGACATTACATTTTCTTCTATATTTTAAGGTGTGTAAATATAGTGGTTCAAAATAATAATAACAATAAACTTTTAGTACTACTAATTTCAAAACATTTAACTATCATTTGAGTATGTTTTTCTATTTATCTCTTGTAAGACATGATCATCACAATTATTTGACTAATGACTACAAAAAAAAATATTAAATTAAAATAAATTTGATGTAAAAATACTAAAGTTGGATGTGAAGAGAAAATTCAGGAATGCATCAAACATGTCAATTGAAGAATCTAATCTAATGACTCAAGGTTATATGTTGGTTATGACATATGAAATCTCAAAAATAATTTATTAGATTTTTAACATGTATCTCGATGATAATTTGTTTTGTATTTTATAACATGCATTATTATTTTCAGTAGTGGAAATGACTTTAGGCATAGGCCTTTTGCACATGCTAGGACTGTGGTGGAAATCGTGACGACGATGAAAATCATCGACTTACAAATATATGTACTAGAAGTTAATTCAATATAAGAAGAGTTATTACACATATCATGGCCGCATGACCAGAGAATTGTCCCCATATACTAATGAAAAGGGGTTAAGGAGCCTCATATGTTTAAAAAAAGCATTTATGGTGGCATCATTGAGGATAATATATTTAATACTCAATTATTAGTGGTAGTTGAAATGGTAATAGGGTTATCACCCTAAAATGAGTCTTTTTTGTAATGGAAAACATAAGCCTAAGCTTTGTGGCTTTAGAAGTAGTATCAAGGAAGGGAGAACTTATAGGGATACATATGGATTTAATAAGAACCCAACTAATATAATACTTAGCCAAAATGAACTAGTACAATTCAGATTAGGTGGAGAGTGAGATTCATAATGAGCATGTATACATTCTCTATAGATTACATAACAACATAACTCAACTAGCATATTAGAGGTATATCCATATCAACACCTCCAGATGGAAAATGATGTTGCTTATTAGAGGTATATTTGCATCAACATATGCTCACATTACAATATGACATGGCTTACTAAAAAATATTACCTTTAATAACTAGCCTTCCTTTATATGCATCTCATGAATTACGAATATACTATTTATTATAGAAATTAGAGTAATGTTAGAGCACTGGTCACTATTGAGCATACCGTAGGTGAGAAGCAGGGAGGTACAAAAGGCAATGACAATGAATTCTTTAATGTGGCCTTGATAGGAGCTGGCACCAAATATACTGAGATTCTTTAACATTGTAAAAATTATAAAGTTAATGATTTTCTACCGAACAAAAAATACAAAGTCAATATAAAGTGCATGGTTTCAAGAATAAAATAAAAAAGAAGTTGTATTATTTATGTTATTTATCTATATTGTATTACTTTTCGATTTTAAATTTTTATTAAGTTAAAGAGTTAACCATTATGTAATGAAGCTAATTTTACCAGAGATGATGGTTTTTAACCAAAATGATCACGCTCAAACTCAACTCATAAACCCATAATAGCAATCATAATTAAGAAATGTCACATCCTACGGTACATGGAGAATTAAAATATACCTCTAACAAATTAAAACATATTTATAGTCATCATAAATAATAATCATTTAATTTGACATTTGAGTCGCGCAGATTATTTATTCAAATACTTCACATTCACCGTTTGTACTAAAAGTCTTTACATATTTTATTTAATTTTTGATTATTATATATCTATATATCTTTTTACTATTGACAAATTATATAAAAAGAATATTAGATCATAATAGTTTTTATAATAATTGTTATAAAAAAATGCTATATTTTTGATATCACAAATGTGCATGTCATTAAATTTTAAAATATCTTTAGCAAGACTGCATCAGTGATCTTAACACTCACTTAAAATATTTTTATAAATTTCATCATTGACCATTTGAATGCGATTTATTTAATTTTTAAATTTAAGAAGGAAAGATACATTACTTTGAATAATTTCAAAAAACATTTAAAAAATGTAAGAAATAAAATTTAAGTTAGATATTTCAAAGAAATGTTTAATTTTAATTAAATAATATTTGTAAAAATAAAGCTTTTTATTTCTTCATATTTTTGGGATAAAATCTTCTCTTTATGTTTTTCTTTCTAATTTGTTTTGATAATTATAATTGGGTTGATAAATTTATATATATATATATATATATCTATCTATATATATATATATAATATCTTTTATTAAAGAATTACAAAAGTCAAATTTCTGGAACATAACACTAAACCGCTTTTCTTTAATATTGCCTTGATGGATTTTTCAAAACTAATTTGTCAGATGACAGCCTCCTTCCTTTTCTTTTCTTTTTTTCAAATCAGAATTATCAAATAAAAATTTTCATTTTTCCAACCCAAATTCAAAATGTTATTCTGCAATGAGCCACACTCAGCTCGCCGTCCGATGATTAAAGTTCTCATTTCGCCCATTGTAGCTTTTTCCAAAACATCACGCGCACGCTCGAATCGAAAACCCGCGAAAGGCCAGAAGGAAAGCCCTAACCCCGAAGATCTGCAAAGCTCTCCGGTTTTGTTCTTTATGTACTTGATCTAGGGCTACGAGCAGCGGCTCAAGCTCGTTTAAGCTCCGCCGATCCTTCTTCGAATGTCGCCGTCCGGTGCCGTGGAGAAGTCAGAGGGCGATGAGGCAGTCCTCCGTGGCGGTGAGCTGCTCTACTGTGGCGGCACGATCTGGGAGAACATGGGAAGGAGGACGGCGACGTCGGAAAGCAACCTTGTTTCGCCGACACGGCTTCGTACCTTTGTCGGGGTGGATATTCGCTTTGTTGCTTCCGGCTGCTGTGAGCTCACTTTTCCTAACTTGTCCTTTTTGATCAAGCATGCTTAAGGTTGCTGGGGCTTCAATGTGTTTCTTGTAGATACTGTTCGTCTTGTGTTTCGTTGTGGAATGAGGATGGTAGTACGGCGGGAAGCAATGCGATTTATGGTTTGAATGTATGGATAAGGCCATTTGATATATGGTTTGAAGGCCTTGGATAAGACAATGTGATTTTCTTAAATTCTTAATTTATTGTTTGTAATGTTGAAGCCAGATACCACAACGAAGCAGCAAATGCATTTACGTGATTGTTGATAGATATCTGTTCCACTTATCATTGATATCTTATTATATTTGAATATGATGTAATTCCATGTGGCGCTTTGTTATAAGGCCATCTTTTTGTGTCCCAATTGTTTCATTTTTGTTTGTAGGCTTCAGATTAGTAGTTCAATCTCTAGCCCCATTTTTAGGTGGTCTAGGCCTGTAGGGCTTGTGTGAGCTTAGTGTCTTTTTGTGTTTGGCTCATTTGAAGTTTTGTTTATCCTGATTTGGCTTGTGTTCAAAATTTATTGTGAATAATATGCTCGTGTTCGGATTGATTTGGATTCATTGTTTGTTTGCAGTTTGTGACTCAAACTTTGCTCATATCATTAAAAAAATAATGAGATTCAACAATCTTTAAATAAAGCCCAAATAATCAATATTGATCTTTGAGAATAATTAAAAAATAATGTTGCTTGAATTGTATGATTACAATTTACACATAATTGACACGAAATTATGCTACTAACAATTTATATACTCTACAGATAAATAATAATTACATAACAAAAAAAAAATACATTATACTTAAAAAAAATGGAAGAGTCCATCTAATTTTATTCAATCTTCATCTTTTGCACTTTATATCTGAAGTTTTCATATGAGAAAAAATTTACAAAGTTAGCAGCAATAGTAAATCAAATTATTAAAACTTTTATAGTCTTTAGAACTGTAAAGTTTGAAAAATAGGGGCTCAGATTGTAAATTTTGAACTCTTATCATTTTATGATCTATAGGATTGCACACTCAATCTGCCATCTTAGGTTTAGTTAAATTAGAGTTTGTATATTAGGCATTTATCATATAAATTTTGGTCTTTGCTTTTGTAATCCTTCATAAATGTTTCATGGATACTTGCCTTCAAGTTGTAGAAGATTAGTTGTTATTTCGAGGAATTTTATTTGAATAAAAGGTAACATGCAACATATAACCATCAATCATTACCATCATAAGGTCATGATATAACTATGTTTTGCTCTTTTTATCCTCCATTTAGTTGCACGATCGTATGTCAAAACAGTCATGAAGGATTTACAAATTAAACAACCATAATCATCGTTGTCTCTTATAAAATTTAACTAAGTTGAAACAGTTCACAAAGAAATTTTTGCATCTCAAAATAATCCCAATGATTTCAATTTTATCAAAATAATCTCAATAACTCTAGGTAAGTGAAAACACTCCCATCTGCTTTGGCTTCCTCCCATAGAACAAACAATCACATGTAGTATTACTTGTGCTTGAATCATTATGAGGTGGCTCCAACTTCATGAAATTTATGATTCATTTTTGAAAATTTCAAGATTTATCAATATAATGAACATTTAGGCACATGTATCCCATTGTTTGATTGGAAGTTTAACAAGGAGATGTCAATGAAACTTCATGTATATTCTTAAGTTATTTTTAATTTAGCTTTCTCAAATTTATACACTTTCTTGCAGTTATTTTTAATTGCGTTTTTAGAGACCCTCTCATAGTATAGATTCAAGACCCTCAGTAACATTAATTTACATTTGCTCAACAAATATGAATTGATACTCATGCACAATAATTATCTTAGAGAATTTTTCTCTAATTTGGAGTTGATTTTAATTCTCTGGGTTGTGAGTTATATATATATCTCAATCTCTGCAATTATGACTCGACCTGGAGCTTGGAATTATCTAGGAGATGAACAAATGGTCCGACGATGATAATCTTAATTTATATTTTTCATATTCTATAACAAACATTTAATTATCCCCAAACAAAAGAAAGAACCATTACAAATTTAAAAATTAAAATTGGGTTGATAAATTGTTGTATATGTAATATTTTTTATTAAAGAATTGTAAAAGTCAAGTTTCCTGAACATTTCTCTTATCTGCTTTTCTTTAATATTTCTAAATGGTAGTACACTTTATTGATTTTTCAAAACTGATTTGTCAGATGCTGACCTCCCTCCTTTTTTCATTTCCTTTTTTCAAATCAGAATTAAATCAAAATTATCAAATGTAATTTTTCATTTTTCCAACGCAAAATCAAAATGTTAGACTGTTAGACTTCTATAAGAATGCACACTGAGCTCGCCGTTTGATGACTAAAGCTCTCATTTTGCCCATTGTAGCTTTCCCAAAACATTACGCGCACGCTCTCCATTTAATTCTTTATGTACTTGATCTAGAGAAACGAGCAACGGCTCAAGCTCATACACACCCCTCCAATCCTCCCTCGAATGTCGCTGTCCGGGGCCGTAGAGAAGTCTGAGGGCGATGAGGCAGCCCTCTGTGGCAGTCAGCTGCTCTTCTGTGGTGGCACGATCTGGGAGAACGTGGGAAGGAGGACGACAACGGCTGAAAAAAACCTTTTTTCGCCGACACAGCTTCATACCTTTATCGGGGTGGATATTTGCTTTGTTGCTTCCGGCTGTTGTGAGCTCACTTTTCCTAACTTGTCCTTTTTGATCAGGCATGCTCAGTTTTGCTGGGGTGTCAGTGTGTTTTTGGCATTGACTGGTACTTTTTGTCTTTTGTTTTGTTGTGAAATGTCGACAGTAGTACGGTGGAAAGCAATGCAATTCTTGGTTTGAATGCATTGGACAAGGCAATGTAATGTATTGTTTGAATACCTTTTGTTGTGGAATAAGGACAGTAGTACCGTGGAAAGCAATGCGATTCTTGGTTTGAATGCATTGGACAAGGCAATGTAATGTATAGTTTGAATGCCTTGGATAAGGCAATGTGATTTATGGTTTTAACTTCGATTCTTAATTTATGGTTCATAATGTGAAAGCCAGGTATCACAATGAAGCAGCAAATGCATTTACAGGGTTCATGATAGATATCTGTTCCACTTATCATTGTTATCTTATTATATCTGTTGAATATGATGTAATTCCATGTGGCGCTTTGTTGTAAGGCATTCTTTTTTGTGTCCTACTTGTTTCATTTTTGCTTGTAGGCTGCAGATTAGTGCTTCAATCTCTAGCCCCATATTTAGGGATCTAGGCCTGTAGAGCTTGTGTGAGCTTAGTGTGTTGTTGTGTTTTTGGCTTATTTGAAGTTTTGTTTATCCTGATTTGGCTTGTGTTCAAAATTTCTTGTGAATAGTATGCTCATGTTTGGCTTGCTTTGGATTCATTGTTTATTTGCAGTTTGTGTTCGACTCAAATTTGTTCATATCATTAAAAAGAATAATGAAATTCAACAATTTTTAAATAAAGCACAAATAATCAACATTGTTCTTTGAGAAACAAAAAATTATGTTGCCTGAATTGTATGATTACAATTTACACATAATTAACTCTAAATTATGCTACTAACAATTTAAATACTCTATAGATAAATAATAATTACTAATAAACAGAAAAGTACATTATATTTAGAAAAAATGAAAAAGTCCATCTAATGTTATTTAGTCTTCATCTTTGCCACTTTATATCTGAAGTTTTAATATGAGATAAAAAATTTCAAAATTAGCAACTAAAGTAAATCAAATTATTAAACCTTTTATATTATTCAGAACTGTGAAGTTTAAAAAATTGAGGCTCAAATTGTAAATTTTGAACTTTTATCATCTTATGCTCCATAGAGTTGCACACTCAAGATGCCATTATAGGTTTAGATGTATTAAAGTTCATATATTAGGCATTTAACATATAAATTTTGGTCTTTATTTTCATAGTCCTTAATAAAAGTTTCATGGATACATGCCTTCAAGTCGTCGGAGATGAATTTTTATTTCGAGCAATTTTATTTGAATAGAAGGCAACTTGAAACTTATAACCTTTAATAATTATCATCATAAGCTCTCATGATTTAACTATGTTTTACGTTGCTTATCCTCCATTTAGTTGCACGACCATAGGTCAAACCAATCATGAAAGATTTTCAATTCGAACAACAATAATCATCATCGTCTACTATAAAATTTATCTTTATTGAAACTGTACACAAAGAAATTTGTGCATCTCAAAATAATCCCAACCATTTCAGATTTATGAGAATAATCTCAACAGTTCTAGGTAAATCAAATTACTCCCATCTGCTTTGGCTTCAACCCATAGAATAACCTTTTGTAAAAACTTCTTTTAAAAAATATACAATTTTGACTTTAACAAGGAATCACATATAGTATTGCATGTGCATGAATCATTATGATGTAGCTCCAACTTAATGAAATTTATGATTCATTTTTGAAAATTTCAAGATTTATCAACATAATGAACATTTAGTCTTATGTATCCCATTGTTTGATTGGATGTTCAATAATTAGATGTCAATGAAACTCCATGTATATTCTTAAGTTATTTTTAATTTAGCTTTCTCAAATTTAGTACTTCCGTGCAGTCATCTTAAATTGTGTTTTAGAGACTCTCTTATCGTCTAGAATTATTAAATGACACTCATGCACAATAGTTATGTTAGAGATTATTGCTCTAATTTGGAGTTGATGATAATTCTCTGGGTTATGAATGATATATATCTCACCTGACCCGAGACTTGAAATTTTTTAAGATGGGAACAAACGATCAGGTGATTGATCAAAAAACATTTAATCATTTCCAAACAAATGAAAGACCCACTGTTAAATTAAACAAAGATAAATTTACTTTAACTCGGGTTGTCCACATACGTACATCCATTCTCTATTACTCATCTTAAACAAAAACTTAAACTTGAGAAGTTAAGTTTTAAAATAATAGTGGGCTACAAAAGCTATTGAGTGTTAATACTTTCAAACAGTAATAACACATTAAAAAATAAATAATATACATGCTAATCAGACATATAATAAATCAAGATAAAACACATAGTTTACTTTTTTTAATAAGGCGTTTCATGATCGTTCAAAACATTAAATGCGTTTTGCTATATCAAACACACACACACACACTAACACAAATTATGCATAATATTAGTATTTTTGAAAATATATATTCATCACATTAATCTGACAATAACTAAGAAGTGGTATAAATCGGAGTAAAATTATGCAATCAAGTTTCAATAACTATTAATGAATTTGGTTTTGAAGAAAAAAGAACTACCTCCATAGCTTAAAAGTAAGTACTCACTCTCTTCATTTAGATAGGTGAAAGTAAAATCTTTTATTCCGCTGTCTCATCAAGTTTGACACCTATAAGAAAATATGCATAATAATTAATTTTATTTTAAGTTGTTTGTTACATGCTTATGTTTATGTTTATTTTTTTAATTCAATATAGATACAGACAAAATCATAAATCCTAAATCTCCATTATTATTTATTTAAAATTTACTTAATTTAATTAAGGATTGTGATAATTTCTTTAAATTAAATTTAACACCTTATTCTAGATAGATTCTAATCTTATGATTTCTACATTTATTTTATTCTCTGTATTTAATCTTAATTATATTTAACATACTATATTCTATTTTAAATTTCTAATTCATAATTAATATTCACTATACTTTTAATTTTTAATAAATCATTATAATTATTTATTTTATTATTATTTTCATAATTATTATAATTGAATATTAAACTCTCCCATTTTATTAGAATATCGATCTAACTCATTTATTTAATAATAATTATTATTATAATTATTTAAGTATATAATTCAAGAACATATATGTTTAAACTTACACAAAATGCTAGACACACAACATGAAAATAAAATAAAAAAAATAATTCTAACATTCTTCTTCTCAATGTTGAGCTAGCTTCAAGCCTATATCTCCTTTGTTAAGCACTCCACCTTCGCCTCTCTATTTCCTCTTTTTATAGTCGAACCAAAATAAATTTAGCTTGTTTGTTGTTTGCTCGAAATTGAATCGCTTCCTTGCATTTCAACAACTCTAGACCGCAATATACCTGTCCGATATAACCTACTCGTTTCTGCCTACTTCGACGCTCTCAGCTCATCGATGCAACACTCAAATACAAGCCGTCCTCCCTAGCTCGCTTGATCTGAGACACCGGTTGCTGGACGAAACCCTTCATCTCCGTTTGCATGTCCGTCTCCATCTCAGGTCATAAGATTGCTGCTTCAGCTAGATTCATTGTCTTCGAAGCCTTCTTACGTCTAAAATGCTCTTTTTAAATTGTCCCATCGTGCAGCGCAGTCCCGCACCTACACAAGATGTGGAATAGAAGAAATGTCGATTACTTTCTTGTGACTCAATTTTAGTTTTCGTCTGTTTCTTTCCTTGTGTTCAAATGTTTTGTCCGTTATAAAAAAAAATTATTTCTATACTGGGCATCACATCTACATCAACATCAAAAGACAAAATTTGATGAGTCAACTATTTTTTTGCTCTTAGCTTTAACATTTTCGCATTCTTTTACATGCCTAAGAAGTTTTGAAGTAGTGCAATTTGGATTTATGAAATTTTATACGATAGAAAAAAAATGTTGTAACTTCTTTGGATATGGATGTAGCTTCAACCAAATACCGTCAAATTATAGATTTTCTCTTCCTATCTTTTCTAGTAGTGACTTTTTACTGCTAGTCTCAATAAGATATACGTCCATGAGTTGTGAAGAAAGATTCAAATTTTCATTACTATTTTCAATTCCTACAAATAATTCAATATCAGATGATGCAGTTTTAGAATGATCTATGGTTGACATAGCAACACACTAAATAAAAATAGAAGTAAATCATTGGTTGAAACTAACTCTCAATATGCCATTAAAAGCTATAATTTCAGCAGATCAATAGCAAAACTAACTTTGGAGGATTAATAGTTCATAGGAAATGTGAAAAGGAAGAATATAATAATAACACAAATCATGTTTAATATAGAAGTATTTGAATATATAGACACAGGCAAAATCAACATATGTTCAATCTCTTAAAAGGCAATCAACCATGAAAATGCCGCGAAAGAGTTAAATCTTAACGTAAGCTTCTTAAACATCTTTAAAAAAAAATGATTATGCAACTTTATGTTCACAGAAATAACACATAGATGCTAGAAGATAACTTGATTTAAGTCCTCTAACTCAAATGACCATCAAGGGCTTCTTAAAATAGTTAAACATGCTAAATCCTGTCACTAATCACCACAAGCATAAATATTTTGGGATTCACGACTATGAAAAATATTTTCAACAGATTAATAGTCAAATACTTTTAGCCACTAAAGAGGATCACTTCAAGAAGAAAATCTAAAAAATAACGACGAGGATGAAGGGAAAAATGTAGTCAAGAAGAGAAGAAAGCATTCCAAGTAGATAAGAGGGTGAGGATTATGGGATTGAGTGGTAGGTAAGGCCAAGAGTCGCAGGCAGAACCCTCAAGCTGCGGAATGCTAAACAAAAGAGAAGTGTTAGGGATAGCGAATTTGTGCAATAAATCTGATTTAAGGCATGAATATGTTACAACTGATGACTTGAGAGTTTTGCCCACCCCAACCATTGGGTGTGATTCAATGGCTTCCTTTCCCCAAATTTTGAAATGACCAAAATGCATGTTACGCACTTTGGCCCCTCCATGTTCTGGTAAAACATAAATGAAAGTATAAAAAATCAATAATAAATATTAATTATTCACTTAGCTCGATCCAATGCGAGCTAAACTTGAACGGTTAATGGTCGGTTCATGTACGGCTCCTTTATAAATTGCGCACAAAGTAATTGCTTGAATTAGTTCTCGAATGATGATTTTTTTTTTTTGATAATCTTATATGTTTCTTTTAATAATCATTTTTTCAGTCCTGTTCTTTATCAGCAAGCTTTTGTTATCTTCTATTTTATCATTCCAGAATTGCTGTAAATTATTTTAATCTTACTTTTTAGTTGTTTTTTTTACCGTGTTATTATTATTATTCAAGCCATTGTTTTTATTGTTATTATAGATAGAATTACATTATCTATTTCAAATTATTTGTTTCCCATTTCGTTGTTATCTCTTTGTTTTTTTTTTTAAATTCAATAATTTGTCATGTTATTGCAGCTTCTTGTCACTGTGTGGCTTTGGATGTAGGAGGCCGCTGCTATACTTGGGGAAGGAATGAGGTATATTCACAGCTGCTTGCTAAATCTTACTTTTTGAAATGCTTATACATGATAATCTTGCAGAAAAGTCAACTAGGGCATGGAGATACACTAAATCGAAATCTACCTACAATTGTTCAAGGACTATCAAAGTGAGTAGTCTGAATCTTCTGAAGTTGCCTTTTGCTTTTTATTTTTTTCAAAGAAATTCATTTCCACCTAATGGTTTTCATCAGAGTGAAGCTAACTTAGCATTTTGTCATTTTCATTTGATATTTTTTCTTAATTAATTATTGATGATTTATTGGTTATTTTTTGGCTTAATTGAATAGAGAATGGACCCTCGCTACCACTTCTTGTATACTTTTTTCCTTTGTTTTCAACTCTTTAGATATATATATATATATATATTATAACAATCGGAATACAATGTGAAGCTTATGCATCTAAAATTAAATCATTTTAAGCTAGAGAAATTTATTATTTTCTTCCACAAGCATTTTTTGTGAAACTAATCTGATAATATCAGGCATAAAATAGTCAGTGCTGCTACGGGGAGGAATCATACTGTGGTTATTACTGATGATGGGAAATCATTCTCATTTGGCTTCAATAAACATGGACAGCTGGGGACGGGATCCACAAGAAATGGTATGCCTTTAATAATTTCAAAACACCGGATTACATTATTTCTGTAGAAATCTATTTGTTGAGATATTTTCTTGTGATATCCAACTGCTGTGTGTGTAGGTGTCTTATCTTAAATATATCTATTTGAATGTGTCCATGCACTCCAGACAAAGTAGAAGCCTGATATGAAAATGGCACGTTTAAATCCATTTTTATTTATGGTTTTTTGTTACATTTTACTTTAATTTTCTGGTTAAAATGAAAACTAATTCTTATGTGCTTAAAATTATATGTTGAACATATAATTTATTGCAAAATTTACATTTGAGAATCACTGGCATGTTAAGCAATGGTATAAGAGCAAGTTTTCCTAAATTTCGTTGTGTTCAGTTTGTGCTACAGTATCATTTAGAATCCTACATAAAATTTTATGTAGTATGGACAAAATGCAATGATGCATATGATAGTTATGCGTGAATATGTTATTTTTGTAGATGTATGTTTCTAGTATGTAAATTATACTGTAATTTCTCACATGTACTTGACCATATATATCACTATCAGATGACTTGATTTTAGAGGGGCCTTCTTGTTTAATTTGATTTTACGTGGGGTGATAATTGAAATAATTCCTTTGCATTTATAATGCTTTATCAAGCGGGGAGATATTTGACAAATCCAAGCTATTGCAAAGGGGTAAAGAGGCTCCTTTTTTGATGCATCTAAGAAAAATTGTTTATATTATTTTAGCTTCATTTCAATCTTTTTTTCATGTTGTTAGAATTTATGATTTATTTACTCTATTAGGTTGGATTATTTTTTGGGATGAATAGTCCGTGTACATGGAGATATTCTTACCCACTCCATGTTTGTATGTGGAGTTCTTCTCATCCTCTCCAACTTTTTTACTGGAGGTGATCTATGTTTCTTTTCCTTCTCCTTAATTTTCGTATCATGGTGAGATCTAATTATTTTTTTTTTCATATTTGAATTTAAAAAAAAAATCAATTATTTGCAATTCCATCTCAAAACACAAGTAAAAACCTATGCCATAAAGGCCAAGCCCATCTCAAATCCTCATTAGCCAACCCAATATTTCGTGCTATGAAATCAATTCCATAAAAAAGCCTTCCCAATCATTTTATGATTTAGCCATACTTAATGTGTGAGCCCTCCCGGTATTAGCACATTGATTCATTCTTTGTCGGCACTTTGTAAACCATTAGCTTTAACTCCACTGGCACAGTGTGGGTGTGTTTGAACTCCTTTTTATGACTGACATTAATGCTTCGTTGGTGACCTTCTTGCTGAATGACAAGTGCTGGTTGCTTGAAGGACAGGGTCAAAGGAAGGTGCCTAGGATTTTTTTCCGGAGTGTTTTGATACCATGCAGAGAAGTGATCATTTTAAATTTATGTGTATGAAATTGAGGATATTAAACTCTTATTCATAATATTAATTATATGCTATACTAGGTAATCTCTACATTTGGAGCAACTAACTGCTTAGCGATACATGCAGAATTTTCTTTGGACAATTCATACAGATATTAATCAAGTTCTATGCATGCATCTATGAGAATAAGGATATTGTATAGTTTGCACCTTCACCCCCCTTGAAACCCAGTGAGAGATCCTTTTATCTGTAGGAATCACTCAGAATACTAACATGGACTGTAGGGAATCTCAGTCGCTTTAAATAACATGGATTGCCAAGCAGAATTGTTGACTGCAGGAACACCATCAATATCTTTTCTTTTCTCTTTTTAGTAGGTCTTATTCCATGTTCCTGAAGGATTCATGCTTGAGACCTATAAATATGTGAATCTTCTAGTCACTCCACTTGTTGCAAGTGAAAAACTGATACCTTTAACAGCAGCAAAAAAGGTGTGCAATTTCTTTTACCTGCAATTCACGTCAAGGAGCATGACTCTTATGTTTCTTTTGCATCTTTCATGCTTGATTTTTAACACTTCCATGGTTATTAAAATCTTTCCTTCCGTTAACAGCATTCATCAAATTACACTTGGTATTGTTTTTTCACTTATAGTTTCGACACATTAAAAAAAGGTTTATTTAGGTTATATTTTAGTTTTGTTTAATGTATTTAGAAGTTTGTTCATTAGATTATATTATCTGGATACTTTTTTCAGTTTTGGGTTCGAATGATCTATCATTAGTTTTGATTTCGGAACTTTTGATCTTATATTTGTAACTCATTTTTTTATTCGAAGGATTCATAACCATTCGGTGTGCAGCTTGTTGAAATTAACTGGTCTTCAAAATAGGTGCTTGCTTCAGTGTTCAAATTCCACCAACACCCCCCTCCAATCAAAAAACAAAAAAAAAAAAGAAAAAAATACTCATGGGCTGTATTCAAAATCAATGAATAATTATGAATACCTTATTGATGGGATAGATTATGCATGCTGTTCTCATATGATTGAAGTTGTCTTTGTATTTCACTCCAAATTATGTGGGCATTTTTTTTCTTCTTGCTCCAAAGTGTATGCGGAGCTCTTCCTATCCTCTCCATATTTTGTGCGTGTGGATCATTTATTTTAATTTCCTATCTCCATCTTTTGGTAGTTTCAATATCAATGTTAAATTCTCTTTTGAGTTCTTAGATGTAATCTAATTGTTGCCCTCTTTCATTTTATTTTTTGACTTTGAAGCATGGACATGTTGATATAGTATATTGTTCATTACTGATGATGGGATATGCTAAATTCTTTATTTATTCAGATGAGCATGCACATTCACTGGTTTATGCATGCATGCATATGTAAAACCTGTATTGATGCTTAAATTTACGAGCATGACCCGTGCTAGGGATTATGAAAATAAAATAAATCACAGTTGAAATTATTAAATATACATGAATATTTACATTCCATGCATCCTGACTTTGTTCTTGCAGATTATAAAATTTGGCTGTAGATTCGTTGTGTTTGGCTTAATGGGAACTGATTTCCCAGTTTTTGAATGGAAATAAGCTAATTGGGAATTCTGACTGTTCGATAATTCATTTTCAGTTTGTTGAACATTAGCTGTTTATTGACATTGTGCAATGCATCTGGTAACCATGAAACTTTATTATTACATTAGAAAAAAGCCAGTTTCAGCTTACATAAAAAAAGAAATGTTCTTATGTCCGGAAATGATGCAAAGGAATGCATATTATAATTTATTAAAGTCTTGTTAGAGGGAGGGTACTTAGTAGAGAGAGATTGAGATGCAGCTGTTTATAGAGTGATGGAAAAAAATGGCATAAAAACATGTATCATTTTTCTTCTTTTAATGTAAATACATATTTGTTTCTATTTCTATATGGTATATGCATTTCCTTTTCCAGCCCAAAGGATTATATAAAATCATGTACTTCTTGGGTTCAAAGAAGCTTAAGAGAAGCATTTTGAACGTTGCATAATAATGACCTTTCATGGGTTCGCTAGTAAAATCAATAATCAAATTACAAAATCATTACCTGAATCTTTTTAAACTGTTTTTCAATGTGCACAGCAACCATCTCATGATAAGTGCAATAGTTATGAAAAAAATAGTAAAGCAGGGTTTTTGTTAACTAAAACATCATGACTTGTATATTTTGCTTTCGTATACTTTATGCATATAATATCTACTTTTTTTTTAATAATCGTAAATCACTTATGGTTATAGTTTTCATTTAATGAAAGACATGCAATGTAAATTTGTGAAATATGGATACATTCAATGCATATTATTACATGCAAGAGTATAAGAGAAATATAATTAAGCTTGTAAAAATAAATAAATTTAAAGGTTAATGTTGAAAGTAAGGGATGAAAATGAGCCATGAATTTTTGTGCTATATGAAGGAAAATATATGCCATAGATTCATTTGGTTAAATATGAGAACAGGAGTGCCATGGATTCTTGTGTGTAATATGGACATGGGAGTGCTGTGAATTGCTTACTCTTACTGACCAAGAAAGGAGCTTTGGACAACAAATTTAATGTTCAAATTTTTTGTAATTAGCAGTTTTTAATTTTGTATTTGTAATTTTGTTTATCAATACTCATTGAGGGAATGAATAAAATAAGTTTTATAACCCTTTCTTCTTTTTATATGGTATTATGACAAGGTTATAATTCTTTTTGTGACATTTATTTTTACCTATATTTCATTACTTCTCTTCCAAATATTTGATCGTCATGAGTGGTGAAAATTAGATTAAGTAGAATTTTTTATGCTACAAACCTTATTGTTTTAATAGAACAAACTACTCAATGTTCTTTCAAATTATGAAAAGCTTTTTGAAAGAAAAGAGAAAATCCATTGTTTTATTGATACTCCTTGAGATTTAAAAGATATGAAGTTTGCACTTTGGTATGAGCAGAGTTTGTAATTATATCATGGTTACGGAACACTATGATGCTTCAAATTAGTTGACGACTTATATTCTTTACAACTACAAATGATGTTTGGGAAGTTTTCAGATGGTAACATGCCGTTTGTTCTCATCCATGTGATTAATACAATGCTTTGAACAACTAAGCATATATGAAATGTAGTATGATGCTATAGTTCCCAAATAATTTTTAGAAAATAAATGCATGTTTCAGTTTCTTGTTAGGATCACCAATGAATTCGAGACCAAGTTTGTATTCAAGTTCAGATTAGAGAGAACCCGCTATCTTTAAATAAGGTGTTATTTATTACTCACCATTGTTGATTTCATGTTCTCACTATGGGAAAAATGATTAGGCAAGCTAAAGAAAAGGTTGAATTATATCTACATTAAGATAATAACCATTTATCCTGTTCCTTCATACCTATTCTATATAAATGTATTTTTTAGGACCATCATTATAGTCTAGGACAACCCTTCTTTAAATTCCAGGAATGTGTATTTTTTTTCTCTTTTTATAGATTTTGATATTAAAAATTTTCATTGCGAGACTTATGAAATTGCTAAACATAAAAAAAATATTGTTTTCTAAAATTGAATTTAGATATTCTACTCCTTTCATTATCAATTTATTTTCTACTCCTTTCATTATTAATTTACTTCGATATTTGAAGACCCTTAAAAACCTCTAATAAAGCATTTGTTACATTCATTGGTGATTGCATTTAAATGACATTGGTTTATCTAATCAAATAAAAATTTATGTTAGTCATCTTCCTCTAATTTTTTATCTTTATGATAGAAAAACTAATTTGTTATCTATGTTAAAAAAAGTTAAGATTGTTTAAAGTTTGATAAATTTATGTTTATCTAATCAAATAAAGAAGATATTATTCACAAATTCTCATTTCCTGATATGCCACAACAATAGATAACATAATAAAGAGAATTTGGCTCCTTCTAACTGTTAGTAAGAGTCTTCTTTTTCAAAATTAATTTGCCAGGATTTATTTGGAGAAACTATTCCAACTTCTATATATCTCTTTAATGGGATATCCTCAAGAGTGATTTGAATTACTGATGCAGAAATTGATAGTGCAACAAGAAAATAAAAGAACTGCAAACATGAAGGAAGAAATTAGTCACAACAGGGAAAATAAAACACAATAATGGGTATCAACCAAGAAACAACAAACTGAGAAAAGGGAACAATTCAAAACAATGCAGCTCAAAATTTCAGAAATGAGAACAAGGTATAATGACTAACACACCATATGAGAGCCATCTCAGCCAGGATACAACCATAATGAAATCAGTAGGAGAACCAACCCACCCTTAGGAAAAATAGAAGACTATCTCCAAATATTGCTTTCCCTAAGACACAACCCCTATTTATAAATGTTAGACTCTCCAAATTACAAGTATTACTCCCTAAAATATAAAGACAACAAACTAAAACACACAAACCAAGTCATAAATTGAAATAAAACTCTAGCTCACGCGTCCTTCTCTCGAGGTTAGTAAGGTTCCCTCATATTGTGCAATCTCAAAGTCTCAATTCGTAATGTCCAGTCAACTCAAAGATATTAAAAATGATGGAGTCGTCGTTCTAATCCTTACATGGGTCAAGTTCAGTGATCCATGGATCTTCTAACATTTTCATTGTTGAAACAGGTTCAATGGGTTTCCAACTCCAATTCTGAAGCATCTCAATCTAGTTGACATCAATTTCTTCATTTTCTATTGGAGTTATTTTATACGTTGGTCTATGTGGTATAACCGAATCTAGCACCAAATCAATTGCATGTTGAACATCCCTCAAAGGAGGTAGGCCGATGGAGATTTTCACAGGGAAAACCTCCGTATGCTGTTGAATCAACTCCAATGTTTTGGTTGGGACTTCAGTGGCTTGCTCAGAAGCTTCGGTAAGGAGTAGTATATAGCTAATATCAGCTTCTTTCATCTCCTTAGGAAAGTTGAAGGTGTGGACACATTTTGTTGGTCTTATTCCATACCATTATCCTAGAAGTACGTATTTACATGGCCATCATGAATGGTTTTGAAGTCATATTGCTAAGGACGCCTCAGAAGGAGGTGAAGAGCATCAATTGGAATGACGCACATGGCACTTCTATTGAAATTTCTTCCTGTTGGAGAATTGCACCAAACATAGTTTTGTAACTTTGATTTAATTTCTTCTTTCATGTCAAGTAAGTTGATAAGGATGCGGATAAACTTGGGTCACTAGCTAAAGCTTTTCAACCATGGTAGAGACCATCAGATATTCGTAACGCTGGTTGTCAATGATTAGATTACACACTGTCTTGGACGGTGCACTGGGTTCTAAAAATATTGTCCCGCAATCAGTCCTTGTTGGAGGATTGATTGACACTAAAAAGGCACCGCGCTACAAGTAATCCTCCATATGCATGTATTATTTGTTCCCAAATCAAATTAGTATCTTCATCTACTAACGAGTCTCCTGTCTCGGGTTATCCCCCTTCCACTGTGAAATAATACTATAATTTGGACAATTGATAGCTATATTGCCAAATCCATGATATTTGAAGCAACATCTATCTGTTGAATTGTTTCCCACTTTCATAACAGTTTTTCCAAAAGGTAGAAGTGCAGATTGGCTGTTGCCTTCCACTTTTTTTTTTGTTGGCTAGCAGCACCTTACCTTGGCCAGATTTGTTGAAGTCGGCTTATTTAGCTGTTATACCAAACAAAGTGGTGTTATGAACCCATTTTTGGGACTTTGCACCATCATAGCGAGGTTAACAACGTTCGAGAGTGACCAATAAGGTCAATGCTAAACTATATTGGCTATAGAAGGCCTCAAACTACCCAAAAATTGTGCAATTGTGTTCTTCGGGTTCTAGTGGATTGCATTTCAATCCAAGATGCTCAAATTCAACAACGTATTCTTCTACTGTCATCTCCTGTTGATATAAATGATGAAGATGGATGAAACCTCTTGCCGATAGTGGCCTAGCAAGAATTTGCGTGGCAATTCTTTCTTTATCTTACTCCACATAGCAATCTTAGATTGCCCCTCTTTGCCTTGTCCTCTTGAGGTTTTCCCACTAAAGGGAGACATTCTTCCTTAACTTGCTATCAACAAGCATCACAATTTGATGTTGGGGCACCTCTTGTCAACAATGCTTTCGACGATATGCAACCAATTTGTAAACTCGTTCGGGTCTAGACGTCCTTCAAAATCAGGAATATCGATCTTAATTTTATGATCAACGGCTTTTTATTGTCTATCCTTCTTCCATGCACGAAGGGGCTACTCATCTTCACTGGAAGAAGCTTGGTGTAAAGGATTTTCATCCCCTTCTTCCACTGCCTTGATATTGTGCTCCATTAACCGTTTCTCTGCACTTTTCTAATCCAAGTCTACAAGTCTCTCTTGCATAGGTGTCATTTCATGCAAAAGATCCTCCATGAAAATTTCTTGATTAGTTCTTGGCACGTTCTTGCACGGACGCATGATTGAGAGCAGGAAGAATCACAAATGAACACAGAGACAAAAATTCATCCGCAAATTATGGGCAAGAAATGGGATCAAGAAGATAACCGACAGTCTTTTGTGGCTGGTCCCAAAGGGACCCCTCGACTGGACAACAACGACAAGGTGAAAGTAAGAAATACAATGATCACAAAAACCAATAACATAAATATACAACAACAACAATAACAACAATAACAAAGCCTTAATCCCACTAAGTGGGGTCGTCTACATGAATCCTTTTTCTCCATTGCGTCTTATTTAGTGTGATATTTTCATTTAATTCTAATAAATTAAGATTATTTTTTATACAATAAGCCTAAGTCTTCCTAGGTCTACCTCTGTCTTGCTTAACTTAAGTCGAATCTAAAACATCTACTCTCCAAACCGGATCATCAGATGGTCATCGTTTAATGTAACCAAACCATCTAAGGCGCCTCTCTATAATTATGTCCGTCGCCGGAGCTACTCCAACCCTATAACGGATATATTCATTTCACATTTTGTCTCTAAGTGTAAGCCAGTTATCCACCTAATCATTCTCATCTCGACAACACTTATCTTAGTATTATGCTTCTCTTTTAAAGGCCAAAATTCAACACCATAAAGTATTGAAGGTCTCACCACCATCTTATATAATTTTCCTTTCAGTATAAGCGGTACTTTTCTATCACACAATAGGCCTGAAGCATTCCTCCACTTCAACCAACTAACTTGAATTTTATTATTAACATCCCCATCCATATCACCATCGCTTTGAAAAATAGACCCGAGATATCTAAATTGTTCACACATTTTAATAATTTGATCATCCAAAATTATACGTCTGTCACTAGAGCTACTATTACTAAAAGTACATTTCATGTATTCAATTTTAGTTCTACTCAAACAAAGGCCTTTAGGCCTTCATTGTAGACCTTCACAATTCAAGTTTTTCCTGGGCTTATTCTCTCATATTATCCACGAGAAGGGTATCAACAGCAGAAAGCATACGACAAGGTACATCCTCCTGTAAATATTTATTAAGACCACCCTTAACTAACACAAAAAGATACGGGCTTAAAGCCGATCCTTGATTTAATCCAATAGAAATAGGAAAAAAAATGGTCAATCCTCCTTTTGTTCAAACACAAGTAACAACTCTAGTATACATATCTTTAATGACTAGAATGTAAGTCATATCAATACCTTTCTTCACAAGAACTCTCTAAAGGATATCTCTTGTAACCTTATCGTAAGCTTTTTCTAAATCAATACAAATCAAATGTAGACCCTCCTTATTATCTATGTACTTCTCCATCAAACCTCTCAATAAATGTATAGCTTCCATAGTAGACCTGCCCGACATAAATCCAAATTGATTATGAGAAATATTGGTAATAAGTCTTAACCTATGTTCAATTACCCTCCCATAATTTTAAAGTAAGACACATCAATTTAATTCCTCTATAATTCGCACACTCTTGTGCATCTCCTTTATTCTTAAAAATGGGGGCCAAATTATTCCTCTACTCAACCATCCTTTTAGATTTTAAAATAATATTAAAGAGTTTAGTAAGTCAAGAAACTCTTAAATCTCCTAAATATTTCAACGCTTCAATTGGGATATCTTCATGCCATGCCCTACAGACTTTCCACCCTTGGTTTTCTTTAAAACCTCCTCAACTTAGTTTTTACTAATGCGATGGTAAAAATGAAATATTTTTTTTATTATTAACGATATTAAGATCACCAAAGCTGATTATATTTTTTAGAAATTTCATTAAAAAGTATATCAAAATAACTAACCCACCTATGTTGAATATCTTTTTCTAAGAAAAACACTTTTTGATTTTCATTGTTAATACTATTTACTTGAGTTAAATCTTTACTTTTTTTTCTTCTTTGTTTGATTAGTTTATATATATATTTTCACCCTTTTTAGTATCTAATCTATTATAAGGACCAGTAAAAATAAAATTTTTAGCGCCACAGATTGTTCTTTTAGACTCTCTGCAAGTCGTTTGATATTTTCCCAGTTCGCTAAGCTTTTGCATTTATTATAATATAACTTCTTATATTTTATCTTTTCTTGCACATTATTATTCCACTACCAACTATTTTTTTTGGAAAAAAATTATCTTTTGATTCTTTAAGTACATCTTTTGCCACTTGTTTAATACTATTTATTACTTTTTCTCATATAGCATTTGTTTTTTCATAAGTATCTCAAATTTTGAAATCTTGAATTTTACTCATAAAAATAATTTTATTTGTCTTTTATGTACTCCCATTTAATTCTACGATGATGAATTTTAGTATTTTTTTTGCAACATCATCTTAAAATCTAGAAATAATAATTGATGTTGGGTACTTAAATCTTCACTTGAAATGACCTTACAATCTTTACAATCTCGACGATCTTTTCTTCTCATAAGAAAATAATCAATTTGTGTTTTATTAGATCCATTCTTATAAGTAATATGATGCTCATCTGTTTTCTTGAATAAAGTATTAGTAATAAACAAATAATACGCTAAAACAAAATCTAATATGACGCTACGTCTTCATTAATCGCTCCATAAACGTAGCCACCATGAATATTTCTGAAATATTTTACCACTCCACCGACATATCTATTTAAATCTCTACCATTAAAATTTTTTCTTTAGGAGGTAGTGTATTAGGTATTCTAAGTCATTCTAGAATTTATTTTTAGAGCCTATATCTAAACCTACTTGAGGAGCATAAACACTTATAATATTAAAAATCTTTGTATCAATAATAATCTTAGGTGTTATAATTCTATCTCCAACTCTATTAATTTTACAACATTATTTTTCAAACTCTTATCTATAATTACACATACACCATTTCAAGTACGACTCTTACCAGAATACCAAAGTTTAAAATACGTTATCAATCTCCTTAGCCTTTTCTCGAACCCATTTAGTTTCTTGAATACATAAGTTATTCATCTTTCTATGAATCATAATATTAACTAATTCCATTAATTTACCATTGAGAGTACCTATATTTCAAGATCCTACCCTAAAATTAGGATCATGGACTAACTTTTTAACCCGCACCCGTCCGTAATGTGGGAACCATTGCTTATTTGACACTGCACTCGGGCGCCGGTGTAGCGGCCCTTGCATACTTTTCATTATATTCAGGCCATACAACGCAGGGATGCCCTAGCACTTACACAATGATCAAAAAGATTCATTTCATGTTTTTTTTAAACAAGTTTTACGCCGGTTGCTGACTACTTAACACAACTCTCCACTTTTCACATCAACCGGCTACCTAACACAACTCTCCACTTTTCACATCAACCGGCTTGGGACCCGCAAACGCAAACCAATAACATAAATATGCTCTGACAAAATTTAACAAAATTGGGCACAAAAATACGTGTTCAAAACCAATGAACAGAAGCGTGCCTTGACAAAATTCAGCAAATCTGGACATCAAAAATTTGTGCTCGGGTGCCAAATGATGCGGAAATTGATACCACAACTGGAAAATAAAACAACTGCAAACGAGAAGAAATTAGCTGCAACAGGGAAAAGAAATTACAACAATGGGGATCAACCGAAAAATAGTAAACTAAGAACAAGGAACAATGCATTTCAAGTTTTCAGAAACGAGTACACGATACAATGGCTAACACACGATCTGAGAGCCATCTCAGGATACAATCGCAAGGGAATTGGTGGGAGAATCGAACCACCCTAAGGAAAAACTGAAGACTATCTCCAAATACCGCCTTCCCTAACACACAACTTTTATTTATAAAGGCTAGACTCTCCAAATTATAACTATGCCACCCTATAACATAAATACACAAATAACAAACTAAAACACATAAATCAAGACATACAAATTGATATTAAACTCTAGCTCCGCGTTAATTACCTTGCTGAATTTTTCCACAAATATATTTTCGTGAATATTTTCTTCATGATTTTTTTACCATGTTCATATGTTCATATCCACAATTAACATCAAGATAAATTCGATTCTAGGGAATTTAAATGTATATTTGTAGGACATTTATCCTCTCAAATGGGTAGAGATATCATCAACCAGTCATAAAAAAATCTTTATCTAAAGAGTCTCATGGGAACAAGTTAATCATGAAAAAGGATAAGCAAGGAAAGAAACATAGATGTAAATATAGAAGGGTAGTGTGGTTATGATATAAATTGAATGCAAATTGATATTCAGTTTATTTCCACTTAACACCTCTTCTTCTGCTCTAGAAATGATAACACATGCAAAGATAAAAAACTATGCGACATAATTTATATTCTTTTTATTTATGGATGGTAAGAACAAAGAAATTTTTATGGGTTGGATGAAATTATGTTAAAACGGTATTGTTTCTTTCCAATGTTTGTTAAAAATGTCCTTAATGTGCTTCAAATTTAGCAACAAAATTTTGGAGATGTGTCCTGCACGTGCATGATGAGTGTGAATTTATCAACAATGTTTAAAGTAATTTGGCAGGAAAGTTTGCGTAATAGTGCTTCCTTGCTTTGCTTTTGTACTATATTTTTCCAGATGTTTAACATGGGCGTGGAGTTCTTTTAAAAGCGTCCATATTTGATGGAAGTATTCTTGATCCACATCATCTGTCATTTTTTTTTTCAGCAATATACATTGTGGACTAACATCTATTATTGATGGTACATGAAGTACAATATTTATAACACAATAATGACCCAAACCCAAATGTGCTTTTCTTTCATCAGAAATTCCAACATAGCAAGTATAAATTTACATAAATAGATCTGCCATGAGTTTCATTGCTAAGACAATGTGCCATGTGGCACATAATCACTACCTTTTACATGCAACGTTTGCTTGTTTTTTTTTTATGGTTTGGAATGTGTATGTAGTACTTCTGTAGGGAAAAAAATTTGCCCTTATGAAAGTGGCTTTCCTTAATTTCTGTATTACCACCTGTATCACTCTTTGAACCTATATATATTGATACATTAGTCCTTGTGTTAACTTAATCATTACAATCAAGACATCATTGTCGCTGACCATGCTGATGTTCATTTCAAAGACAACTATTCCCATCCCACTTACACAAATACAAACGCTTGCAATGCCAAGAGCTTGTACATTCTATAGAAAGGAGGCATTCTTATTGCTCATCCTTTTATATTGATTATGGTTATATTGCAATTTCTCTGTTACAGATGTTCTGACTTGAATTTTTTGTAGAAATTGAGGCATTTCCAGTAGCATCTTCGGTTTCTGAAGTTACAACTGCTGCTTGCGGAGCTGATTTTACCGTATGGCTGTCTTCTGTGGAAGGATCCTCTATTCTGTATGATTTATAAACTCTGTTCTTGAAGAAATAAAAAAATAGTTGTAAAATTTGATTCACTGTCTCCATATATATATCTTATGACAAGAAATATAAAGGAATTGATTATCTTCTATTTTTCTCTTGTAATTTTATTTTTTTGCTGCAGAACTGCTGGTCTACCACAATATGGGCAACTTGGACATGGCACTGATAATGAGGTAAAGTTGGATATTTTTGTAGTCTATATAGGTGAACCTTTGTTCACTATAATTTCTTATGCCTGCATTTTCTTTTATAATTAGTATAATACAAAAGAAAGTTCAGTTAAATTAGCTTATGAGCCTCAGTCTCGTCCACGAGCTATAGCTTCATTATCAGGAAAAACAATCACAAAAGTTGCCTGTGGAACAAACCATACAGGTTTTTCTTATTTCATTTCCTGGATGTAATCATTCTTATGCCTGTATAGTGATGATGTTCTATTTTTCCCTTACATATTTGAATCTAACTTTTCAGTTGCTGTGGATTCAGATGGCTTTGTTTACACGTAAGTTTTACAAACACATTGTAATTCTATTTGCATGGCTCAATGGGCCTCTACTTACCCTTTGGTGGAATGAAACCTGTGTAGAGAGGCTTCTTTTCGTGGCATGTGTATCCTGCATATCTAAGCCTAAGATTCTATTATTTTGTGTGTGCTTTTGGAGCATTGCCCTACAAGGATAAAGAAAACGAGGGTTATGGATGAATTGGATTCATTGTCTCTAATATCACTGGTTCTTTCATAATATTTTTCATACTTTATTCTTTAATATGATCTGGCAGTTTCTTTTTGCCAACCATATTTGATATATATATTCAATACACTTATTCGTTTGCTTTGTTATTTTGGCAAATCTCCAGGTGGGGTTTTGGTGGCTATGGAAGGTGCGTAAGTTCTCTAGTTTAGCTTTGTTTTTTCCCGTTTCCCATGAAATTTTGGCAATTCCACTTATGGTTGCATTTCTGGCATGTGAAAATCGGTTGGTGGAGCATGTGACAAGCTTTCTTCACTTGTGAAAATCAGTGCAATTCTTGACGCCTTTTTGCATTCTATAATTTATCTTTTCTTTTATATTTAGGCTGGGTCATAGGGAGCCAAAGGATGAATGGGTACCCCGTCTCGTGGAAGTATTCCAAAGGAAAAACGTCCTTCCACATGATGCTGTTATCTCTGCAGGATCTGTTAATTCAGCTTGTACTGGAGGTACGACTTTTTCAGTTTGAAATCAGTTTCATAGTATTACTGAATTGGAAGATTTTGTGGGGATTACTCTTTACGCACAGGTTGTACTCAAGATAATATTGAATGTGTTTTATTTATTATTTGTTTATTTTGGGTATTTTATATTTATTGTTGGAACTTTGTAACATATCAAAATTGTTTTTTTTTTTAAAGATTTACTCTTTTAAAAGTATCACGACACGGCCGTGATTTGAAATTAGTCAAGATGGGTACAATCGGTTGGATTAGGGAAATTAAAATTTTCTATATCATTTTCTATAATTAACATTTTAATAATGAAAGTGCTACTATATAAAATAAATTAAAGTAATACAATTAAATTTACCTCATTTTTGGTTGTACTCGTTTTCTGTAAACATTTACTCTTCTATTGCTTATCTTGTAATCAATTAATTAAAGCAAAAATGTTAGTTTAAAATAACAGTGAGTTAATTATAACTCTATGAATACTTATACTCCTAAACCATAATAACACAATGAAAAAGAAGACAAAATACATGTCGGTTAAACTATGTATATCAATCTAGAAGTATGTGGAGGTTTTTACTATTTAATATGATCATTCAAGGTAATTATAAACATTCACCATGTCTTACTATAGCATTTTTATATTAGTCTTTTTAATATGTATACAACTGTCATAAGAGCACCATCTAAAATTATATCATTTATGGTACTTCAATATCAATATCATTTTTTTTACATACATTGGTAACTTAGCTTTTCCCTCGCTGGTGCCATAATTATGTGAACTCCATCATAGTTATGCATGCACAAACAATCAATTTATATAATCCATAACTTTGTAATATTTAGTTATATACTGTATAAAATTTTTCATAATGAGAGATTATTAGCATTCATATCAAAATTATTGATAAAATTACTACTACAACTCTAGCATAGGAATACTCACCTTGATTTTAGATGATTTTCTTTATTTTTAGCTTTTGTCACCTACTCCAAGTTAATACCTATAATATATAAAAAATTCATGCTTTTAAATTTTTATCACATTTCTTAATTATTTTTTAATTTAGTTATTAATTATTAATCATTATCTTATTATATTATTTTAATTAAGGTTTCAATACTTAAATTTAATTTTAGTTATTGCAATTAATTCTAATATTGATTATTATTAATTTAAACAAAATAAACGTTTCTTTATTGTCGTCAACTTTTCTAAATTCAAATCTAAAACTTATATTGATTGAATCCTAATTTAAACAAAACTTAGTACTAACACTTAATATTTAAATATATATGTTAAATTCATAAATTAATTTTTTTTAAAGCCCTTATCATTAATAAGTCACAATTCAATCTCCCTCTTTTGCTCGCAGGTTCTGCTTGATACTAATCTATCTCACACACATTGGTTCCTCTCCTCTTCCTATGCTTGATGCTTCTTCTCTCCCTTCGCCCTTGTATGAACTCCCTTCTTCCTCTTCTTCTACGCGGATCGACCTTGCCTTCTTCCTTTCTCTTCGCGCAGACAAGGCTTTGACGGTACACAAAATGCTCTCCTCTTTCACACTTCAAGGCTAGGGTTTAGGCTGACTTCTTCTTCCTCCTTCTAGTACCCGCATTTGGTGTTAACGTCTTAACTCCGTCGAGATCACGAACCCTTTCCTTGGATGCATGTCGAGCATCTTTGTCCTTCATGCCGGAGCCCTCAACATTTCAAATGACATCGAACTGTAAGAGAACCATGCGACTTTTTCTCTCTTTTTCTCCCGCTCTCAATCTCTCTTACTCTCATTCTTCCTTCTCTATTTTTGTCTCTAGGTTGCTCTTCAATTCCTTTCCTCCGGTTCAAATGAAATATTCGATACCTTAGAAGAACCAATCTTGACGACGAATGGATCGAATCGTCACATATGAAATAAAAATTCATTTCTTTTATTTTATTATCTTTATTTTATTTTATTTTATTTTTAACTGATTATTACAATCTCCCATCCTTATACAAATTTCCTCATCGAAATTTGCTATAGATTCTATCTTTCTATGCTCATCTGCAATCTTCTATGAATGAACTCCATTTGATTTCTAATCTTTTTATGTTTTCTAGCCTAAATGAAGGGCAATATCAAGCTATGTGACTTGGCCGACGACACCAATAATATATATGAGAGCCCATCGAACATTCACATTTATGTTGCTTTTCTCATTTGACATAAGTGACCATGATACTACGAGAAGTGCACCACTAAATCTATTAAAAATGAGCTTGATCTTCTTCATATTGAGGGCCTGTTTGGGGCAGCTTAAAAGTGCGGCGGCGTTTTTGAAAACGCCTCCGAACCGTTTGACTTTCGCGTTTGAAGTGCTTATTTAAAAACTGCGTTTTAATTTTGTATTACACTCCAATCGCGGAAGGACCCCCGCGGGCGGCTTTTTTTCGCGTTTTAGGATCCAATTACTCCCGTGCCCTCACTCTTCGCACCGGCTTTCTTCTTCGGTATTTCCAAACCAGCGATCGTCCCCCATGCCATCGCCGACCCTCTCGACTCTCTTCTTCTCTTCCTCTCTTCCACCTTCTCTGCTCCACTTTAATGCCATGGCAGACTGGTTTGTTGGCCCAATCATGGATAAGATCATCAACTCTTGTTCTGATTACCTGCAAGATCACTATAGATGGCAGACAGGCGTGAAGGACGAGCTCGAAAAGCTGCGAGAGATCCACCCCAAGATCCAAGCTGTCGTCTCTTAGCTGAGGTCATTACTTTCCTTCATCTCATCGAAAACGCAAAGCAATAGCAGCAGGAGCTGTTGGAGCTTCAGTTGTGCAAAGCTCGTAAAACATGATCCTTGCTTCAAATTAATCTCATTAGTCGAGGCAAGGATAAGAATTATGTTATGCAGTGGTTCAGGAAGCCAACGAATGAAGATCCAACTCATATTACTAGCTCTGCTTTGTATAAAAACATTTCTTTTCTATCTATAGTTGGTCATGGTGGCATTTGCAGGACAGCTCTCTTGCAACACATCTATGAAGATCTGAAAGAAGAATTTGACCTGAATATGTGGGCTAGTGTTTCCAACGACTTTGATGCAAAAAAGATCATTGCCGATATGTTGGGATATGCAATCCTTTTTTTTACGCCTCTTTTTTCTGTTCTTGATCTCATTTAGGATGGCCTGAATATTATCATGAACCAATGCTTTTATTTTTCTGATGAATTCGACAATGATTAGCTCTCTTTCTGAAACTGATAATTTAAGAGGACTCAAACCTGCATCTTTATATTAAAGAGAAAAATTCAACACGGAATTTCCATTCTAAAATAGCTAATCCATTGCTAAAGCATGTGTAAATATCATACTTCAGGTATTTGATATGTAAGAATTGTGTATGTAAATTTCTTAATATTTATGTGTGTGTGTGTCTGTGTTTGTCAATTTCAATTGATATGTTTTGCAATGCACATATCTTGACAAATATGCCTCTTTTGTTTTTAGTTGGCAACATAAGATGGCTGATAATCATTGCTTCGGCTGCAATGCCTAGGATTTTTCTTCTGTTTCTATCGTCTGGGTGAAAGAAACATATTTTTTATGATAGGGTTGTTACCTCCCCTCAAGATCACAATCTGATGCTATGATATTTACCAAATAATATCTATGGTGGCAGTTGCTAGAGCCCCATATTCTGCTTTCATGAACGATCGAGCTGCTTTCTTTAGTTTCTGAACTGTCCATGAGATAAGATTATTGCCTAAGAAATAACAAAACCTGTTATAGACATGCAATCATCATTGCAAAACATAAGATTTAAAATAAGATTTTATATGTTAATGAAATTTTATTAATTTTAGAGGAGCATAAATTATTATTTTTCTACAAACAGCGACAAATAAGTTGTTTTCAAACCGCAGAAACCAAACAGCTTAACAACTTATTCATTTCAGGGGCGTAACAGTTATTTATCCACATACAACTAGAATCACTGTTCTTAATGCACAAACTAAACAATAGATGAACTTATCCGGATCACCGTTATCAATCGTTATCAAGATGATCTGGATAGCTCGCAATTGCCTCAAACAGTACCTCGAATCCCTCAGATTTATCCACGTGCTCTTCTTCGTCAATACTTTTTCTCTTGTGCATCTTTCTATGCTTTTGAATAATCTAAAAATCAATCTTTACTCGTCTAGCCTGTTCTAGTAGCACTGTGTGGTCATCAATCCCCAATGGCACCAATGGTTGATTGATTAAATTCTTCAATCCCAAAAGAAATCTGCAACATTTCTCTTCTACAGTAGCTATTAGTTGTGGTGCATACTTCGATAGTCTAGTGAATTCTTCTTTATGCTGCATAACTTTCCTTCTTCTTTGCACCAACTTGATAAACTTGTTCTACATCCGTCTTTGAGAGAATAGGGGAACAAATAACTCTACGAAAAGCTCCACAAAATCCTCCCAACTTACCATCATGTAGGATAAGTCCCTTAGCGTGTCTTGATGTTGGCCACTCCACCACCTTTCAGCTTCTCCATTAATATAATAATCATACTCTTCTTTCATTTGGACATGCCATGTTGTCTAATATATTTTTTATATTCTTCAGCTAGTTCTCCGCTTCAATCAGATCCTTAGTTCCTTTAACCAAAGGTGGACACGGATCTTGAAATATCTTTAAATACTTATCAACAACAATTGTCTCACCACCACCTAACTGTATTATGGACTATTGAATCAAATGTCATCACTTCTATCATCCAAGTCAGGGTATTCTTGTTCTCATTTACAGTTGACGATAATTCATTTTCTAATGAACTCCCTTCTTCTATAATCTCGGGTGCATCTATTTGCCTAAATTGACATAATTACTTAAGAGTTAACTTAAAATTTCAATATTATGATTGTTCTTATTTATTTTGTAATTATTCTATTGACTTTTTTAACAAGATTATATTAATTAATCATGAAACTTCCTCTGCTACCGTTTTTTCACGCCCAAGTTTGGGACTTCAAATTAGGGTGTGTTTGGGGAAGCTTGTGCTTATCCAGATAAGCCGCTTATATGGAAACACGACCCGCGAGGTTCTACATGCGTTCCGCATTTAGTGTAAAAACCAACAACATTTTTAGATAAGCTGCTCAAACGCAGTTTCTAAACGGTGATGTGACGTTTTCAAAATGCTGAAGCTGCGGATAAGCTGCCTCAAATAGAGCCTTAATCAAAGGCGTATAGATGGTCGGACAATGAAAATTAAATTTTTTTATTCATTTTATATAACTAACATCTAATAATGTGGTTGACCTCACTTAGTGGGACAAAAGTTTTTTGCTGGTGCTGTAACATTTTAATAGTGAACGAGCCAGTATACAAAATAAATTAAAGTAATATAGTTATATTTACCTCATTTCTGGCTGTTAGCGTCTTCTATAAATATATTTTCTTTTAGTTTTTTATCTTTTAATCAATTAATTAAACAGTGCTTAGTTGAATCCTCAATTGTGAATCAAATGTATGATCAAGTGTGGTGTGACGTGGCTTCGATGGTTGCGTTCCATATTTTGTTGGGGAGGCTTTGACAGTTCGATCGCAAGATTCAACTCGACGGTTTCAAGAATACTTACTCATTTAAAAAGGATGGAAAACACATCGTGTTATTACCTATCAAGGATGCGAGAGGTGTAGAGGACACAGAGGAGGTGTTAGCCTTGAAGGCCCCCTTCATGCATTCAGTTTGGGATGCTCCAATGGTAATGGTGTTGTTCTTACTAGAGGGAACTAAGAAGGAGAGTGAGATACCAACACCAATATAACTACTACTATATTACTTCCATGAAGTAATGACCGACATTCTTATAGAGGGATTACCACCACTGAGAAACATTCAACATGCCATAGATCTCATACGTAGATCTGTGTTTCCCAACTGACTTACCTACAAATTGAGGCATTCAGAATGCGAGGAGTTGCAGTAACATGTACAGGATCTCATTACGAAAGGGTTGTCAGAGAGTACTAGTTCGTGTGCGGTCCCAGCCTTGATGGTACCCAAGAAGACAGTTCGTTGCAGATGTGCATTGATAGTAGGGCCTTCATCAAGTTTACTATCTAGTATTCCCATAACTTTCCCGGATGATCTGTTGGATTAGTTGCACGGGGTCACCTTCTTTTCTAAGGTCGACTTACGTAGTGGGTATCACCAGATCTAAATGAGACAATAGGACGAGTGGAAGACTGCTTTAAAGACATACGATGGCATATATGAGTGGACCGTTATACCCTTCGGATTGTTTAACGCGCCAACACTTTTATGAGGTTGATGATCACGTGTTCCAGACCTATAGTGGGAAATTTGCGGTGTACTTCGACGACATTCTGGTATACAATCGATCCAAGGAGCACTTACAACACTTGGAGACAGTATTCACTGTGTTGCAAGCAGAAAAGCTCTATGCCCATCCAAAGAAGTGCCACTTTATGACAACCCACACGTTTTTTGGTTTATTTCATGTCTAATGCAGGCATTCAGATGAGCCCTACAAAGATCGAAGTCATTATAAGTTGGTCAGTGCGACAATCTTTTCACCGAGCTCAGATAATTTTTCGGACTAACATCATTTTACATGCAATTCATTAGGAGCTTTAGTAATATCGCTGTTCTCTTGACAAAGCTTTTTAAGGGAAAGAAATTTTTGTGTACGGATGCAATTGAAAATAACTTCGACACACTAAAGGAGTAGGTGAACTAAGCTCCAATTTTGGCATTACCAAATTTCAATCATCTGTTCGAGGTGGAGTGTGATGCATCTGATGTGGGGATAGAAACAATGTTGAGCCAGGTAGGTCACCCAATTGCCTTTTTCAATGAGAAGCAGAATGAGTTCAGAAGGAAATATTCGACGTACGACAAAGAGTTATACTATTGTGAGAGCTCTTGAGCACTTGAGCCATTACCTACTGACAAGCGAGTTCACATTGTTCACGGACCATGAAACCTTGAAATTCTTAAACAAGAGTAAACTGAAGGGCCGACATGCAACTTCAGTGGTGTTCTTAGTGTCGTTCCAGTTTGTGTGTAAGCACAAGGCTGGGAGTCAAAATCGTGTAGTAGATGCATTGAGCCCCCATCACTAGCTGATAATTGCGATGTAGGCTCGAGTCTTAGGCTTTACGGTAGTAAAGGAGCTATGCGAGACAAATGAGAATTTTAGAAAACTTTGCGAGCAGCGTCAGGAAAAGCCTACCAGACAGTATTATAAAGCTGATCGTTACTTTTTATACCAGAATAAGTTGCGTATTCCTAGATGTTTGTTGAGGGAGTTTATTGTTTATAAAAGCCACATTAGAGGACTTAAGGATATTTTGGTAGGGACAAGTCTCTCCCTTGTGAGAGAACACTTTGGCCTTGACTAACGAGAGATGTAGAGCGACACGTAAGCCAATGCTAGATCTGCATGAGACAAAATTTAGGGGACAAAATATAGGGTTGTACACTCATTAACAATACCAAAGGCACCGTGGGTGAATTTTAACATTGGTTTTTTAGTGGGTCTTCCGAGGAAACAACGAAACAAGGATTTATTCCTCGTTGTGGTGGATCGATTTTCGAAGATGGCATAATTCATATCCTGCCACCGGACACTTGATGTATCACATGCCATCGAATTGTACTTCAAGGAGATTGTGAGGTTGCACGGGATAACCAAGTCTATCACTTAGATAGGGTTGTGAAGTTCCTTATTTACTTCTGGAGTACTTTGTGGGGAAAGCTAATCACTAAGCTTTAATCCAGTTCTGCAACTCATCCACAGATGGGCGGTCAGAAGGAGGTGGTAGACAGGAGTGTTGGAAATATGCTGAGATACTTGTTTGGGAAACATATTAAGTAATGGGACTTGATTCTTGCTCAGACCGAGTTTGCTTACAACTGATCCATGAGTTAGACTACGGGTCACTCCCCATTTAAGATTGTGTACGAGCACAATCTGCTCACTCCACTCGAATTATTGCCACTCTTGCCGACATCAAAGATTAGTGAGGATGCAGAGGAATAGGTGCACAAGATTCATAAGCTCCACAAAGAGGTTGGTAGAGAGATCACTAAGCAAAATCGCAAGTATCAGGCACTAGGAAACAAGACAAGGAAAAAATGTGACTTTTAAAGAAGTTCTAGTGCAAATCCTACCGAAGAAAGAAAGATTCCCAGTAGTAGCATTAAAAAAACTCAAGCCTAGAGCAAATAGACTTTTCATAATACTTTGGATGTTGAATGACAACGCCTATAAGATCGATCTAACAGGGTACTAAAATGTTTACGCCACGTTCAATGTTGCGGACTTGATACTGTACTACGAATACCCAGAAGCTTCGACGAATAAAGTTGAAGCTCTCCACCTGGTAGATTGACATGGGGCTTATTGGCTGAACCAGTCGATTCAGCATTGGCGAGCCTGTCTAGCAAGGAGGCTGGACTGGCTGCCAAACTATTGGGCGGGAACTACAACTCCTTCCACCTGTTTCCCTCATATGTACCTATTATAAAATTGTTGCTTGCCGAGTTAGGGTTTAGTTTTGTTTTTTGATTTTAGATTTTTGCCTACAGACATTTTCCTTTGCTAGGGCTATATTCAAGGACAGGTGGTGCCTATCTGTATTCAGCTTCACGATGGTGATTTTCTCCTCGATCCCACGCCGTATTCCCCCTCCCATGCCCGCTGGCCTTCAGCCGACACCTCTCCCGACCCCTTCTAGCCTCTGAAACCCAGATTCTTCATCTTCGGCAGCCGCAAACTCAACCGCCGTCCCACTTGCTATCTTGCAACCATCTTCCCTGTGTCCCAGCCAGCCGCTTTCCTCCCCTTCTCCAGCTGTCTGCTGGACTGATTACCTCTAATCCATCTCCTCTCCCCTGTCACTCTCTAACCCTTCCACCACAACTTTCAGCTTCTATTCCCCATCCTGCCACCCTCATCAATCCCCACGCACAATCACTGCTGTCCCCTGATTATCTCATTCAGCCCTAGTCCAGTATTAATGTTTTTGCTGAATTTTATGTGTTGCTTTGTTAGCATCATTTTAATCTTTGCTGTTGAGTAATAAAATTCTGATTCCCTTTTGGATCCTGCTTAATTCCGGTAGTAGGGCCATGTTCAACCACCATTTTAAGGTAAATTATCTGAATTGTGTATCATTGGTGTATTGTATGATGTTATATTATTATTGCTTTTTTATCATGTGTTGCAACGACACTGACACTTGATTTTCACTACTTTGCTGTGGCATCCTTTTTTATGCAAAAGATTGCAAAAAATGTGCATTTATGATGGATGTCTTAAATATATATGTTTTATGCACATTCTTTGACAGTTATATCTGTTCAATTGGCCATAATATATTTCTATTTTGAGTTATCATGGTTGGTTTTATTACTGTGGTTAACTAATACAGGCCTTTTGTTTTTAATAACAATAATTTGAAACTAGAAAATGCTTGCCATGAAGGGCGCTTTTAATGATGGTGCATTAACCTTCAGAATTTGGCTCCTCTTCCAGGTGGAGGGCAGCTTTATATGTGGGGAAAATTAAAGAGTACTGGTGATGAGTGGATGTATCCAAAGCCTGTTTTGGACCTGAGGTCGTGCATTTCTTCATGTTTATTTGATTTTTTTTTTTCCCTCTGCCAATAATTAGCTGTAATATTTAATGGTTGGCCTGCTCTCCTACATATGCATTTTAGTCTGTTGTATTTTTTTATTTGCATTACGTTGGATCCTCTGCATAATATATTTATTTACGATAAAATGACTTCTTGCTTTCTATGCTCAATTTTTTTGCGTAAGTTCATTTATGCATGCTATTTTGATAATTATAATTCTTCTAATTGAGTTCTGGTTGACCATGCTGTTCTAAATCCTTACTTTCAACGAAAAGAAAAAAAGATGCTGTCTAATGTGAAATGTTCCTGAATCAGCAGCGTAGGCCAACATTTGAGTTATATTTGGAGCTTGGTTCTAATCGAATTTAAAACCATAGGAAGTAGTGAGGTCAGTGTCTCTATAACAGTTTATTATTTGTAACAGAACATAGAAAATGGATGAAGCAGGATGCAAATCCATAATGATTGAAAATTCTAGACACCTTCGAGTTATAGTAAGTTTAATAGCTTATTTTTTTTCTACTAAATCTCGATTTATAGTTGAAATCTTTGTTATGCACGAGCTATTCTTCCCATTTTTTAATGTTAAAACTGGTATTTTAGTTATGCACGAGCTATCCTTTAAATCCAGAAGTTTACCGTAAGGCTTGATCTAGAAAAATTGTAAAAAAGGAAAGCTTATTTAATTGATCCACTATGCTGCTGCCTATCTTCAATTTAATGAAAATTTACAAATGTTACTTTGTTACTCGGGCAATCACTAAAGGTTGGGACGTAACTAAAAATTTGGGTTCATTTGGACGTATTACTTTACTGACATTATCACATCAAAGCATTATTCCTACCCATTTCAATATGGTTTGAACTTGAAGATTGATAGGAGCTTAAGAGTTTACTTGGGAGTATGAAATGATCCTTGAAATTCACATTGTTTGCTCACTTGTCTCACTAGCTTTGCTCTAGAAAATGAAAATTTGAACCTCATATTGCTGATAAAAATGGGGCATAAGGGAGCCCTTTTTTGAAAATCTTCTTTTTTTAATGAAAAATGAATAATCGCTCCTCCTGTGGATTAGTGGTGTAAATTCGGGCAACAATAAGTTCAGATTTGGTATTTTGAGAAAGAGTCTAGGGAGGGGAGAAGAGAGTAGATGAAATGGGGATTCAATTTCTAATTCATCGTTCAAGTTGATCAAAATACGACCTGAAATTCCTATTTATAGATGTAGGATCAAACAAATAAGATCAATAACATTGAATTGAAAGTTAGTCCAATCTGGACCCCAAATAATTGAAATTTCAAATAAAATATTGTTCGAAGGAATACTTAAATCGTATTTCTATTTAGATAAATCTAAATAATTTTCAATTAAATGAAATATTTGAAATCCCTAATTTTAGTTTTTTTTGTTAAATCAAGTCTATTTATCCTAAAAAACTGTTCTCTTAAAGTGTTCTATAGAAAACCTTTGCTAAGAAGTTTGGCAGCCATGGTAAAAAGATGCGGGGAACTTGGTTTATAGCTTTGAGGCATTTGTGGAGACTATGCCTATATACATGAACAAAATATTAAGCTTTAGGTAAATTCAAGTGCAAGAAGGGGAGAACATTCCCAAATCTGGAATGAAAGATATAATATCATGGAGTCTTTTGCGTTTTTATGAAATTGGAAGCATGAACTCAACATCATGAATATGCGATGCTATCAATTGTGAATCATGCAGTAATATCATATTGTTATATTAATTATCTATGGAGCAAATAATGTTATCTATTGTAGATTCAATCTCAATCACTTGCACATTATCATTCACTGTAGAACACTTTGGTTCAAGCTCAATATTATCAAGCATTTGCCCAACTTCTAGCTTATTTGCAAGATCTAGATTATCACAATAATAATCTTCTTAAGTTATCTCAGATGGTTAAAAACAAAAAAAAAAATATTGAACTTCTGGTGTTGACACAAATATTTGAGCCATTTATATTCAAGGTATTTATTCATAATAATGTTAATTAACAAGTTTTTAAAATCATCTTTGTGAGATTCCAATAGTATTTACTCAATCATGTTTTCTATCTAATGGTATTGCCAATAATATATCTTATAAAGTTGCTTGAGATTTTGAACATATCAATAAGATAAAATTGACGACTCCCTAGAATATTCGTAATTTTGAAAATCCATATGTATTCTTTTGCTCTTTTGATACATTTTCCACCAATAAGCATTGCACTTTGAACAAATCATTGGTTGTATTGGTGCTATGATATCAAACAAAGAAATCTGGAAAGCCTGATACTAGAATTCAAGCAATTGATATGTCAAACTGAATTACTGTTCAAAATCCAATGGCTAATTTCCTCTAAATCAAATTTATCTTGAGATTATACTAAAGCTGTTAACATAAATAAAATAAAATAAGGAACTCATGGTCGCTATCAACTCAGAAGAGAGTTGATCTCGTTGGGTCCCTTTGGGTTTTTTTGGGTAGCTGAGACAACTAGACAGATTTGACAGTTGGTGAGGGATTGTAAATTGATTCCACTAATGGATGCATGTGTTTGATGGGTAATTGGAGAAGAAGAGTGGAGCCTTTGATGTTAGGGTTTCACATGTTCATGAGTAGAAGTGATCACGTGAGCTTGAGTACCTAAGATATGGTTGAGTGTATATGTAAAGGGGCCTGGGAGAAGGGACTAAGCTCTACTCGTTTTACACCCCTACTTTTAATGCTTTCCATCAACAAAGAGATTGACACTTTCTTGGACAATTAGTGATTACTAATTCAATAAGTCCAAGGCTTTGTTCCATACTGTGGTAAATTTAATTGGGGATGGTAAAAATCATCATACCAGTTAATATTTACACATCAATATTTATAAGCTTTTGAGTGAAAAGAAAAAGAAACTATTCCACACAAAATAAGAAGAATAGATACAAGATTAAACTCATTGAAAATTGCATTTAAATATAATTTTTCTAATGTACAATATACAACTCAAAACTTTATGGACCTTCCATTCGGGTTTGTTAGAGTCCTTCGATGCACAATGACAATGTTTGGAGATTACTTGGACTTGAGGTATCTAGGACTTCAAACATATTTTTCAGCACCGCTTTTCAAGCTGGTGAATATATGTTTTTTCATTCCTAACTTGGATGCAATTGCTCAAAACACTTAACTATTTAATCATTTAGCAGGTATTTCTACATTTTGCCAATTAGTAGATACATAGGATGTGCAAATCAAGATAATTTCTAGCTTTTCTTTTATTTGGTGTTAGTTCATTATATGCTTCGATCTATTGCACTAGATTATGTGTTTTGGGCTTTGAAAATTTGATGCCCCAGATTCTCGTTATTTTAAGAGCTTTTTATTTGGTATTTCTGATCAAATTTTCAGAAGGCTTATTAGATTGTAGATAAGACACCACGCATAAATTGTATTCTTATTTTGTTTGTGGTTTCTCATAAGCACAAGACCTTTGGTTAGTTGCCCCTCATGGTAATAGGAGAGCACTTTCAATTAAGGCTAGTCTTTTGACACTAAATATTCAACATATTGTAGCAACAAATTTAGGTTTTAGGCTTTATGATTTAATCCTTTTAGCTAAAAATGGAGGGCGGAGGAAATGGTGATTCTCTTGATCAAGATCTCATAGTTTCATTTTCTCGCGTCATCGTGATTCTTGATCTACTCATATGACTATTCATATGAGGTAGTCGAGTCGATCTGACTGAAGCATGATTGTTAATAATCACGGGCTGTGTTTTTGAAGAGATTCTTGTCGATCTAGAGTGAATGTTTGTCTAAAGAGTCAAATTTAAGTCAACCATAGTTAAATTATGGCTTTGTGCCAATCAATTATACTCTTATGATTTACAATTCAAAATGTTGAAAGTTGTTGGGGAACTGTTACGTCGTATTACTATGGCAGTGTTTAAAGGCAATTTTATCTTTTGTTACTTTAAGGGCACATTTATCTTTTATAGTTATTATGGGTGTAAATAGAGCTTGTTATGCTTAGGTTTAGGTTAAGCCTGAAATTGTGGTATTGAGACTTAGGTTTAGGGTTTAGGAGAGATCACCTACCTCTTGAATTGTGGGTGTTGGGAGAGATCACCTACCTCTTGAATTGTGGGTGCTTATCTTTATGCATTTGGATTGTGTTGTTATGTTACTGAAGAAAAAAAATTGCTTTGCCCTAATTTCTACTAAGTTTTGTATCATATTGGTATCAGAGTGTTCGATCCTGGAGAAAAAAAAAGAAAGAGGAACGAGGCTCAGAAAAGGGTTGTGAATTAAGAGGTTCGAACCTTGTGAGACAATCAATAACGAGCTATTTGGGAAGAAAAAATGGGATTGCTGCGTACGGTATAAAGCATGAGCGATACACTCATGCCAGGTGCTTGTTGGGGCGACATGATCATGATACGGTGAGCCGACTGGGAAGCGGATCACGGTCACGATACAATAGCAGGATTGCAGTGTGCTAATCATGATTTGAGAAGCTTGTGATGGAAACGGGCAAAGTAACGACTGGATCAGGCGTCCCTCGTCCCGATATGAGATTAGAAAAGTCAGCGACCTAATCGAGCTTGCTATGGTGACTGAAACTCATGATCTGGGAAGCTAATGATGGAATAGTGTCGGGATTCAAGCTAGTTGGGAAGCCAACAACAGGATAACAATGTATAGGAGTTATGAAATCATATAGGGATTAATGACGGCTAAGAAAGTAGATTTGTTGGAGGAAAATTTGGAGGAAAATGTGAGCCAAATCAGATCAAAAATAGAGAGGTGTCTCTCATCTAGGGAGCAAATATTCGAGAGTAGATTTACGGTCCCGTAAGAAATGATGAAGTTTATGGAGTTCCACATAAAATTGCCTCAGTCAACTACGGGATCGTGCAACAGTGTCTTGGAGCAAATGCAGGCGACAACAATCTGAAAGAATTATGTGGCATCAGGGCCGTGTTGTGCTTTAGGCGGAGCTGAATTTGTTGGATAGAGTTAAGGAACCAGAAGCGGACTCGAATGACATTATTTAGAGGGAACAACACAACAGTCAGATGGAGGGAACAAATAGAAACGAGCAAGTATTGAGCGAAAGAGTTTTGTGCTGATTTGAGTGACATCTGGAGGGAATTGCACATCTAGAGATTTAGAACGAGGGACGACGGGCACAATGGGATGACATGCGATTCAGCGGTGGAGAAGATTGCGTCGAAGATTCTCGGTCTGAAGTAAGGAACCGTGTTGGGTGGGACCCCGACAGAGGGCTTCCTTTAACTGAACTAGTGCATTTTGTTATGAAAAATTTTCTAGCTAAAGACAATTTCGGAGTAATGACGGGGACAAGACAGGTGGAGAAGAGCAGAGGATTTTTTAAGGGATTGATTTTGACACTGCAAAGTATTTTGGAAGCTGACAAGATGGTGCTTCTTAGTGACACTAGTTTGTGTAAGATTTTAGTGAGGTTCAAGACCATGGCGAGGGTAATTAATGACACAGGGCTAGGATTTTTTATCAAATTGCTTATCATGGAAGAGAGTAGGGCTGTAAATGAACCAATGCACTCACTGAACAACCTGAACTCAACTCGATTAAGACTTGTCAAGTTTGTTCAAATTAATAAATAAACAAGTTTGAAAAATATATATATATATATATATATATGTATATATATATATATGAATATGTATATATATATATATATATATATCTATATGTGTGTGTGTGTGTGTGCGCGCGCGCGCGCGCATATATATATATATATATATAATCTTTAAATAAATTTTAATTAGTTATAATTTATTTAATTATAGATTTAATAGTAAAATATTATTATATCAATAATATTTTTATTTTAGGTATTAATTGCATATTTATTTTTTTAAATAAGTGAATGATAATTTAGAATGAGATATTTACAGTTAAAGAGAGTCATAAAAGATTTTTTTGTAGAGTTCAATTTTTATTACCATCACATTAAAATTACCAACAACATTAATTGGGATTACCTTATTACTATTATTTTCTTATTAATTTGATAAAGTAAATGCACATCCTTAACTTTTAGGATCAATCTAGTTCTTCCACTTACAAAATTTGAACTCTTGTAGTCCTACTAATAATAATTGTATACCTAATTAGTAAAGTTCGGAGATTTTAGAGTTCATAATTGACAAATTAGTTGCTGAGATTACCATTACAAAATTATTTATTAATTTCTTTAATATGAATTTCTAGATTCTCGTTTAAATTTTTAGCTCTTTTAAAGACTCGTTCACCTGTCATAAACGAATCAAGTACAAATCAAATTTAAACATTGAAAAGTTAAACAAATCAAGCTTGAACAATGTATGAAAGCTCGACACAAGCTCAAGCCGAATATGAACAACTTATAGTTATACCAAGCCAAGTCAGAACAATAATTGCTCGGCTCGGCTTGATTACAGCCCTAGAAGAGGCACATGATACAGAGTTGACAGAGATTTTGTGGATCGATGAGCGCTACTGAATGAGTTGTTTGTTGCGCTGTAACTTCAAGATTGACTTGAAGTCAGGGTACCAACAGATTCAGATGAGACCAAAGGAAATGAAGAATGCTATGTTTTGAAGCCGGGAGTGTCACTATGAATTCTTGATTAAATTGAAAGGATGACTAAATTATAATGTCATGTGGAGCCCCATGACTTGATTCAGTAATAGTTTTTTTTTTGTTACTTGGTGGACAAAGTGTATTTTTGAGAGGTAAGTATTATGTCGGTGTTTAAAGGCAATTTAGTCTTTTATTATTCTTAAGGACAATTTGGTTTATTATTATTATTATTATTATTATTATTATTAATGTGGGGTATAAATAGAGTTTTTTATGGTTAGGGTTAGGTTATGCATGAAATTGTCGTATTGAGTCTTAGGTTTATGGTTTGGAATAAATTGTTTATCTCTCGAATTGTAAGTGTTAGGAGAGACCACCTACCTCTCAAATTATTGGTGCTTATCTTTATGCATTTGGATTGTGCTGTTCTGTATTATCGAAGAAAAATAATTTGCTTTGTCCTAGTTTCTAAGGAGTTTTGTATCAGGAAAATACGGGTAGTGGCTATGATAGTAATTTAATAGGGCCATTTCACAGAAAATCACATAATCAGAGGACTATAGACATAAATGTTAATTTTTGTGTAGCTATTGGGCCAAACCTCGCAGACAAAGAACTTGGGTCATGTCCTTACTGATGTTATATTATTTTAAGTGAGAATATATTAGTACAATATGTGACATTCACTTTTTGTGAGTTAAAGTTAATTATAATTGTTACTCTCAACAAACTGTTGTGAGAGGTGGATGGAGTTTACTTTATGATTTTAAGTGATTGATTATTAATTTCAACGTTTTGGTTTTTTATTTTGAGATTTTGATTTTAAGACTTGATTTCAACCATGACATCTCCAGTTAAGATTTTCAGTCAACATGTTCATCATTGAGGATTTGAACATTTGAAAATATTTATCTTTACAATTTATTTGAAATTTAATATTTGAATATCTTTATTAAATTAGTCTTTTCAATTCCAGTTTTAATGAGAAGGGGGATCGGACTAGGTGATTAGACTTGCAAATGTTTTATTTTTTACTTGAACATTGTTGAAATTACAAGACTCATCAATTTCAGTTTTTTAAAAGAGGAAGATCAATCTGGTTGAGTTAACTTTTGACTTTGTTCTATAATTGTGTGTCTTGTTTGAATACATGTTTAATTTGATTATTTTGAGTTTGATTTTAAAACATGAGAGTTCTTAATTTTAAAATAATCATTGATTTTTCAAAAAAGATTTCTATGTATATTCGAGTAATAGTAGTTTAAGTGCAAGTTTAGCTTTAACCCACACAACCTTTTCAGTCATATAAGTATATACATTTTTTTTATTTGATGGATTATATGCAGGAATTCAATTTTAAATATTCAGACACTTTAGAAATTTAGGTACGCTTTTTAATTTGATTGGCATGATTCTTAGAGCAATATTTTTTAAAACATTTTATAAAAACCCCAAAGGGAATTTTATTCAAACGAAAACAATACAAAGAAAAGGTAGGAGTTCCCTACAAAACAAAGGACCTCAACCCTGAAAATGGAAAAATACAACACACTCAACCCAAAAGAAACAAACATCAGTCACAAACAATAACAAATAGAAGCCCAAAAGAAAAAAAATGAGGAACAATATTTTTTAAAATAGTTTCATATTAGTCTGCACAAATTTCCCTAGTCCAAGAAGTTTAATTGCTTAACATGATTGTTGGAACCCATGCAGACTTTTAAATTTCGTACATTTGAATAGTTTAAAGATTTTTGTAATCTTTAATCACTTGCACAGACTTTAAATTATGAATTTGATACGGAAAAAATTTACATCAAGAGGTTCATGTAAGATTTTAAAATTATGCATAGTTGACTCATATTTATAAACATCTTAAAATATTGAAATTTCGAGAGTATTTAACTTATTATTCATATAAGCCTTAAAAAGCACTTGCTAATATTCCAAAATATTGCATTTTGCTTGAGAAACATCCCTGAAATTTGTATAAACCGTGAAATCATTCAAAATTTAAAATGTTTTTAAAAATATTATGATCATGGGTTAAGCAGTTTTATTTAAATTATAAAAATGGCTTGCTTCTTTTTGCTAGCAGATGTTTTGCGAATCTGGTTAAATGTAGGACATATAATCGACAGAACGGGTCACTCAAAAGCCTAAGAGAGATTAGTCTCGTGGCAAGGCCAACATGACCACCTTGAACCTAAATTTATGTGAGTTCGACTGTTATGGTTAAAACTCAAACCTAGTCTAAGGAAATAAGACTTATGGGGCTGCTAGCCAATGCCTCGTATACTTTAGAACTATGATGACAATCACATGCATGGGAAGAGTGGTTGTTTTTGTAATTTAGAAAGAAAAAATATATTGAGATTTGTGGCTAAATCTAAAAAATCAAGCAGTATAAGCAGACATATGCACCTAACTAATACAATCATTTTTAATTTAAAGAATTTCATTGGAATTTGTAATATAAATTCAAATAACATTCAAAAATCTAAATGTCTGCACAAATACCATGACTTTAGGCTGTGTGCAAAATTTTACTTTTAAGCTTTTACCACCTTCTGTTTTGTTGTATAATCAACTTGTTGATTTAGTGACATGTTTTGAGATATTTTGAACGCTTATTATTCAAGGTCTTTTGGTCTTCACGTGTTACCTAATTGCTAATGCATTAACTTCTTCATGTGTTAAAATTTTAATTTAGAATTTTTAAATTCAAGGATTATTTTAAAAATTCATTGAATTTTTTTTTTAGCAAGCTATTGAGCCTTTTCTAGATCCAATCACATGCTCAGTTATATTATTAAAAATGATAATTATTCTTAATTACTTAATTTCACTGTTAAATTCAATTAGTCCATATATTAAAGTCAGTTGAATGTTCAAATCACATAAATTTTAGGAGCCTCCCGGCATCGTTCCCTCTCAGGGGGTTACATTGAGGGTGCCTAGCCTACCCAATTATCTATAAAATGCACTGATCAGTGTCATGAGAAACTACGGCATTAAAAGATTCTTCTAATCCACATGTCTATAAAACATGTATGAGTCTTCGATTAAACTGCATGAAAGTGATGTGCGCATAATTTTTCTGTGAGTTGGAATAACTTGAAGGAGCTCTTATAATTTTTCCTGCATTTATGCCTTTGCTTGTGAGACGGCTGCATTGATCTTAACAACGCCAACTAATCAGCATTTCTTTGTTCTTTCTTCTTCACTTTATATGCATCAACAACCATCTTATAAAAGTCATCATCAACCTTCTTTCCATTCCATGTTCCACACCAACATCCTTCTTTTTGAGGTTCTTAATTTTCATGCCAGAATGCTATACATCCTTTTTTCTCATCAAATTTTGGTTTAACATCTCATGCAAATTAATGTAATCTTTCTCTTTCTTCTTTATTTGAAGAAGTGAAACTTTTCTTTTACTTTCAGCTCGAGTCACATGAACACTGGGGAAGACAAGTAATGGGGGTTTATTGCCGTCTCCATGAATTTTGAGCAAAGAAGTAAGGTAGGAGCATTGTCCTGGATTTATTTGAGGCTGCATTGGAGGGAGAGGTGTTTGACCAAAACAATGAATCTTTCAGATGTCTTTATATGCAACAATCCCGTCATTGCCTTTCTTGCCAGCCCTTGTCGTGACTGTAGAGCTAGTGGGGTAGGCGAACAAGAGATTTGAGTGGCTGATGTTCACTAGAAAGAGCAAAAATAAGTGGGCTTTGGTTTGCACTTTGGAAGAAGAAGACCAACTACGACTTCGTGCTCCACCAGGAGTGAGATAAAGAGAATTGGGGCCATGTTGTTGTTCGGGACAGAGAGGAGATTGCAAGAGAGAAATGACTATGGGAAGTTTTAGAGATCTCTGTACGTCTTTTTTTTCGGTAGCCCTAATTGAGATTGTATCACCTGTGGGGTAGGTGAACAGTGAGAAGGCTTCAACGGCTTCTGTGTCGCACAAAGATAGTGATGCTGTGGGCTTCTATGTGTTGGATGCAAATCGGAAGGAGAGAAATACAGGAGCTTTGAAGGTCACTGTGCGTAGCGATCCCATTGTTGCTTTACTGGCTAGCCCTGGTCATGACTGTATCAAAGAAGACGAGTGCGAGGGGGTTGGGTTCAATTTCTGTACGTAAGATAAGAGTAGGAGCAGTTTCAGCGTCTTGGCGGGAGTAGTTATCGGGATATCTTGATTTATTTTGTTTATTTATTTATCTATAAGAGTCAATAGTTCTATTTTGATTGAAAACTTATTTTGTGGGAGGGATAAATTTGCCTTTTCACCAGGTGTTGATGCATCTCACTAGCCATTGCAACATCCTCCCAAGATTCACCAAATTTGTAATCTTTATGCACAATTTTCTCGTTTCTTTTAGGAGTTTAGTTTCTTTGGTTGAGAGATGAATATTCCTTTCTTGGAGTGTGAGACTTTAACGGGGTGTTTGGTTGCTCCTTGTTAATAGGATTTATGAACTGGATTAACTAAATCCAGCCAAACACAAAAAAACACAAGTTTCATGGATTTATGAAACTTCGGATTTAAGGTTCAAATTTTGCCGTCCATTCATGTTAAATCCGAATTTATTAAATCTTGCTAGGGGTGGATTTCATACATCCGGATTTACTAAATCTTACTAACTCTAAATCCTTCTTACAGCCAAACCCCCCCTATGTCCTTGGAAGTAGTTAAACCTTCCAAATTTGTTACTTCAATTGCTTTTACCAAACACTTCCACAAAACTTGTTTTTCCTTTCCATCATTCTCAATTACAATTTTATCATCAATATATGGTATGCGTATGAATCCCAAGCTTGAGTATTTAATGAACAATGTATGATCTTCCTAGTCTTGTTTGCTTCTTATGATTAATGTCACTTTTGCAAACAGTGTATACCATGCCACTGTAGACTTTTTAACCCCTTCAAGGTTTTTGTTTCAACGTATGTCCGAATAATCGCAATAATTCTTCCAAATCTTTTTTAGTGTCTCTATGTAAGGATACTTCGTTGGCATCCATTTATTCTAATTTCCAACCTTAGCTCTTAAAGACTAAAATCATCATAGTATTCTTCTTAGCAACTTTGGTGAATATCTCTTAATATAATCTATGTTATATGTCTTAATATACCTTTTGTCGACTATACTTTCTTTGTACCTATCTAGTGGACCCATCTCTTGGTGTTTCACAGTGTATGCTTATTTCCATCCAATGATTTTTTCTTTAGGTATGCCAACTACCCTGTTTTTTTTTTCTCTTCGTAAGACCTTTTTCTTTTTATTATAATTCGTTTCCAATTTGCATTAGATCATTAAACCTTACATATTGTGGCAGGGATGAAAATATATTTTAGACATCCAAAGAAACTCTGTGCGATTTTAATTTTTTTTAAAATGATACATCGTGAGGAAGTGGATACATGGGCTATTTAGCATATTCCTTTAATCAAAATTCTTGAGTGGATTTCATTCAAAATATTAATTGCTGTTGTATTATATTGAATTTTGGTACAAGTATGTGGATAGTAAACTATGTTATATATGCATAATTATCTGCATATAATTCTTAATCATATGATGGTTTGTATAATATTATATTATAAAAAGTTTACTGTTATTACAACGAGCAAGTGCTTGGAGAGCAATTCAAGCATTGAACTACAGGTGAGCACATGCATAATGAGAAGTTTGATGGCGAATGTGTACAGGTAAGCACATCGAGTGGTGCATGAGTGTAGCTAGTGTACGTGTGGTATATGATTTGTGATTTCTTTTGTTGGTCACTATGCTTGTAGGCATAAACTTTGCATACTACATCTTTGTGCTCTATAGCTTTGCGGGCATTTTCTTTTATATTGACATTTGCTGGATGAGAATTTCATTAGTGAAGGTGTCATAGAAGAGTCAAATTATTTTGTTCTATAACTCAAAATTTCTCTTCAACGAGGCATTTAGTGTTCATCTATATGTTCTTAATGTTGGCTCGTTGCATTGTTAGGGATTTTAGTTTATTTATTTATTCATTTTTTCCCACTCACATACCCAAATGCACACACACCACTTATGCAAGGTTTTACAAAGACCTCTTGTTTGAAAGATAAAGCTCTCGACCACTAAACCTAGGTGGTTTGCATTGTTAGGGCATTCATTTGATTAACTGGAAGAGCTTCGTACCTAACCCATTAAACTTGGGGTGGTAGAGAAGTTTCTTTATGTCATAGTGCAGTTGCGTAACCTCCACTTTGTTTTATTTTATAACCTTTATACTTGTTTCGAGGCTTGTATGTGAAGTTCCATCATGCATGCAATCTCTCACTTGAGAATAGTGTGAGTAAGAGCTCTGCTCTACGATCCATGGCTGGCTCAATTTGAGTTCAATCTGAGCCAAACTTGACAAAATGATGGAGCCATTGAGTTCAATCTGAGCTGGATCCGATTTTTATGTGTATTCGATTTTTCAGTCAAATTCGCAATCCTAGCTGTGACGTGTTTGGCATTGGATTTAGTTGGCCCCTTTGTATATCAAAATTCAACTTATGCATTTCCATATCCGATTCAAAGCAGTTAATTCCCAGTTATATTGCATACTTGTATGATCTATTTAGAAAATGTGGATGGTTTTTTAAGATTTATGGTCAAAATTATGAAAAATAATGCTCGACATCTACCAACTTGTATTGCTATAAAGATTTAGGGAAATTACTGTTAATGATTACATTTGGTAGCAGTGCTATAACACCTATCAAAAGCTTATGCTTTTCCTTTCTACAGCTAGTATATTGAAATCTTTCTGATTTTTCATTTGTTTTTTTCTGCTTGGCATCATATTTGGTTGTATCATTGTTTTTTTTTTAAACAGCGGATGGAACATTCGTTGTATGGCATCTGGTAACATGCATCACGTTATTGGTGCTGATGATTCATGTATAAGTTGGGGGCATGCTCAATATGGAGAGCTGGGTTATGGCTTCTTAGGTCCGAAGTATGTGTTTGACACTTTTTTGCAGAAAGTCATTCTTTTATGGTGCTTATTTTTTAGTAATGACTATTGATACAACCCTAACTGCAGAACTTCTACAATTCCCAAAAAGGTTGATAGTCTGGAGGGTATGCATGTCAGAAGGTTGGAATGACTTTGGCTGACATTAATATCATCTAAATTTTTTTATTTTACTGTAACTTATTATTTATGTCTACAGTGTGGCATGTGGATATGGGTTTTCTCTGATTGTTGTCGATAGGGAAAATATTGGTGATCGACTGGATAAGGTAGGTGAAATATTTTAAAACTTTGTGTTTCATCATCCCTGGTTATTTGCTTTTTTTTTTCTTGTTTTTGCTTTTGGGTTGTTTACAGTTTAAAATGCTGATATGTTCCATGGAGCCACTTAAACCTGAGTTATCAAATAAAGATGGTCTCTTTTTATTTTTTTTTGGTGGTGATACCATGTTTTACATGTTATTAATAATGTACAGCTCAGTTATCATGGAAATAACTACTTTTTGAAGTCTATTATAAAGTGCTCTAGCTTGCTTGTATGATGGCACAGTAGGGAAAACTTGCTTCTTAAACTTAAAAAATATGCTGGAAATTATTTTCTTTTGGACAGCTACAAGTGACTTCTTGAAAATAAAAAAAAAGGTAAAAAAGAGAAAATATATAATGATGTAATAATTTAAGTTTACCCTGAAGAAAGAGTGCACTTCTCCTTAAAAATTTTTTAAGTCTCAAAATGATGGTCAAGTTTGAAATTTGAATTTATGAAGAAGAATCTTCCCATCCAAAATAGAATTTTATTGACGCCATAAAACCGTCTTATTTACATTCTCAAAATTACTTTATGCCATAAAATTGTCTTAGAATTCCCATATTTATAGATGGAAGAAATAGTAAATTTATAAAAAAATTTAAATGATCTAACAAATTTCTACCGTTTTTTTATAAATTTAATGACATTAGTTCCTATAGTAATCTTGATACAGTTATGACATCTGTAGTATAAAAGACGAATCAAGTATCCATGACAATAAAAATTCTAAATTTATTATCACTTCAATTCCTTTAGTTACAAGATAATCTACTACGGAGACTGAAAGTGATACTACACTTGACATAAATATTGTGCTCAATCAACTATTAGATCATCAATGTATGAGATTTCCTACAAACCACAGGACAATATGATTTTGAAGGAGCACTGACTATCTCATTTATAGTTTGTTGATCCCTTAGAAGAATACATTTTAAATCCGTCAAGCTTGTCATGCTAAGGAAGGTGGTTTGCTTTATTGATGATTCACAAATATTAAAACTATTGTGTAGAATCACTTGTTCTTTGTTTTTTTCCTTCCTATTTTGGGGGTGGGAAGTGGGGGTAGCAAATAAAAAGACGGCTGTTGGTTTCCAATTTGAGAGGAGCCATATGTAAGAAATAAATGCAACTGATTTTTAATACTCCCTTCAGGTTGGATGATATGAATAAAAAAAAAAATCAAGCTTCTTAGAATATGAAAATTGTGATTTATATATATAAAATTTGAAGCTCCGTACTACTTATTGGAGGAAATCAAGGAGTTTTTAGAGATTGGATGAAGTTTTCCTTGGACGTTGAAATCAATTCTGTATTTGAATATTACTGAATACTGTCGAAATTATATAGGTATTATTGTGGTTTGTTGAAAGAAAGAGATGTGGGCCAGATGACGTATACAAAAAATCTGCTGAGCGGAGTCATTGTTTACATAAACAATAACTTTGAAAATTTTATATTTATTGTTTGGAGAAAGAAAAAGCTACTAATAAATTATGAACAAAATAGTAAACTACAACAATAACAACAACAAACCCTTATCCCATTAAATAGGGTCAGCTACATGAATCCTTCTTCTCCATTGAGTCCTATTAGATGTCATATTTTTATTAATTCTAATAAATTAAGATCATTTTTTATACAGAATGCTCAAGCCTTTTTAGGTCTATCTCAGCCTTTCTTAACATAAGTCGAATCTAAAACATTTACTCTCATACCATATTATCATATGGTCAAAGTTTAATATGACCTAACCATCTGAGACGGCTTGCTCTAGTCTTGTCTGCCACTGGAGCTACACCAACCCTTTCGCATATGAGGAACTTATGGTTAGATAGGAGTTTGCGAACAGCCATCTATGGTTGAACCAAATTATTCTTAACCTGCTTTCCAGATAGAGGTGTTGACGAAATTTGATAAATTTATTCTTTTCCATCTTCCAAAGAACTGCAGCGGGGAGTAATAGGACACCAACTGGTTTTCCAATTTGATAGGCATTGCACCAGGGAGTAAAATTGCAGCAGATTATTCTCCTATTTGAGATTGACTGAAGGGAGGAAATATATGCAGCCTGTTTGAAACCGGCACAATGAGAGGAGTTTTTTTTCCCCTGTATTATTCTCTCGCATGCTCGATCACTTAAATCTTAATTTGTCCTACCATGTTATGCTAACTTATATACATATTACTGATGTGCAAAAAAAACAAGAAATGATTAAATGGGAATGGATTATTGTTTAACCAACAAATCTAATTTCCTTTCTCACATTTATTTGTTCGTTCTACTTCCTTGTTAATGCTGTATGCATGTTAGATTTTTTTTTTTTTTAAAGAATCCTACGTCATATCCTTTTTCGGGGTTTGGTTAGTAATATCACATGCTTAACCTTTTCTTTATAATTGGTGACAATTCACGCATAACATGCTTAACCTTTTCCTCTTTCAGCTGGAAGTCTATGATGGTGAGACTGCTGAAGGTATTCCCCTTTATCCTTCTGCTATTGCTTACATTAATTACGACAACTATTTTCCATTTTTAATTAGTAAGCTCTCTTAGGGAGAGTTTAGTTGCAAGTGGTGTACATTAATGAGGCTTTGAATTTAAACCAGAAAATTAGTGGATTGTTGCTGCGTAAACTGAAACTTTTAGAGCTTTCTGGTATCTAGCTAAAGATAAGTGGATCTGTCATTTGGCAACGATAGTTTCTTTTAATGAGTAATTAAATAATAGTTAAATACCTTTGTATTAGATTATAACGGCCTATGTTATTATTACTCGTTATTTGATTTTATTCCCTGAGTATGTATTTCCTTTTTTACTTTTTTTTCTTTTATTTTCTTTTCTAGTAATTTTATTCCCTTCTTAATGCTTTCCATTATTATGCCTATTGGAATTGGGTTTAAATACCCCTCCTATAAATGAAAGTAAGCTAGTCTATTCCAAATCTCAACATGGTATCAAAGCCTAACCCTAGATCGAGCAGCCCCCGGCCTCCTCTGCTGGTTTCAGCAGCTGCTGCCTTTACCTCTTCTCTTAGCCGGCGATCTTCTCTGCCGGGTTTAGCGAATTGCAGGAATCCTATGGTTCAAGCAGCCGTCAGCCCAAGGTTCCTGTTCCTTGCAATTATTTTCAATTCCAGAAGAAATCTAACCGTAGATTTGTCCGTCATGTCCCATTCCATACGGATTCTCCCTGCAGTTTCTTGGTTTTCAATTCTTGAAGGAACCTCCCTATTCCCTGCAGTTCCTGTTCGTCTAATTGAAGGGTCGCTACAGTTTGTCGTGATACATTGAAGGTTCACTGTTGTCATGTGGTGCATTCCTACAGGAAGAATTTCTACTGACTGCAGGAATCATTAAAGGTTCCCAGATTTCTGTTGTTGCCACTATTCTACAGGAAGAATTCCTGTAGCTGTCCTGCTACTTGCATTGCTACAAGTTGTATTTGTTTGTAGTGATTCTACCAAAATTCATCGATGGCTTAGAACCACAATAGCGTATCCTTTGGCTCAGTCGGAATTATGGTTGATTCTTTCAATGAATCATCCTTAGAAGACAATCTTGACTCCACCTGAGGATCAACTACTACCTTCGCTCCTTTGCAGACCGGAGAACTGTAAGACAATATGAATTTCTTTATCACAACTCATAAGTTGAATGAAAATAACTTCCTCCAATGGACCCAAGTAGTGTTATTGTTCGTCAAATGACGTGAATGGTTTGGTCATATCACAAATATGATTTATGACCCTCCAAAGACTGACCCGATAAATAAAACTCTGGAAGTGGAGAACTTCATGGTCATGTTATGGCTGATCAACTCTATAGAGACTTCAGTTGGTCGTTCGTACATGTACCTCCCTTTAGCTAGAGCTCTTTGGACGGTTGTCCGTGATACCTACTCGGATTTAGGAAATTCCGACCAACTCTATGAGGTATTTAAAAAACTCTGGGAGGCAAAACATGGGTTAAGGACCTTGAACCAATACTATAATGACTTGGTTGCATGATGGAATGCAACCTGTACTTCGACTACACTTTGGAGTCTTCGGCTTAATTATCCCTCTTCCAGAAGATCATAAAAAAGGATCGTGTGTTCCAATTCCTTGCTAGCCTTGACAAAGACCTTGACGAAGTACGGGGCCATATTCTTGGTCGGGATCCGCTTTCTTTTGCTCGAGCCGCTTTTACCGAAATTTGTCAGGAAGAAAGCAGGAGACTTGTCATGCTCGACACTTCTACTCCTTTAGCTGAGTCGTCAGCCTTGATCTCAAATAGTGCCCATCCCTCGTTCATTCCACCTCGGACTGGTCGTCCATTCCACCTTGGACTGGTCGCCCCAAATGTGATTATTATCACAAACCCAACCACACTTAAGACAAGCATTGGAAACTTCACGATAAGCTGACATACAAACCTTGGACTAAATCCTTTACTGCCAAGGGACTCACGACGAAGACCAAAGCAGGCACATCTCAAACAACTTCTATTCGGAACATCCTAAAATCTTTCAAATTTCTAAGAAACCATATATAGCAATTAATTAAGTTTCTTGGAGCCAATCAAGTCTCTGCATGTTCATCGTCCTCTCATGTCTGACAAAGTACTCTTTCTATCTCACAACTCATTCCTCTTCTAATCCATGGATTATTGATTCAGGTGCCACAAATCATATTATTGGCTGTTTGCAAGCTTTCTCGACTTACTATTCATGCTTTAGAAAAAATACCGTCAAAATTGTCGATGAATTATGTAGCTTCACCATTGGTAAATGGTCGATTATACTAACGATCGATCTCACTCTGAAGTATATTTTATATGTTCTCCGGCTGCAATGCAACTTATTATCAGTCAATAAATTGACAAGTGATATTGATTATATTGCTAATTTCTCGTATAATGGTTGTGTTTTTCAGGATCTGCGTTCGGGGAGGATGACTGGAACTGCTAATAGGGTAGTTGGACTTTACTATATTGAAGAGGACAATAAGGAGAGTGAAAACACAACATTAAAAAGTTGTAGCTTATCTTGAGTCATTGAATATCCCATTTCAATAACTCGAGATATTATGTAGCTTCACCGCTGGTAAAGGGTCGATTATACTAACGATCGATCTCACTCTGGAGTCTATTTTATATGTTCTCCGACTGCAATGCAACTTATTATCAGTCAACAAATTGACATGTGATATTAGTTGTATTGCTAATTTCTCTTATAATGTTTTTGTTTTTCAGGATTTGCGTTTGGGGAGGATGACTGGAAATGCTAATAGAGTAGGTGGACTTTACTATATTGAAGAGGATAATACGGAGAGTGAAGACACAACTAAAAAGTTGTAGCTTATCTCGAGTCATTGAATATCCCATTTTATTATTTAATTGTCATTTAAGTTATCCTAATTTTTCATATTTGAAAATTTTGTATCCACTGATGTTTTCAAAGAAAATTCTTTCTAAATTCAATTGTGAGACATGTCAATCAGCCAAACATCACCAGTTCTATTACCCACTTCACACTTACACACTTATTCGCTTTTTTTTCCCTCGTTCACAGTAACATACACCGATCTTCTCACACTCCCAGCTACACTAATAAATGATCGTTCTTGACCTTAATTGATGACCACACTCGAATGACGTGTGTCTACATTTTAAAAGACAAATCAAAAGTTGTTTTGACCTTTCAAAACTTCTACAATTTTATCTTAACTCAATTCAAAACTCCTATTGATGTTCAGACTGACAATGGTCGTGAGTTTTTCTACTATCCTTTAAGTGGATTTTTGTTAAGGCATCCTCCACCATAGTTCTTGCACGAACACTAAAACTATGGTTGCCGAGTGAAAAGACTGTCATCTCGTCAATATTGCTTGCTTCTTCATGTTCCAATCTAATGTCTAAAAATGTTTTTTGAACGATGCCTTTTTAACTGCCACCTATTTCATAAATAGTCCCTTTCAAAATTCACAAATTTTAAATCCCCTCAACCATTTTGTTTTCATGCTTCCCTACCAATCGGGTCTTTTCCATTTTAGATCCCAAAATTTTTGGATGCACTGTCTTTGTTCGTAACACTTCCACTACGTGTAATAAATTTGATCCCATATCCATAAAATATATCTTTCTTGGATACTCCGCAACTCAAAGTGGGTATCAGTGTTTGATCGAACCATAAACATAATCTGTGTGTTGATATCTTCTTTGAAATTGTTCCATATTTTCTTGCTCGGCCTCTAATGAGGGGAAGCTTGAGTTCCCTGACATTGTCTCTCATCCTACTCTTATGAATGGTCCTCTCATTGTTCCCACCACTGAGGAGTCCCCTGTCCCATTGAATGCACCATCTCCTCCTCTCACTGTCGTAGTCTACACTCGGTGCACCCGTCCCAATACTCCAACTCAAGAGCATGTACCTCCTTACAAGAATTTAACTCCACTCGCAGTGACATCGTTGCATAGCCCCTCCTCTGAATGAGGAGGTGAATTATCTGAGTAAGGTACACAATCAGACATGCTCCCTCTTTTTATGACAATGTGTCTTTCCACAGTTCATCGCCGACCTACAGAGCATTTGCTACTGCCCCGACAGATCATCAAATCCTTGCTATTATTGAGGTTGCTTTGCTGGTCCAGCGTGGAAATCGATAGTAATGAAGGAGATGAATACTTTTCAGCGGAGCCATACGTGGAACGTCGTAGACCTTCCTTAGGGTAAGAAAGGTGCTTGGTGTTGATGGATTTTTAGCACTAAATTCAACTTTGACGGATCCTTTGAACGCAACAAGGTAAGATTGGCCGTCAAACAATGCTCACAGATCTACGAAGTTGACTATAAGAAGACATTTGTTCAGTGGCTAATTTAAACATTGTTTAAGTCATGTTGTCACCTGATGTGAAAAAGGATTGGCCTTTATTCCAACTAGATGTCATGAATACATTCTTGAATGGTGAGCTGGTAGTAAAAGTGTACATGTCTCTCCCTCCGAGTCTTGATTCTACTGCCTTCAAAGGACAAGTGTACAAACTACAAGAGTCCCTTTTGGGCTAAAGCAGCCCCAAGGGTCTGGTTTGACATGTTCACAATGGTTGTTGTGGGTCATGGTTTTACTCCTCCAATAGCCAGGTAGCTATTTTTATTGTTTGTGTCGACGATATTGTTCTTAAAGGTAATGATCTCCCAACATTGAATTCCTTAAAAGGCATGACATTTTTGTTTCATCCTTCGAGATGAAAGATTAGAGATTTCGCTGGTACTTCTTAGACATCGAAGTGGCCCGGTCCTCTTTGGGAATTTGTCTATCTTGGCGCAAATATGTGATTGATCTCTTGACAGAGAACTACTTTCTTCTGTGCGAACTTATTATTGTTCCTATGGATTCCAATAAAAAATTACCTGACATTCCTAACGTTGTACCTCCCAACAAAACTCACTACTAGTGTCTTGTGGGAAAACTCATCTACCTGGCTCATACTTGCCCCTACATATGCCATGCAGTTGGAATAGTGAGTGCATTCATGCATGAGCCCGACGAGCACCACCTCCAAGCTGCCCACCAAATTCTTCACTTCTTAAAAGGTACACGGGCTCAGGTTTTTTTTTTTTGCGCCACACCTCTCGGTTTATTGTTGTTTATACATCTGTTGATTGGGCCGGATCAACTCATGATTGGCGTTCCATCTCGGGGTATTGCTCATTTGAATGGGCCAATCTTGTCACATGGAAATGCAAAAAAAACAATCTGTAGTCGCCCGAAGAAGTGTTGAAGTTGAATTTTGATTCATGTCCTTGGGAATCTGAAGCTCTCTAGTTACGCATCATGCTCCGTGAACTCTATATGCCAACCTCTGTTCCACTGCTACTAGTCTGTGATAATAAAACTGCCATCAACATTGCGCGCAACCCAATCTAACATGATCGTACCAAACATCTGGAGATTGACAGACAGTTTGTTCAGGAAAAGATTGAATTCGAGGAGATTTGTGTTCTATATGAACCCTCCAGTGATCAACTAGCGGACATCCTCACAAAGAATTTGCCTTACCTTTTGTTCGGTGACTTCAAATCCAAGTTGAAAATGACTGACATCTATGCTTGAATTTGAGGGGGAGTATTGGATTATAACGGCCTATGTCATTATTAGTTTTTATTTGATTTTATTCCCTATTATGTATTTCTTTCTTTTTTTACTTTGTTCCATTTTATTTTCTTTCCTAGTTATTTTATTCTGTTTTTATTACTTTCCATTATTATGCCTATTGTGATTGTGTTTAAATACCCCTCATCCTATCAATGCAAGTAAACTGGTCTATTTCAAATCTCAACACTTTGAAGCAAATTTTTTTTAGTGGGTGCTTAGTTTGAAAGCTTGATTAGTCAAAAATTTAGGAGTAAATAGTAAATGTGCAACAATTTATGGTATTAATGATTAAATAAAAATAAGATATCTGTTAATAAAAGCATTGAATGCTTGACAGTTATGTCATCGGGGAATGATTTAATATTTGTAGGTCAATAAATGATTATCAATATGTTTATAGAGTAACATTATTGTTAATAATCTACTTTTTAGATTAATTATTTGACTTATTGTAACTAAATTATGTCATTAATTGCTTGCCACATAAAATAATTTACCATAAATGTTTGTTAACAAGTACAGACTATAATTTATTCCTAGAATTGATATGGAATTAATTTTGATATTTTTTATGTTGATTTGCGCCAATTTCAAATTGAGTTAAAGTGATTTACTTTGAGACGAGTTGAAGAGTTAAAGAAGACTATTAACTTTATAAATATGAAACAAATTATTATATTAATGATTAATTGAAAGCAATATATTTGTTAATAAAGAATGGGCTGCTCAGTTGCCATGCCATCAGCGATTGATTTAATATTCGTAAAAGGTTAGTAATCATTTGTCAATTCGTTTATCAATTAATGTTTCTTGTAAGTTTTTCAATTTACTACTCTAATCATGCCGTTAATTGAGTCAATTTGGTTGTAATGTGATTAATTTTTACTAATCACGAGTATTAATTATTAATTAGGCATGGGATGATGCTGAATTAACTTAAAGCAACCTGTTGTTAACTTAAAATTGAATATTTTTATTTGGACAAGTATGTTCAATTTGAGTCGAAAGTAATTTAATGCGAGTCAAGTTTTTAAGTTGACCTAAGTGAAAATTACTAATTTTATAAATATTTTTAAATCATTAATTAAAATTATGAACTTTATATAAACATCAAATTTAGTATTTTAAATTTTAATACATATGCATGTGTCTTTGATTGATACTTACATATGTATGGATATTTATGTGTTATCACACACAAATATGTGCATTTATCACTTATGATGTAGATTTTGAGTTTAACTGCACATCGTTAAGTCAGACTGCTATTTTAAATTTGGGTTCATTAAAATTCAAGTGATTATGAATGAGTTATGGGTTTCAAACTTATTTACCAATCCTTAGTTTTTTTTTCTGTTAATGAAATATTAATTAAGTTTTGTAAGTTATTAGCTTTTGGTTGTCATTCCTAAATGGTTAGTAATTACAATAGTTGCAGATTGATTTTACTAAATAAATCGATTCTATTAAGTGCTTTTCTTTTAAACTCTTTCTCTTTCTCTTTCCATCCATTTAGCCACCTGTACCCCACTTCTTTAGCTGCTTGCTCTTCGTGATTATATGATAGTCATTATGCTATCGATATACAGATGATTTAGTGATTAATCAATTAACATGGTAATATCATAATCTAATAAGTAAATGAGGTGCAGTGCATTTTACATAATTATCAGGACTTGGGGGTCCATTTGGGCTTGAGAAGTGGTTTTCTGTTCCCTCGGGGCAACTCGCTTCATCGAGGTCAATTAAATCACACTTTTCCATGGTGTGCGGGTCGACCACCTAAAGGATATTGGAGGATTTAATTTGAGACAACTTTAGAAACTCTTGATTAGTTTTATTCTTTACTATTTATGTTTTTATTTTTTATTTCAGAATTATTTCCTTTCCACATTTAGATTAGATATATTTGGTAAGATTGTAAATTAGTAAGGACCTATTTTCCTCTATATGTATCTTATGTGTGAATAATAAAGTGAGTACTTTTTCCTCCCAAAGTTTGTTTTCGATAGGTTCGGACAAGGAAGAGAAGTAGAAAGATAGGACTGATGTTTGCTTGCACTATGCCGAGATGGGTTCAATTGGGGTGTTATTATGCTTGTTGTGTGTGAAATCGAGGAGGATGGCAAGGGCTATTGTCGCTGGGCCGGTGTCACGTGAGCAGTGTAGGCTAAGGCACGCGAGATATGCCAACATAAAAACATGGATGTGTGGTAGATGGACGAGGGTTAGATGAGTGATAAGATCATGACATAGGGAGGTAATAAGCGACCTAGGGGATGTAGTGCAAAAGCAATGCGGTTGAACATGGGTAGTAGAGAGTATTTTGGGTCAATGATGCGAATGATTGTGTGATAGTGGTGAGTGATTCTGTGTGTGAACTAGAGTGTAGGAATGAAGAGGGAGTTGGTGATGTGTATCCTGGTAGGGCTGTGAATTGGCTCGAAGATGATAAATCACTCGAAAATCGGATTGAATTTTAGCTCGGATCAAAATTGGATTAAACCATTTGAGCCGAGCTACGAGCCAAATTAAAGGATCAAATTTATTTCTATTTGATTTCGATCCGTCCTCGGCTCAGATCGGAATTGGATCAGGATCAAAATAAATTCTTATGTATTTACATACTTAACACCTAAACTTTTAGTTTTACGTGCATAACGTATCGTCAGCTTGGTTGGTGAGGGATTTTTTGCTGAGCGGAGTGGCAAAGGTTCAAATCCTCTCTTTTCATAAAAAATGCATTTTTTTCTAGTGTGCTAGTCGGACGAGCTAAGGTAGGTTTGAGCCGGACCCCAATCTGGCTCACGACCCAAAAATGATATTTGAGTCGGCGCGTTTACTAATTGAGCCGGCTCGAAAATCGGATCGATCTACACCATATCTGATTGAACTTAGTAGGCTATTCGATTTCAATCCGATTAAAAATATTTTGAGCCGGCACTGGATCGGCTCGAAGTCGGATCGTTCACACCCCTAGTCTTGGCTGTAAACAAGAGGGAATGAGGTTGAAGATGGGCCTCTTTTAGTTACCTTAACGAAATGAATAGAGTGAGTAGTAAAGAGATATTGGAACAGGAGCAGGTCTTGGATTTAGGATTTTTTGGCTTTCAATAATTCTTATTTGGAACTTTAATTTTATATATATATATATATATATATATATATATATATAGATCTTGCAAAATTTATCATCAAGCATCTTATCTTGGATTTCATGTTGTCTCCTTTGCGCATGAGTTAATTTTGCATTTAGCATTTTTGTTGGGACCCCAATAATATGAATGTTAATTTTGAATAGTTTTGATGTTTTGAACACTTCGGTGCGACATGTTTTGCAAACTGACAAAATTTAAGGGGATTTGACTATAATCATCACAATTTCAGTCTGACTCATGCGAAGTCATGTTGATAGCTGATTGTCATCATCACACATTATCGAATTTTATGAAGGCTCCCTTTAAGGGTAACTCAATATCCAAATGCATTGACGAAGTATGTATATGCACGAAAATCATTTGATCTATTTTGAGAATTATCTTTTCAACACCGATCTGAGCAATGTCACATTCAGTATCTATTTTTCGGCATCATGTTCCCTCTTATCAAATCACGAAACTTATATTGAGTTAAACACGTAGCTTATTTTTAAGTTCTCTGATAAAATTGTTGGATGCAACTTGATTTAAATTTCTAAATTGTATGTGAATACAATGTCTATATTTATTAGCTGAATGATATTTTTGGATTATTGTTAAATTCTGAGAATACTATGTCTTTACCGTCCAGCCTTCTATCTCTGTCTTGGCAACTCCAAATTTTTGGGCTTTGCCATCACACTTTTTTTGTTCCCCTTTTTATTGGTTTGCTGGATGACCGTTGGGGTGAGGGTTTGGCTTTTCATATAGCTGCTGGGGTGGTAGATTTTCTTCTATTTAGATGAAACTTTTCAATTATTAATTGAAGCGCTGCTATTAATTTATAGCATGGCATCCTTCAACTTTTGCATTTCGAAAATTAGCAGTATAGATTCTCCAAATTTTGTTGCAGTTTGAATTTGACGAATCACTTATGGGATTTAATACAATTTGGATGCATTTCTAAGTTTTAGTAGTCACTTAATATTTTGGATCAAGGACGTATTCTTCTTATAAAATCAGGAATGACAATTAGCTTATAAAATCAGGAATGACACAAGTAGCATGATCGTGGAATTTCGGAACCGGAAAAGGTGGCATTTACATTTACTATTTTGTGTACGAGTGATTATAGACGCTTCTTAAAAATAACTTTAAACATTTAACCTAGGAAAAGTATTCTTTGTTCACATAATGGATTCTTGAGTTTAACAATTTTTCTTGAGTCTGATTGTTTCTGTAAGATCAGAAAAGAATGCATTATATAGTGAGTTCTCTATGCTTTGTGGAATTGCAGAAGATCTTCTAGGGCTTGTTTAGGATCAATTTTATTTTTTCTTTTTGTTTTTTCTTAATGTTTGTTTTATATTTTTTTGTCACGACCCGAGTCGGAACTTGGTATTAACTAAGGTGGGAACTGCAATCGAACGGTATTAACATATTTATTTTTTTGCATATATTTTTCAGAAACTTCCAAAGTATAAAAGATTCACTAATATCCACAAGGTACAATAAATTTAAAATATCCATAACAATAACAATAATCTGTAGACGACATTTTAAACTAATACTAAACAATATATCACTATCTGAAGGAAATAGTAAAAAGAAACTATTATCATAAATACCTAGGAGCAGTGGTTCTTTTCCTGTAACCAAATCTCTCATACTAGACATATCAATGTAAATTTTTTTTTTTCCTGAAAGAAACTATTAATTACAACTATAAGTTTGACTTAGTGAACAATTATAATCTTAATATGCTTTAAATTATTATGTCAATGTTATGCACGAATAACCAAAAGAAAATGCAGTTTATTTCTAAATAAATCTTTAAATTTTCATTTTAAATTTATCCCTTCCCTTTTTACTTTAACTATTTATTCTTTTTAACCATTTTAAGAGTTATAACAAAATTAACTTCAAACTCGTGAGTATCCTCATACCTTAAAAAATTGCACTCGTAGATACATAAAAAATATATCCGAAGGTATCAACAAAATTGCGCCAAAGGTGCACCTATCTTTTTTCTTTAACGTGCATGGGTATATCACATTTCTTGTAAGTAACATATGGGAGTAATCCTGTATGATTTAACATTTACATTTTCCTTTTAAAAACATCAAACATTCATTTATTCTTTTTCCCATTTCATTTTTTTTAATTTTCAAGCTCACAAAATGCATATAATTATAAAATGACTGGTTAAAACATTAAAGAATTTTCTTATTAAATAAACAGTAATTTAATGCCTATAAGAAAATAATTATCCACCTTTGCTTTCAAGGAACCTTTGAAATACTTATCCCTCCATTAACTTCTTTATCTAACACCTATATTAATTAAATGTGCATGTAATTATAATAATCCATCTAAAGAAAACTTAAATATATTTATTGGCATATCATTAAAATAACACTAGTAAATCATTGTTTCATTCATTTCCTTAAATAGGTTTGATTTAATTACTTGCACAAAATTCCCCTTTCTTTCTTATAAATTTAATTGACTCAGCCTCTAATCTTCTGCCTTTTAATACCTAATTAAGTTAAATCTGTTAAGCATTTAGTAAAATAAACCGATATTTTAATTCAAATAATTTACATCATACAATTGTAGTGACTCATAAGATTCGATTCTTACCTATCACACACAAGCTTAATTTCACGCACGAGCTGTCTCCCTTCTCTTTCACAATACCTTCCACTTACAATATTTGATTTAAATTCATAAACTTTAAATGTTAATATTAAAACTTATTTAATTAATTAAATTTATGCATTTAAACTTTCACTTTCCTTAAAACCCAGTAGAGCAGTGTCGAGGAGGAAGTCGCAGCTTCGGGCACATCGCAACTTGCACTCCCTCTTCTCCTTTTTCTTCCTCACCTCAATCAAGCGCCTTTGCATGGTTGAGAAAAGCTGCGCGACTCTCCCGCCCTTTTCAGTTTCTTCTTCCTCTCCTTCTTTTAGGGCTCGATGCTTCTGCACCTTCTCTTGCCTTCGATCACGTGGCTCTACCCAGGGAAGCATGCAAACGCCGCCTCCACTTCCTTCTCTTCCTCTGCATGTGAGCACGATACGAATCCACCTGGTAGGAAACGACACCCCTTCCCCTCTTCTTCCCACATGCAAAAATCTCAGTGCGAACCAACAGAGCAGTGCACGACAAAGGACAACTCGTGGGTTCGACACTGCACATACACTTCTCATTCCCTTGGTAATTTCTTATTTTATTCTGCCTCTTGCTCTCCCTCTTGTTCTGGCGGTCTGTTTCAAATGAGGGGAATTGTGAAAGAGTGTGCGATAAGATTCTTGTGAGGGGTTGCGTCTCCAATTGTTAGCACCATCTGAATTATTTAATTATTTTATTTTATTTTATTTATTTCTTTTTATATTTTAGTTATTACAGTTTTAACATATTTTTATTCTAAATAAAAATTTACATGTTTTTAAAACACTCAAAATAACTTTTAAATGTTTACTTGTTTTCAAAAACAACAATTTATTAATCATACCTACATTCACGTCATCTGTTTTGAATGAGGGCAAGTGTGAAAGAGGGTGTGATAAGATTCTTGTGCGTCTCCTTCAACTACCAAACACCTATCTAAATTATTAAATTATTTTATTTTATTTTATTTATTTACTTTTAAAATTCAGTTATTACAGTTTTAACATGTATTTATTTTATGTTTCTAAAAACAAATTAACATGTTTTTAAAAATACTCAAAATAACTTTTAGATGTTCTTGTTTTCAAAAACAATAATTTCTTAATCAAATATACCAAACATGTTTTGTTTCAAATCAAAACATAAACAAAATAAAATAAGAATAAAATAGAAAACAAAAAATAAAAGTGATCACAAATGGCCCCTTAACATTCACCTGTAATTGAGTGCTTAATAGTTACACCCTTGAATAATTGGTTGGAATTTAAAAGACAATTTGTAGTTAGTAACGTTAGGGCATATTGAAGCACATTGCTTGAGGTTCTCAGGCCTGGCGTGTGCCCACTCAATGCTTTCTGCTTCTCTAGGTTGCTTTTAAAAAAAAAGAAAGTGTTGAGGAGTCTAAGTAGCCTTGGCTGTAAATGCCTCGAGCTTTAGTTACCAAATAGTTACGCTTTAGTGTCCTAAAACTCCCGAAATCTTGCCATAGCCATGTCATTTACTCATCTATTTGAAGATGAGGCACAGATTTTGTTTTGGCACTCCTTCGAGCTATCACAAATTTCTTCTTTCTTTTTCTTGTAACTAAAATTTTACATTATAAATAAACTCTAATTAGATGTGAGTTTTTAATCTGTTGCATATCCAACTCATTCATTGTCAATGTAGGTTTCAGTACTTGTGTTAGACTTTTTTTAAGAAGAATAACCCATTTTCAATTGCCTTTTTGAGATGTGTTTGCTATCGTATATGCAACATAAGGTGCTCTCCTACATGATTTTTTCATAAACAAACAAAATTAATGTGAAAATGAGTATCTGGTCTAGCATGAAATATGTAGATAAATTTTTCTGCTTACTATTGGTACCTTCTTTTATCAACCAAGGTTGAATCTTCTATAGTTCCAACCTTTTTTAATGAATCCATTGGCGTATATGGCAATTCAGGACACATTGAGGTGCTCCATTGGTATGGTCGCAGTGTATTTCTGTTGTAAGATGGATATTTCTCTCTTGATGTTGTTATTTTTATCTAAGAAATATTTAAGCCGCTCTCCTTTGATTCAAATTTATAAGCAGTGATATTTTTTTGCTTATTTCTTTTTCATTGTCCTCTCTAAGATGATGTCATGAACATATATGTATAGGATAGAAATTTTACCTTTAGATGATGTTTTTGTAAATAAAGTGTGGTTAGATTATCCTTATGAGTTGTTAAGACATTTAATTTCCATCGTGAATTTGAAATTATGCTCATGGTGATTGTTTCACGTCATATGAGGATTTTTGGAATCTGCAGACATTTTTCATTTTGTTATTTTAGTGATATTGTCATGTAGGTTTTATGTTTTAGATATAAAGATATATTTTTGTCGTATAGTTGATCGAATGACTAATTTAAATTTATAGCAAACAGAAAATTATTCTATTAGTGTTCATCCTAGCATTTTGGGCAAATGTTTCTTGCCAATCAAACTTTACGTTTTTTGTGATACTTTTAGCCATGAGTTTTGCTTTCTATCAATCAATTCTTTTGTCTATTTTGTAATTCAAATTGAAGTTCCATTTTGCATCCATATGCTTGTTTCTCTTTATAGAGATTCTAAAGCTTGCGATTGTCATTTCTTTGAAAGGCATGAATTTTCTCATGAATTGTATTTCTCACTTCAGAAATTTTAAAGCTTCTTGAATACTATTTGGAATTTCCTTGCTTGATGGATTTCTTGCGCAGGCATAAAATCTTGGAGTTAATTTGTCATAGAAATATAATGATTGATTGGGTATTTGAAGGACGTTCTTTGTTTTTTTTATTTTTTTTTAAGGTCAACTACAGTATAGTTTATGTTATCCTCAAAATTGAAAAATTATTAGGTGCGGCATCCGCACCTGCGAATGCCCAATAGGAGGAGAGAGGCGGCATATCTAATACTTTTTCTTCAAAAACAGTGTTATCTTATCCTTGTGCAGTTATGCTAGCAATCGGGTTAAATATTAAGTTTGGTCCTGAAATACTTTGTTCTATCTTGTCAGTTGAATTTTCTTGTCATCTGGACTAGAAAATTCTTTTGTTTCTTTTAAACTTTTGGGGTATTTGAAAAAGTAATTCAAACTTGTAAGAGGAGTTATTTCGAGAAACCAATAAAATAGAACTAATATCATGGCAGAACTTTTTCACAGAGAGAGTTGGTATCTTCCCTTGAACGTGTGTTTTGTGAATAAAGATTAATTTTCGAAGAAGATTGCATCCATAGTTGTGTAATATCTTTTTTACTGGGAGAATAGCATTTAAAACTGTGTCAGGGTATACAACCAATGAGAATGAATTCTGTATCTTTTGGGCCTAATTTTTTCTTTTGTGAGGAATATACACAGAAGCAAAGCAACCAAACAACTTGAGAGAATTCGGAGTGGTCATAATTAATCGAGCAGCCTCCCAAAAAAGTGGTTGATAGATTATAACATAGCTGGTGGGGATTACATTTATCTAAGGAGTTTCTTGCAAGGCTAGGAGAGCCAACTTGAAGGCTATAGGTGTTGCCGATTTGTGAAATAGCGTAGGATCAGAATTTCCTTGTCATAAAGATTTTAGAGAAAGCTTTTCCCATAATTTTTTTTGCTTTCTTTGCTGATTTGGCTAGTAATATACATAGTAGAAGAGAATTTTTTATTCATTCTTAAATTATTTCTTTGAGAAATTAACAAGCTGAGCTTGATTATGCACCTTGATTAAATTGGGCTAGTTTGCTTAACCTCTGTCGTGAAATTAGAGTTGAGTTCACGCCCTTTTTATTGTCATCTTTTTGGAGATGCTTACTTTCAATCTTTGGTTGTTTGTTAAGTCCATTTTTTCTTTCTTATATTTTGTTTTTCATCATCTCATTTGATATTTGGTATGTAACTCGAGTTAATTGATGCAAAACTACTAATCATTTCTTTATTAAATTCTTTACTAAATGTTCTGTATTGTAATTTTCTCGTCTTTTAAGGAACTTTTTAGTTGATCATAAACGGCATTGCATTTGACCCTGCTTAACATTGTATTGGATTTGGTCCTTTACATTGGCCTGAACCTACAAGTTGGTCTAGCCAGATTCATGCTCATGCAAGCTAGGTTTGACCAAGAAATGCTTCTTTTGGTAAATGATCCAACCCAAGATTTTTATGCATTCTTCAATTGAGTGGATCCAATCCTATTTTAAAAATGCTTAGATTTATTTTAATCCCTTGGAATGAGATGGTTGGGTTTATTTAAAGCTTTAAATCCTGTCCCAATTTCAGCTAGCTCAAACCTGATCTGACCTACGTAGTGGCCATTGTCTGAATTTTAGCATGATCTTGAATTAATAGTTTCTATATTATTTTTTTATTATGCTGTTTGACTTGTCCATACGAACTGAACTATGAGGTTATTCATATTACGATTTTCTTTTTTGTAAATAGGATGGTATTTTTTTTTGTTAATGTTAATGCCACATTTTATTTTATAAATGAGCCTTATATTTTTTTTTTCTTTTTTGCTATAGATAGTCTTTTTTTTTAAATGTGATGTAGATATTGATGTTTAAATTAGAAGATGCCCGACGTGTTTTTTTTTATTAATATTTGTTTTTTGAAATTGTTGTCTTGGTGTACGACGGTGAGTTCCTCACCTTTGTACTCCCGCTATTGGATTTTGAAGATAATCTGTATCTGGACTTCCATACTTGTACTAAACCTAGAATTTCTTTCCAATCTAAAGATGCACACTTTTCGTTTGGAATCTCTTTTTTTTTTTCTTTCTATTTTATGCTTATATTTTATTTTAAAGGCTTTTACATATATAGTACCCAAAACTTTTATATTTACCTATCTCACTCCTAAACTTTCACAGTTACAGACATCATATGAAAACTAGCACTTATTATCATCTTTTGATAGTTAAATCTTTTGATAGTTAAATCCATCTTTTCATCTATTGGTAAAGTGCTATGTGTGTAAAAATAAAAGTTTAGGTGTGAGATAGGTAAATTCATAATAATTGGGTGATATGTATGTAATTTTCTCATTGTTTTATTTATATATTGATTGGAAATAAAACATCAGCTTATTTTGAAAACACAAAATAATTTTCATACAGAAAAATATACTGTTGAAATAAATGTGTTTTTGAAAATAGGCATTAATTTGTTTTTGAAATATAACATTTTGACTGCATTTTAAGAATAAAAATATAACAATAAAAATGTAACATACAGTCAAAAACAAAGATGGAACGTAGGCATCCAATTGTCAAAAACAAAGATTGAAATATAACATTTTCAATGTTTAATGGCATCCAATCTTTGTTTTTGAAAGGCAGCCAATTTCTACTTTCAATCTTTATAGAGTAAAAATATAACATTAATTTGTTTTTGAAAAAAAAAAAATATTTGGAAAATATACTGAACGAACTACTTTTGAAACCGAAACTGTAGTAAAAAATAGGGAAATTTACATGCATACCACCCCTTTTTTATGCAGTTACGTATCCAACATCCAAAGTTTAATATTTACACTCATAACAATTTGGTTTCATAAACCTATGCATGAAAAAATGTATTTCACTTTTGGAATGATGGTTATGGTTGTATTTTTTATGTTACGTTAAACAGTGAAGTGTTATAAATGTAAATATGAGAATTTAGGTGTTAGATATGTAAATGCATAAGAATGTGAGGTATGTATGTAAATGTGCATGAAACATAACAGTCATCTCAAATAACCCTGCAGTGTTTTCCGTTTATTTTATGTGTCTTAGTGGTTAATCGCGACCTATCATTTTTGCACTTTAGAAGGTGGGTTATTTCAGTTTGAAGTCAACTGATTTGGTTTATGGAATTGAAGAGGTGGAAACTTTTGACGAAACAATCATTTTATTAATTTTGCGCGCGCGCGCGTGGGGGCATTTTTTTTTCCCTTCTCTTTTTCTTTTTTTGTACTCTGTTCTAAGAGCTGATTTGGGAATAAGGTTTTAGTTAATTTGACTCGGCTTTATGAGCTTAACCTGGATAAAAGAGCTCGGATTATGATGACCCACATCTTGCTCAGGAGCTAAACTGTGCCCTCTGCTTTTACAGTGTTGATTTTTCTTAGGTGCATTTACATACATTCCACCTAATTCTGTTGTAGCAGCATATCTAACGCTACACTTTAATTTCTACATTTATACCACTCAAATCTCTCATTCACATAAAAAATACCACTTTTAATTTTTAAAATGTGAAATACACCTTTTCATGCATAGGTAAGGTGGCATCAAATACATAGGAATCGAGTTGTATGTATGTAAATCTTCCATCTGTTTTTTTTTTTTTTTCTTTTTTTTTTTGTTTAATTTTTATTTTTATCTAAAACTATCAAAGCAGCGCAATGGCACTACAACTATCTCTTGAGTTTCCACACCTAATGAACCTTGTCTGAATCTATCATAAAATTCTGGTTATCACTGCTGCAGCAACTGAGGACAACAGAACTGGTGCTATTAGAAGCCAAACTAACAAAAAGGAAGTGAAAGCAGCCTCCGGAAAAAGGAAGCAGGACATGTACAAAGAAGATGATCATAGTGATCATGATAGTGATGATCACGAAGATGAGATTAGTGACGAACCTGATGATAGAAAGAGTAAACGACGCGGCAAACCTTCCAGCAGAGGCCGTGGCAAGCGTACAAAAAAGATAGCTTCGGAGGCAAAGAATTCTGGTCGAGGAAGGGGTCGTCCTAAGTCTGTCAGCAAGGGCAGCTCTGATCGTGGTGGGAAGAAGGGGAAGAGCAGATGATCAAAAGGTTCATAAAAGACAACCGTGGATGGCTGCATTTTAACTCAAATTCTCCCAGTTTAGGTTTAACAACTTGACCTGACTCAAATTTTTTTATTTTTTTGGCTAACTTTGATTCTTATTGCTATCGATCAGGTTCAACTTTCTTCACTCTTTTTAGACCGATGTACCTCGCTTTTGATCTTTAAGAAGCTTTTTTGTACTGATCATTAATCTAATATATTGGTACCTTTTTAAAATTTATTTGTTGGGCGTATGAATATATAGATGTTTTATAGGAAGATTAACATACATACCACTCAATTCTATGTATTTACTTGTCTAACAGGTGCATGTGCATAAAAAGGTGGATTTCACTTCTTAAAAGGTAAAATGATGGTATTTTTAATGTGATATAAAATATTTGGGTGGTATGAACGTAAAAAGTAAAATTTACTGAGATTTAAATTCATAAGAATAGGGTGCTATGTATGTAAATGCCCCAATTTTAGAAGTTCTGAGGGTTGTGGCATTCTTTTATCTGAAATTCTGATTTCTTTCTGAGAAATTTATAGGTTACATGGCATGAACAAAGAAAGCTGATGGACATGAAAAATAGGCGGTTCGATTACAGAAAGTTTTATGTAATTGTCTCCCATCATTCGAACTTCCATATCTAGAGAGTATTATTATTATTATTATTATTATCTTTTGTTTTATTTGTTTTTATTTTAAATAAGACGTCTGGTAATAAATGAATCAATTTATTTAAAAAAATACTAGAAAATAGTTTTAATTTTGAGCGTTTAAAAATTGAGCTAATTTACTTTTTAAATAAAAAGAAAGTTATGAGATATGTTTTTAATCAAATGAAAGCATAACGTACTTTGATTGTTGTTTATTAAAAAAAGAAAAAAAAAATTAACATCTACTTAGCATGGATCAATATATTTTCCTCAGGTATGGTACTTCAATCTTTTTTATCTATTTCGGTGGGGCATTAACATATAGGCTGCACAATCTTATGTAAATACGTTCTTATGTAAATCAATTCATAGCACTCCAAACTTCAATATTACACCAAAATATAACTATCATCTACTTTTAAAAAGTTACGGCACCTTTTCAAGTATAGATTTATTAGGGTTTAGAGTTTGGGTGATTGTTATGTAATATAAAAGAATGTTGTCTGTACATAAGATTTCCCTATTTTTTTATATTCAATTTATCTTCTTGGCCTTGCTAATTTTTATCGATCATTTCTCGTCAATCAAATGGATTTTCTACCTTTGTAATTATTGGCCATTGACATTTAATAATATCATCTGACATAAATCATCCTTGGTGATTAAGCTTCGATGTCTACCAATAACAAATAATTTTTAACTGATGCATGGCAGCCTACCTCTCCATTAAGGGGAAAAAATATAACATCAAGAGTTTTGATGCAAAACTGTATTAGGAATCTAATCAGTCTGTGACGTGTATAGTTCAGTCCCATCAGTAAAAAAAAACTAAATAATTTAATATATGGTTGGGTCAGACTGTATATGCGGTAGATAACAAGACTTCTGATGTAATATTATTTCTTGCTAAGGACCACAATAAATCTATATTGTCTTCACCTGTATACACCTTTATAACATACTTTTTACATTTTTATAGTGGAGATTATTTTGACTCACAAGGCCTTCTGATTATTTACTACGAGAGTTTTAACCCAAAGAAAAAAAAAGAAATCATAGTTATTATTTTTGTATGTTATCATTTTTGTGAATATTTATTTGAATTTGAGGTATAATTGTCTCTTATTTACATGGATTTTTTAGGTTGGCAAAGCATTGTATTAGAACTTTAAAATTAATCTTATGTTTCATTTGAATGAGGCTTGACCAAAAAAAAATAAAGAGATCGTCTTAACTCAAAATAAACTTCTATTTCAACAACTTTACATCAAGTCTGGCTACGTATCTCAAAATTATTTTAGATTTTGAGCTAGTATTTATGAAACGTTTTATAAGGGAAAGTTAGACTTTATGCATTTCATTAGAATAAAAATGAATGTAATGTCTACTATTTCTTCTCTCGGAAAATGTGTCCCAAAATAGTCCCGCTCTGATAGAAAAATATTGTGTACGGATGAGAGGTGCATATTAGCGGGGTATTGGCATGGTATTGACGTGGTATTAAAGTGCAACACCACCCAAATATCACGGTCCACACGTACGCAATATTCGCTCCGACATATATCACATTGTTTGGAAAATTAAAATTCTTCCTTTCCCATTGTAGCTTTCTCTTGCTATCATTGTCATATATGAGATTTATTTGGGAATGATTGATTGTGATGGTGAAATTCGATAGTTTTCATTTACCAATAATTTTAGCAGTAGCCTCATTTTTTTCTTTTTTTTTTTTCTTTTTTTGCATTTCCTTCATATAATATATATTAAAGCATTTTTGTACACACAAAAATGCTCTGCACAGATCTCAAAGTAGCTTGACGGATTAAATCAAAAGTTAAATGTTCAGCTGGAGAACTTATGGCCGACCAGGTGACCTAAGGTCGACCAACCAAATACTAATTTGGTCAACAAATAACAGACAAACATTTAGCACAGATCTCAAAGTAGCTTGACAGAAAATATGAAGGCATGTGATCCTTCAAACAATTAGCTGGAGCTCGACCTCCTAGTCGGCCCACCATCCCTGGCTGGCAGTCGGCAAAAGACTGACCGACCAACTATGGCTGACCATCTTCTCAGGTAATCGGTCGGTGATCATAGACCTACTGTTAAGAATTAATCTGTTGTCCATCCAAACCCGACCACTCGCAACGTCTATACCTAAACGGTTACAAAAAGCGTAGGTTGCCCGAGATCTTGACGGAATGGTCAATCATCGACATCTCAATCGACCGAAGGAGACATCAAAGGATGCTAAAAGCAGTCACAAAATATGAAAAAACTGAAATATCCTGTAACCCCCTCATTTAAAGCAAGGGCCAAAATGTAATTTCTATTTTAATGGCCCTTTATCTTCTATATAAATAAAGGTCGAACAATTGTAATGAGTTTTTTTTTTCTGGCAATTAAAGATAGACCCAAAGCCAGAGGGAGTTCATTATTCCTTCCCATCTCTGTAATCTCTCTTTTTGGTATATACAATGAGTCGTAGAGCCCAGGAATACCCCAATTCACCATGATGGGGCAAGTCTGTGTCTGACCTCACTAACTCTCCTCTCTGGTTCCACCGCTCTGATCCTTGGGTACGACTCACAAGGAAGATTTAGATTCAACATCCGAAAAGATGCAGTAAGCGTGGATCATATTGTCATAAAGAAGGGAAGCGATACCAACTCACAGAAATACATCGCAGAGATACTCCTGACAGGAAACGTGATGAAAATCTCCCTTGAAAGATCCGAAACTTTAGCTATGTTTCTGTTGTTTCCAGGAAGATTTCAACTATGAGGCAAATGTTGTGAAACAAACGATTGGATCCTAACGGTTTAAATAAACGATTGAACGTAACATCATGCCATTGGAAAGTCAACACATCACCCGGATGATCCAGGGCAATTCAAAACCTATGCAGTGAATGAAAGGTACATATGAGATTTGTCTCATCCTTTAACTTGGATCTCCTAAACGTTTTTCTCAGGTCAAATTAACACTTGGGGAATTCAAGTGTGGGAAACAACACTGGCGAAAAACCAGAGTGATTCAGTCATATAAGTATCTTACAGCGCTCCTGCATCGAAAATTCATTATTCAAAAGTTTAAGTCGGATACAACATGGATGCGATTCCTACCCAGTAGCGACGAGTTTCACGAAGGGTACGTCGAAAATCGCCTGAGAGGCGAGTCTCAGTGGCTAAACAACCCCACCCCTTTCACGAAAGCAGTTATAAGATTCGTCTACACCCTGACGAAAAGTGGGAATCGATCGAGACTACCATCTGGCGGGGTGACAGACCTCAATCTGTATAAGACACGAGCCAATCCATGAAGACAGCTTGTCACAACACTAAGATCACCAATCTAAGCTCAAACATGAACAAAGCCTGCGCGGCCCCAAGAACACCCTCCTGATCCCAAATAGGAAAATGGTCGACCACGACTCCGAGATCGTTCGACTGAGCCCAGACATTAAAACGACCGGTCATGATACCAAGATCACTGACCAGTAAAAAGCATAAAAACTACCGATTGTGGTGCCAAGGGTGTGCGGTCGGTCCCTCAGTCGACACACAACAAAAACTCGACTTAGAAACAGCCCTGGAGACAGTTTTTGCCTAGCAGCGACAAGCTCCACGAATGTTGCAGCGTAAATCACCCTAGTGTGAAGCCCAATCAGTGGCCTTTGTTAAGGCCTCGATGAGATTTGCCTATGTTTCGGTGAGGGAGAAAATAAACCCAAGGGTCAAATCCGAGCAAAAATAAAACAAGACTGGCAAGGTAATACTTGTGCTAAGTTACAACAACTCAAGACTACATACATTTACTGAGCATCGATCACTCGACAAACATACCACTGTGCAAAACCATCGCAAAGGTACGACAAAGGTAAAAACCACGAGGTACAAAAGACAATTAAGTGGATTTGCTTCATTACAAAAGAAATATACACCGTATTTAACGAAGTCCTATGGTTACAAAAAGTTGTCTAGACAATATGTTTACAAAAATATTTTTCAAAAGAACACTTAAGCTTCAGGAAGCCAACTGGAAGAGTCCCTTTCGTGCTCAGCGCCTGAACCATCCCTAGACGATTTTTTAGAACAAGAGTACAGATTTGCAAACTCTTTAGGGTAGGCATATTTTGGATCATCCAAACCCGATCACCGTTAGGCTACCGATCTGAAGTTATTCATTTAGGAGCTTCTCCTGCCTAGGTTGGGACAGAAGCGATGCAAAGAACTCCTCAGTTTTCATCATCGCCATTTGTTCTTTCATATTACAAGGAAAGCTCCTCTTTCATCGCAACAAGCTTCTTCTCAACCACCTCAACCCACTTCTCTGCCTTTCTAGTCAGCTGATTTGAGACCTCTGCTCATTCCGCAGTGGCAACCCATCTAGTCTTGGCACGGTCCAAGGCCATTGATTGAATGTGTGAGGCCTCCCATGCCTTCAGGTGGTACATGTCAATTTTCTTATAAAAATCAGATCGCTTCAACTTCTGGAGAGACTTTACGAATGCATGCAACCAAATGACCTCCAAGAAAATAGAAGGGTAGATTTCGACATATAGGGAGTTGTACCAATCAATCTATCGATTGATGGTGGTAAATTGATCTTCAGATAAATTCCATATCTTTGTCTCGACTCCCTGAGAAGGAACCCAACCTAAATGAGAGAGCTCTTCCTTTTTCTTCAGGGGCAGAGGGGGCATTGACTTCGTGTTTGGCTCTTTGCTTTCGCGATGCTGAGCCTTAGAAGTGTTCCCCTAATGATCAGTTTTAGATTTGGTCTTCCTCGGAGTCACCATTGGTTGGCCTCGCTTCTGGCAGAAAGATTAATAAATGAGGCTTCTCGACTACGGGCGGCCGTTTTTCTTCTTCACTTCTCCTAGAGAACATATCTTATCTGAACTTTTCTCGAGTAGCCCGGATGGTCCCCCAGCTTCTCGGTGACTAGAAGGAGCTTCATCCAGGAGATAAATATCAAAGTTAGCGAGGGCCTTATATTTCCTGACTATTATGGTCAGTTTCCCAGTCGAGACCTGCTTAATCACAACCATGGTTGCATAAATGGTAAAGTGGAACTCCTCACCTACATAGACGATTGTTTTCGCCTGTCACCTCAGTCTGTCTCCCTTCAACCGCTGTCGCTGCCTAACAGGTCTCATTCACTCTAGCTTCGGCTTTGGCCTTCTTCTTGGCTAACCAGGTGGTCGCCTCCTTTGAACACTGGATCTTCAAATCATTTGAGGCGGCCCATAACTCCGCCGTCATTCGACTAGACACACCTAGAAATAGGACTTGGTTTACGGTTGCCAGTTTGATGTACTAGAGAACTAAGTGTAGTTGGTCCTTGATGTCGGCCCCCTCGTCCCGGGACTAATCGATGCCCTTCCTCTTTTGAAAAAAGTAGCCAGATGGAATTGTTCTAATGCCTCAACCCTCGATAGACGAGGCAATGAAGAACTTGTACCTCCAATCATTGACCTTGCTTTCCAGGATGATAAATTGGAACCGATCGATTGTTCTGAATTAGACATAAGTGTTCGAATCTACGTGGAATGAGAATATATGACTAAACAGATCGAAGGACCATGGAATGCCCTTTCGTTGACAGGAGATGATGCAGGTCATGATCGCAACCACAGAGTTCGGGTTGATCTGCACGGAGATGATTCCATAACGGTTAAGAATCGCTTGAAGCTCGTGGCACAAAGGCATCCATAACCCACATCCAAACTGGTCTCGATACACCACCAGGTCATTCCTATATCTCTCTGTCGCTCTTTCGTATGGATGGGTGGCCCGCTTCTTAATGGTTAAATGAAAAATAAAAGTTTTCTCAATGAAAGTGACATCCAATGAGGACAGGAGGGAGCGTTTGGTCGCATCCACTAGACCGAAGGTCTGAGGAGTCCTCTTCGGAACCATATGAACACCAAAGAAATGAATGATAGAACCAAAGACAAAAGGTAAATCAAGGAGTTAGAAAGGAAAAGATTGAAGCCACACTCATGGGTCCCTGAACCCCTATTTATAGGAACATATCGGAAGACCAAGCAGTGATTTAAGGAAATTGAGAAAATTTTCTTGTCAACCATAATTACGTATGAATTTAGTCCGACAGAAGATATTTCATAAGTTGGTCCTCAACCCTCTTGGTCAGGACTAAACCCCTCTTAACTAATCTCCTAAATAATGTCTGACCTCCAAGCTTAAATTGATTCACTCGGTCAGCCTCAGAATTGACCTTCCAAATGAATGCATCCTCTCAGAGTTCAGCAATCACTCGTTAAAGACCAATTGTTTCCTCCCTCATCTTCTCTAGCTTGTCTTGCAAGTCTCGATCCTGTCGAGCCAAAATTGCCTCCATTTCCTCCAGATGACTTGCTAAAGTTCTGGGGGACGGTCAACGTGCCTCAAAGGTTTCACCCCGGCCCTCATCGGGTTCGGACGGGCGATTGACCACAACCTCTTCGCTATCTGTCAGTACCTGGAGAGTCAGATTTGTCCACAGGATCAGATCATCACCACCAATGTCAGCAGAAAATTTTCCCACATGAGGATCCTCATCTATCAAAAGAAAAGTAATTGATACACATCAAGCTATTACAAAAGGAAAAAAAGAATAATTTACCTAGGATGTGATTCACTTCAAACGAGGTTGTTCCACCCACATCACAAGATGGGAAATCATCTCCGCTAACTCGTTGAGTATCGACTAGAAGAGAAATATTCATAAAATTTGTTGGGTTTGTGCCTTCAAGGAAGTTTTCTTTCGCGGGTCAATCGCTAAGGCACCTTGCTTCCCACCAGCCACGGGTAAAGTCTTCCCCATAATATCGTGAATCAAATCAATTGAATCTTCCACACTCACTGCTTCGATCGGTTTTGGCCTCTTGGCTAATTTCTTCTTCGATGACTCGCCCTTGGGTTAGCATGATCTAATCTCGAGAGCGACTAGATTTCTAGCTTTATCAATGAATTTTAGCGGGGAGTCAGATCCTTTCTTCTTAATGAAGTTTCCCCTCTAGCACCCTATATATAATGGTCATATGCACAAAAATTTAGGGGTTTTATCTATGGTATTAAATAAAAAACTATTTTAAAATTCATTGAATTTTAAAAATTTCATTGTTCTTGTCGCAGTTGTCACTGTCAAGGAGTAAAAAAATTGACGAACTTAATATATACACCGAAAAAGGCCCTGCATGGATATCTCGAAGTTGTTTGACGGACCAAATTAAATGCTAAATGTTTGGTTGGAGAACTCATGGTCGACCATGTGGCCTAGGTCGACCGACCGAGGACTATCTTGGTCAACCAATAGTGGACAAACATGTATGACAGAAAATATGAAGACTTGTGATTTATCAACCAATTAACTAGAGCACAACCTCCCAGTCGGCCAGTCATCCGTGGCTGACCATCAGGAAAAGACCGACTGGCCATATATGGTCAACCATCTTCTTAGGTAATCGGCTGATCATCTTAGACCTACCGCCAAGAATTAACCGATTGTCCATCCAGACCCGAGCACCCGCAACATCTATGCCCGGCCTGCAACCAAAAGCACAAGTAGCCTGGAATCTTGATAGAATGATCGACCAAAGATATCTCAGTCCACTCAAGGAGAAATCTACCAAGTAGAGTACCTAAAAGTATCAAATATAAAAAGACTAAAATATCTCGTAACCCCCTCATTAAAGCAGGGACTGGAATATAATTTCTATATTAGTTACCCTCTATTTTCTATAAGTAGAGAGTTTAACGCTCGTAATGAGATTTTTTTTTTCTCTCGAAGATAGACTCATATGACAAAGGGAGCTCCTCCCTCATTTTCATCTCTATAATCTCTCTTTTTGATATAGAGCCCGAGAATACACCAGTTCACCTCCCGTGGGGCAATTCTGTGTGTGTTCTCTCTATCTCCCCTCTCTAGCCCCATCGCTCTGATCCTTGGGTGTGACTTATAGGAAATATTTGGATTCAACAATTTTGACATAGATCTAGTGCAAATCTTGATAAAGTTTTCTCTACAGACCCGATCCAAAACCTCTCATAGGGTTCGAATTAGTTCTTAACAAGGAATAAACAACCCTAGCAGTTGTCAAGTGAATTCTTCGGGAGCAAGTACAATTTTTTGTTTCACTTCATTGATTAATTCTCTACCTTTTTATTCATTTTATTTAATTTTAATGGTCAACGAGGACTAATGCGAGCATGTAATAGCCCAAACTCTCATCGATCCAAATATTTTCTATGTTAGCCTAATGTTCTCACGGTTTTGTCCCATTAATGAAACTTCCTCGGTCACGCATCCCAAAAATGCTTGTACACGCGCACACTTAACTTTGGATTTTCTGATGAAATTGAAATCTTTACATCAAAAAATGCATCAATTTATAAGAGTTCAACGTCATCTACTTAAGTGGTTTCACAATGATTTATGAATTTTTTTATAATGTCTTAAGGAGTACACCAGGTGTGAAAAGCAAAGAGTAAAAAAATTTATTGGAATCATCTTCTATTATAAAAATTATAATTTTGGTGAGCCAGGCGATAACATATTGTCTGCCTCAAGATCAAGCTCCTATTAATAACAAGCCTGACACTAAATTCAGTTGGCATAAAAATTAACTGTGAGCCGTGTTTAGAATGCAAAGATTTACCATAAAACAAATATAAAAATAGTGAATTCCAAGTTCAATCTGAATACATTTACCCAATTTTTATTCATTAACATCAAGAACAACACAATAAGCTACTACTTTACTAGGGGTGTAATCGAGCCGAGTCGAGCTTTAGTTCGTGTTGAGTTTGAGTTACACGAACTAAGCTCGACTCGGATATTAAAAGAGCAGCACTTTAATTTTCTTAAAACATAAAATGGCATATTTATGGCATATATACATTTCTGGCATCACTTCTTTAATATAAGCTACCCAAACAACAAAAATAAGATTCAGAAACGCGATGGAAGATTTAGTGCCCATTTGGGGCAGCTTATAAGTGCGGGGGCGTTTTTAAAAACGCTCCCGCACTGTTTGGTTCGCATTTATGAAGTGCAGATTTTAAAATGGAGTTTTAGTGCCCGTTTGGGGCAGCTTATAAGTGCGGGGGCGTTTTTAAAAACTCCCCCGCACTGTTTGGTTCGCGCTTATGAAGTGCAGATTTTAAAATGGAGTTTTATTTTTGTTAAAGAAGCGGCCCGCGGGGGTGATCCCTCGGGCCGCTTTTTCGATCGCGTATTTCACATGTTATTACTCCCGTGACCTAGCAGCGCATTCGCAGCAGTCTCCCGTGACCTTCGATCTTCGCATCCTCTCGCTCGGCTTCTTCCCGTAACCTAGCAGCTCATTCGAACCCTCGAGATCTTCGCATCTTCTCGCTCGCGTTTCTCCCGTTCTTCGGATCGACAAGGAAGCGATAGCAGCAATCTCCCGTTTGATCCTTATTCGCATTCGCAGCACCAGCGATCCCGTGCCGTCGACGTCTTCCTCCAGATCCGCTTCTTGGCTGATCCTCTTCGGTACTGCTCTTCTTCTTGGGTACTCTTCCTTTTCTTCTTCCAGCACTATCCAGTACATGGTTGCATCTTTGGGTTCTCGCTTGTACTTATTTTTAACTCTAAATGCCAATTAAGCTATGATTGCTTGTAGAAACTCTCTGATGATGCCTTACACTTGAAATAAATTCAAAAAAGGCCTCCTGTTGTGATCATCAAAATCTATCATGTGATCCATAAAGAGTACTGCTTCCTTTTGGCAAGTTACATTTGTATGGAATGTTTAGAATGAATAAAGGATTAATAAATCTTGACACCTAAGAATTGGGATATGGATAAAGATGATATGATCTAATTAGCATTTGTTTTTACAGCTTTTTCCTCTTTTTATTCCTTTATTTTTTGTTGTATTACTCTGCCACTTGGTTATTATTGAAGATGAATCTTATCCTATGAACTCCACTACACTCGTCAACCATTTTCTTACGACCTTCTTATTGATGTTGCAATTGCTCATTGTGTCGAGCCGGCCACAGATCGCAAAGGCTGTTGTGTACTTCAAAAATGTCTCATAAATTCTGATATTTGAATTTTTTTATCTCGTCAAACTTTTTCAAATGTTTAATAACGCTTTTGATAGACTCTCGAGATATTAGTGTACAATTGAACATTTTTAACTTTTCGTGGTTATTGAATGCATGATACTGAATATTTTTCTTGTTCCCTTCATACCATGCATTGAAAGTATTTTAATATTTTGAACGATATGTTTAATTTTATTTTGTATTTAGTCTTACATGTCATAATCGATATACCTTACAAAATGTTATTGTTGCTTGAGGTTTTTGCTATAATCTCCATTAATGTTCTCATAAATGAAAAGTTAGACTATTAATATGCACAAATTTTATTATAAGGTTTGCATGCTTATTAATTAGCATTCTTTAAGCACCAAGATTTTGTTTTTTTAAGTAATCGATTGAGTGGTGTTGCTTTACAACTACTTTTTGAAGATAAATGGGGCATTTATATACGTACCAATCAAGTCTTATTTGTTTATATATCTAATGCCTAAACTTTACTTTTTGCATTAATATCATAAAAATCTTTCAATCACACAATAATATCTCATTTTTTATTGCCACTGAGACTTTCCCCAACTCTTTTGGAGCTAGCTCCTGTTTATGAAAATAAATATCGTGTTCTAACATATTTATGTGACGGTTCAAATGAGTAAAGTAAAAGAGTCTCGGAACATCGGCGTAATGGGAAAGAGAGTTACTAATTATATTTTGCGATCTCTCGTTTGAAGGAGGTGGATTTGGGAAATAGACCAAACACCATTTCGATAAAGAAGGTCGACAAAATTTAATGATTAATTTCAAAAAATGATCGGAAAGGATTGAGATCGAACGAAACTCAAAAATAAATGGGATCGATTGAAGAAAGATTGGAAAGTTTGGACGGATCTCAAAATGAGATCAACGGGACTAGGTTGGGACCCACTCAAGCGGACCATTGATGCACCAGAGGAGTGGTGGGCTGAGAAACTATTGGTAAGTCAAATATTTTTCGAAAGATATTAGTTCTTCAGATGGGCAGACACTCCGATTAATTCCGCTTCCTATAGCGATGGGGACGTGACAATATCCCAGGCGCACAGTGTTGCTCGGAGTTCGACGACATCCCGAACCGAGAACGTTGCTCAGGACATGCTTCCGCTTACGTTTTAAAATGAATATTATCATAATTTTGGTTGTAATTTTATTATTCACGTTTGTTTTTTAATAGATTCGTAGATAAGTCACTATTGAGTGATGATCATATGTTTTATTCCTCTAAACAATCCTGTGTACTGTTTTTTTTTAAATGTTTATTGACTGAGGAGTATATTAGACTCATTGTCTTTTTTTACCGTCCATTCTTTTTTAACTCTCGAGCACTGTTTTGCAATTGATTTATATTTGTAAATACATAAGAAATGTGTGATATTTATTTGAACGCACTGAAGTGAAACTTTGTAGCTAGTTTTTAAATAATTTAAAATTAGGTGGTATGAATATAAATTTTCCTACATTTTATAGCAACTCGTTGTAGCAGTTTTTTTTTTTAAATAGGATTTTATATTTTAAAATAAGTTTTTATGTTCTAAAATAAGATTTGAAAATAAGATTTTATATTTTAAAATAATATTTTATAATTTAAAATAATTTTAGGAATAAAAAAAAGTGGAAACAGTTTTTTTTTTTCATGACAGTTGCCAAATAAAGTTCATTCTTGAAATGCGAAACCAAACGAGTCTAACAGAACTTATTCATTTCGAGGCGTAATAATCATTTTTCCACAACAATTACTGAAATCAATTGCTTTTCCAAAATTACAACTAAACAGACAAACGATTTATCCGGATCATTATTGATCAATGAGCTTATCTGGATCAATACAGCTTATTTGAATAAGCTGGATAAGTTTCAGCAGCCTCAAACAATTTCTGTTCATCAAACTTTAAGAAACTTAAAACTAAATTATCACTAATTTTGATAAATTACTAAGAATAAAAGTTGATGAGTTCGTTTTGCTTTCAAGGCATTGGGTGTATAAATGAAAGAAATGATTTTTATTTTAAATGCGAAAATTTTGTTCTCCTCACTAAATTGTCCCAAATGTGTAAATTTTATTACAGGAGATTTACTGCACCACACAATTCCAATGTACACCAAAACTGTAACTTTTACATATCATTTGTATGGAAAATTTTATTTTACATTTTAAATGTAAAATAATAATGTTTTGATGTGATAAGAAAGATTTGGGTGATATATGTTAAAAAGTAAAGTTTAGGTGTCAGATATGTAAAGTCACAGGAATTGGGTGGTATGTATGTAAATACCCCTTTCTTAAAAGGACATGTCAGTGCGGCTATTCATCAATAATGTATTTCTAGATGTAGAGTGCATTAATCTTTAAAATACTAGACAAGCTCCCATGAATCCTAAGTTGTCTGACTCACACCACTAAGAGTTACGCGTAGGACAAAAAAAAAAAAAAAAAAAAAAAAACAAAGCTCTCTGAACAAAAGATAAAAGCTCCGAGATTTTCTACTAGAGTTTGAAATGGATTAAAGAGAGTTCTCCCCCTATACCTTGAGATAATCTCCCCTATTTAAGTTGACTTTGACTAAAGATATGCTACATAAATCACTATATAGAAAATGAACTATATTGCTTATTAAATAGCTAAACATGTAGGTTGATTGCTTGTACACCTTGGTGATCTATTTGGCGCTTGATGAGTTTGTTGAAGTCAAACTATCTTATTAAGTTAACACGCCAAACTGGCTTGCCAAAATGATCTGCTGAATTAGCTTGCCAAATGAATTGGCCAAACTGACTTGTCGAATTGAACAGATTAATTGATTGGTTGAGTTGACTGGACGAGTTGATCTACTAAACTATCATGTCGAACTAGCTTATCAAGTTGATAGAAGTTGACTCACGACTTGACTTGGGCTCAATTTAGAGGAATCTGGCTATACAAGTTCCATATTTTTTGGTTTACATCTCCTCAAATTATTACTATCATTATTTATTTTTAAACATGGCTTAAAACCTACATATTTCAAATCAACTGCACGTGACAAGTTCTCCTAAACTACAAATATACAAACAAGCAGCTCAAAAAAAGAAATCTAAGTGTAGCATTTGTTCGAGAATCAATATTTACTCAAATAGTATCAAAAAACTTGTTCACAAGAATAACAAACTATAGTCATTTATATAATGTATGCACGCAAGCGCTATGCTTATTTCTTTTCTCTATATAATATCACAACATAAGGATAATTTAGAACGTGTAATTCTATACAGATTAAACATTAACATATAACCAAAATGAATCTACAAAAATAAAATTAACCTTGAGAAGTATATTATAAAGGGCCATCTATGGATTGGTATCATCGACTAATTTAAAAGAAGGGAATACCATGGAACATGTGAATAATTTACGTGAAATTGCAATGAGTTAATGAGTTGTGGTTAACGATCTTCTCGCCGAACTCTGTTTGGATCAGATACCATGTCCATCATCATTTTCTCAGGTGAATCTTCCCAACAGCCAAATGTTTTCAGGTCAACCTGCAGTTTGAAATATCGTAAACGTTAGTTTAAACACAAATGATACTCATAAGAGATGAGCTTCAGCAGTGATTATGATTACAGAAAATCGTAGTCTTGCTTAACAGAAATGTAATCAAAGAAGGAGAGCTCATGCAAATATAACATAACAAGACAGTTTATTTAACTAATTAAAAATATATAGATATACCTTACGCCTTTGCTCTGTGAACAAATTTTCCCTTTTCTTAAATGTATCCTGCTGCTCTTTTGCTGAGCTCCCACCAAAACCCCACACCTCAGCCTCCATTAATGAAGATTCAACAGGAAGGTATCCCTAAATAACACAAAAGAGCTACAGCTTAGCTTTTGTTAATAACAAATCTAAGGTTGTTTCAATCATAGAGTTAAGTTAGACCGATACCTACACAAATATGAACAACACAATTTTTAAGGGTGCCGTTTGTGACCACTTTTACTTTTATTGTTTTTATTTTATTTATTTTACATTTTGATTTAAATTACAACATATTTGATTGACCCAGCTGATTTTAAAACATTCAAAACATATATAGGTGCTTTGAGTATTTATATAAACAAGTTGATTTGTATTTTAAAAATCATAACGAACAATGATGAGCTCTTTACAAGTTGATTTGTTCATGAAGACGTGAATGTTATGTGGGAAAAATTAACTAATACTATTAAACAAGTAGCTAAAGATGTACTTGGAGAATCAAAAGAAAAAGTTTCTATAAATAAAAATAGTTGGTGGTGGAATGATAATGTGCAAGAAAAGATAAAATATAAGAAGTTATGTTATAAAAATTGGTTTAAATGTAAAAGCGTAGAGAGCTGGAAAAATATAAAACGGCCGCAGGAGTGTAAAAGAATAATCGATGATGTTAAAAATTTTGCTTTTAGTGATCTTTATAACGTGTTAGATCTTAAGGAAGGTGAAAAATATATGTATAAATTAGATTAAACGAAAGAAGAAAAGTAAAGATTTAAGCTCAAGTAAAGTGTATTAAAGATGAAAATCGAAAAGTCATTTCTTAGAAAAAGATATTCAACATAGGTGGGTGAGTTATTTTGATAAACTTTTTAATGATGATGCTTGAAAGTACGATTGACGCTTAGTGATCTTAATATCGTTAATAATAATAAAACTTTTCATTTTACCGTCGCATTAGTAAAAAAGAAGTTGATGAGGCTTTAAAGAAAACTAAGAGCAAGTACGTAGGGCACGATGATATCCGATTGAAGTGTGGAAATGTTTAGGTGATTTGGGGGTTTACGGCTTACTAAACTTTTTAATATTATTTTAAAAACTAAAAGGATGCCGAGGAGTGGAGAAAGAGCATTTTGGTCCCCATTTTTAAGAATAAAGGAGATGCACGAGAGTGTGCAAATTATAGAGGAATTAAATTGATGTGTCATACTTTAAAATTATGGGAGAGGGTAATTGAACATAGGTTAAGACGTATTACGAAGATTTCTCATAATCAATTTGGATTTATGCGGGCGAGTCTACCATGGAAGCTATACATTTATTGAGAGGTTTGATGGAGAAGTATAGAGATAATAAGGAGGATCTACATTTGATTTTTATTGATTTAGAAAAAGCTTACGATAAGGTTCCTAGAGATGTTCTTTGGAGAGTCCTTGAGAAGAAAGGTGTTGATATAACTTATATTCAAGTCATTAAAGATATGTATGCTAGAGACTGTTACATGTGTTCGAGTCGAAGGAGGATTGACCAAGTATTTTACTATTTCGTTGGTTTACATCAAGGATCGGCTTTAAGCCCATATCTTTTTGCTTTATTTATGGATGGTCTTACTTGGGCATTTACAAGAGGATGTACCTTGGTGTATGCTTTTTGCTGATGATATCCTCCTTGTGGATAAGACAAGAGAAAAAGTCCGGGAAAAACTTGAATTATGGAGGTCTACATTGGAGTCTAAAGGTCTTCGTTTGAGTAGAACTAAAGCCGAATACATGGAATGTAATTTTAGTAATAGTAGGTCTAGTGACGACGAGTGTAACTTTGGGTGATCAAATTATTAAAAGGTGTGAACGATTTAGATATCTTGGGTCCATTGTTCAAAGCGATGGTGATATAGATGGGGATGTGAATAGTAGAATTCAGGTTGGTTGGTTGAAGTGGAGGAATGCGTCCGGCCTATTGTGTGATAAGAAAGTACCACTTAGGCTGAAAGGAAAATTTTACAAGATGGTGGTGAGACCTTCAATGCTCTATGGTGCTGAATGTTGGCCTTTAAAAGAGAAGCATAATGTTAAGTTAAGTGTTGCCGAGATGAGAATGATTAGGTGGATGAGTGGCTTTACTCTTAGAGACAAAATGCGAAATGAATATATCCGTAAAAGGGTTGGAGTTGCACCGGTGACGGATAAAATTGAGAGAGTCGCCTTAGATGGTTTGGTCACATTAAACGTCGACCACCGATGATCCGATTAGGAGAGTAGATGTTTTAAATACAACTTATGTTAAGAAAGGCGGAGGCGGACCTAGGAAAACTTGGGCTTATTGCATAAAAAATGATCTTAATTTATTAGAATTGAACGAAAATTTGACACTAAATCGGACACAATGGAGAAAAAGGATTCATGTAGCCGACCCCACTTAGTGGGATTAAGGCTTTGTTGTTGTTGTTGTTGTTGTTGTAAGCCATCAAAAATAAAATAAAATAAAATAAAAATAAGCAGCAGGAAAATTCCCAACTCCTACGCGTATGGACAATGATTAAAATGAATGAAGTAACTGCTAATGATTCGTCTTTGATAGATCAGTTGGTAGAGTTTACCTGATTAGGTAGAAGGGAGCCAGGTTGATAGGTTTTGTCAACTGCATGGTGTCTAAATACTACTCTGGAAAAATCCTCATCTATGAATATCCTCTCATTCCCTCTAGTTCCTCCAAAGGCCAAACCAGCAGGTTTTGGATTAGCCTCATAGACCCTCCCAGTAGGATGCTGGTGGCTGTAGATAAAATTCTTCTCCTTCCCTGAGTAGTGGCAGCTTATCATCCTTAAAATCAGAAAGAAATTGAATACCTTAAAAGATAAAACATACCAGTAGGAGAAAGCACCCGAAATATTGGAGAAATAGCATAAAGATGTGCAGAACTTCCGTAGAACACATCACTATTCTGAAATCCATGCTCCGTTAATACTCCAACCACCCATTTTTTCTTGCTTCTTTTATCATCATTGGAATCTGCTAAATTGCCGGAGAATAGGAACAGAAGTGGCCCATGATAGCCTTCAACTACGGACCAAAACCTACTCAAACCTTTCCCATGAGTAGACGATCTGCAAGATATAAAAGATTGGAACAAATCTTGACAAATCTTGCTAGATAAAATCCATTTATGAAATCAGGAATAGGACATCATGAAAAGTAAAAAAAAAAAATTGTACCAGAAAGAACTGCAAATTATAGAAGAAAATTAAGACACGAGGAAATACGGAGACGGTATTATAAAGGGCCATAAATTTGAAAACCGGTATCATCTAACATTTTCCTAGCAAAATTCATATTTACTAATTGATTCTTTCTGTTAAAATATGCAAAACTTTATGATTACAAGTGGTATTGAAAGAAGTTTCAGACAATAGATGCAGTAAAATTTATAATGAAATGATGTTAAGAAAAAAGATTTCTTATTGTTGCCGGAAGAATAAAAAAGACCAAGTAGCCATGCTAGTCAAATAGTAATGTCTAATGTGTTCAATCTCCAGTTCGATCAATTATGTAAGATTCCAGTGAACCATGAAACAAATTATTTGGAATTCTTCTCATACACCTTACAAAATGCTATACTGTAGCATTCATGAGCATGGTGCCAATCATGGAGTCCTCAACAAGAGTTAATGGAGAAGGGGATTTATAAGCAAACACCAAATAGATGGGATAAAGAAAATCATAACGACCAATGATGAGAACTTTACACATAAATGAATATATCATCTACATATCTCATAACAAAGAGAAAATAAATTCTAATTAAAATCAGGGGGGTCTAAAAAAGCATGGGAAGCAAACCTATATAGAAGGTTGTTGAGCTTGTTGTTAAATAGTTCTGGAAAGGATGCTGCTGAAAGTTCTTCACGTAGAGTACCATTTTGAGTAAGTGAGATAGCCCACGCCGTCCCAAATGACAGAAGAAAACTATCAGTGTTGTTCGCGGAGGAAACACTGCTTCCTGATAGGTTTGATTTCATTGAATTTTCCTATGAGTGGAAAGTTTATTAGAAAACAAAGCAGCAAAAGCAATTTGCATTATTATATTCAAAACATATAAAAACTAGACCTTAGATATAGGATAAATGGGTGTTCAGCACATCCATAATATGGAAAAGTTATTAAACAATCAAAACTTTCAGAATATGTGATAAAAGAAGTTGAGCATAAGGATTATAAAAAATCAATACCACACACCTGTTGTATTTATGGCTTATTTGTATTTAAGGGTAATCTGGTCTTTTGGCTTTATTTACTTCTATGCCCTGATCATCTATAAATGAGACTAAGGGGTTTCATGAGATGGTAAGATGGTGAGGAGTGTGAGTTGTAACCTATAGTCTTTTTCTTTCTCCCCATCCGATGTTAGTGAAATCTCCCTCTCCACGGACGCAGGTGAATCTGCCAAACCACATAAATCTTTTTTTGTTTGATTGTTGCGTGAAATTTTTCGTTTCCGTATTGTTTTCACATATCAATTGGTATCAAAGCTTCGAGTTTGTGATTAGAGCGTGGTTTGACTTCGACTGCAGCAAATTCGACGTGTTGCTAGAATTTTTACAATAAGTGACCGATGTGCTTTTCCGGGACACTCGGAGCTTCGGCGACAGAATGACGGCAGGCCAATAGCTTTGGACGCGAAGATCGGACGAGCAGAGGTGCGGCTCAAGGAGGGATTGCCACTTCAGGATTCCGACGGCGACCAGTAGAACAGGCTAGAGACACATGATCCGGCGTGGACTGGAGGAATCGAGTGGAACAGGGGAGGGTCGTAGGAAAACGTGAGGAACATTAACCCTCAGCTTTGCCTTGGAATTAGACCAAAAAAAAAAATGAAAGCACTTTTTTTATGGCAAGCTTCTGACCAAGAATTCTGGAAAGTACTAAAAAAAATTTTGAAAACTGGATAGTTTTTAAAAGGAAAGCTCTTATGGCATTTCAGCATTTCAGCATTTCGAGAAACTGAGAAAAAAATTCTCAAAATAGGAAAGGAATTTGGGAAAGGGAAAAAAAAAAAAAGGAAATAAAGAGAAGGAAAATTTTATTATTATTATTTTTTTCAATCTTTTTTTCAGGTGAATATTTATTTATTTATTTATTTCTTTTTTCCAGATATTCTGTTAGAGATTTTTTTTTTTTATGAAAGAGATTACAACAATAGAAACAATAAATCATAGTATGATGTTGTGTGCTTCAACATCCACTATGGAAGTGGAAAAGTGTATTCATCATGTGGTTATGCATCCCGTCAAAATCAATGTGAAAAAATTTGATGGCAAAGGAAACTTTGGCATGTGGCGATGCGATGTTATAAAAATGTTGTATTATTTGAATTTGGAGGAAGTCCTGGATAATGAGGAATATTCTGAAGAAATGTTAGAGAGAGATTGATTGAAGGACAATCGAAGTGCTTGTGCTTGATCCAATATTGCTTGACCCAGGAGATCAAATATGATGTGATGAAGATGACTTCTGCTGGAAAATTATAGAGGGTGCTGGAGAACAAATCTCACGAAGAACGTTGAGAACAATTTCCATATGAAATGTCGACTCTACAAATTTCAGATGAAACAGGGGTTACTATTGATGACACTCAAAATGACTTAACAAAGCTGTTAGCGTATCTTTTAAATTTGGATGAGATTGAAGACGACGACAAGACGCTTCTTTTGTTGAATTCGCTCCAACAACATAAGTACGAAAACTTTACTATGACATTCATTCAAGGGAATGAGGCATTGAATTATGGCGAAGTGACTACGGTATTGTTGACTCGCGAGTTCCGTCGAAGAGATAAGGAGTCCATGAATATGGAACTAGATGAGACACTTATACTCCAACGTAATAGATCTCAGAAGAAGAATTTGACAAATAAAAGGTAGCAACGGCGACACTTAAAAAGTGGAGCAAATCTCGTGAGAGCGGTCTTGAAAAATCACTGTGTAATCTGTTTAGAGACTAGTCATTGAAAGAAAGATTGTCCGAAGCTGAAGATAAAGAGAAAAGAACTTACATTTGGGGCGAAATCCAATATCAGTGTGGAAAGATGTGAAGAGATGGTTTCAGATGTATCGTTATCTGCAGCTTATCACAATTCGTTTATAGATGATTCGTGTTGGATTCTGGATAGAGGTACTACCTATCACATTTGTCCTCATCGAGAATGATTTTGTACGTACAATGAGCTAGATAGCGGTGCAGTGACTATGAGTAACGATCGAGCTTTTTATAATATTGGTGTAGTGAATATCTTTATCAGGATGCATGATAATACGTACTATGATGAAGCTAACTAATGTTAAACATATTCCAGATATCAAGAATAATTTGTTGTCGTTTAGAGCTTTAGAGTCCAAGGACTATAAGATAGTTATTGAGGCAAGAGTTCTGAGGATATGTCATGGAGCAATGATTTTTATGAAAGGAGTTCGTCGTCACAACCTTTACCATCTTCAAGGTGGTAAAATGACTAAAATGACTGTTGTTTCTGATATTTCTTCTGACGCCACTATGTTGTGGCATATGCGGCTAGCTCACGCTGGAAATACTTCACTTCAGGCTTTGGTAAAAAGTGATTGATCAAATGAGTGAGCACCTACAAGCTTGATTTCTGTAAACAATGTGTATGATTGTCATCCAAAGTACAAAAGATATCTTAGAGTATGCTCATACATAAGTTAGAAGCTCGATGAAGAAACAAAATTCAGCGAGCGGAGATACTGTCTATTTCATTGCTGATTACTCCAGGCATATTTGTGTGTACACCATGAAGCGCAAAAGCGAAGTGTTGAAGATTTTCATAACTTAAAAGAAGTGGATTGAGACTCGGACTTGTAAAAAATCAGTGCATCAGATCATACAATGAGAGCGAATATACTTCGGATACGTTCTTGCAAGTGTACAAAGAGCTAGGATAAAACATCACTTCACTATTTAAGAGACATTATAATAGAATGGGGTGGCAGAGAGCAAGAACCGAACTTTGGTGGAGAAAGTTCGGTGTATGTTATCCAATGTTGAGTTAGACAGACTGAGACTATAGAATATATCTATCACTTGGTGAATTGTCTGTCTGTAGCTATTGGAAAGAAGACCCCAAAAGAGATGTCAGAGCATCGTGCTAGAGATTATGAGCAAATAAGAGTGTTTGGATGTCCATATTACTACCACATGCAGAATGTTAAATTGAAACCACGAGCGAAAAAAAAAAATCTTCATTGGTTTCAAGAATGGAGTCAAGGGCTTCAAGCTGTATGATCAGTCGAAAGGAAGATTGTTATCAGCAGAGATGTTACATTCAATGAGGCAAGCTTGTTGAAAAATTAGGACTCGAAGCGGGCGGAGAGTTATAATGGGACCAAAGATATGCAACAAAAGTTCGAGTTTGATGCAACTTCATTTGTTAAACAGAGTATTTCTCAGATATCTGATTCAAGTGCAGCTCATGAGGTATTTGTTGATAGTGCTTAGAAAGAGGTTGAAGAAGATGCTCAGGATGAGAATCCTACTCAGGAATCTATTGCTAGGAGCATAACCAAACACCAAAGTGTTCTAAAACCAACTTGGTTGAGGGATCACATTATATTTACACTTTCAGCCATAGAGATAGATATTCCTTGTCACTACAAAGAATTAGTAGAGAGCCCAGATTGTAATATTTAAAGAGAGACAATGGATGAGGAGATAGAGTATCTCGAAAGAAAAGTACTTGAAGGTTGGTGAAGCTTCCTCTAGGAAGGAAATCCATCAGGTACAAATGGTTGTATGCAAAGAATGAAGGATCTCATGGAGTTGATGTGCAGTACAAGACAAGATAGTGGCAAAAAGTTTTCCGCAACGAGAAAGGATTGATTATGACGATATATTCTCCCTAGTGATCAAATATCTCTCAATCCGTGTTCTCTTAGCACTTGTAGCACAATATAGTCTGATCTTAGAACAACTCGATATGAAGACCACATTTAGCCACAAAGAATTGTAAGAGAAGATCTATATGTTGCAGTCACCTGGATAGAGAGCATCAAAAAATTTGGTTTGCAAACTGGATAAATCTTTGTATGGGTTGAAGCAGTCATGATGACAGTGATATAATGAATTTGATCAGTTTATGAAGGGACATGAGTACACAAGAAACCATTATGCTGGTGTTGTGAACAGGTTCATGCATGATCCAGGAAGACAATATTGGCAAATTGTGAAGAGCAATCTGAAGTATCTGAAGGGTACAGTTGATGTTAGTTGGTGTTTGAAAGATAGTCATCAATTGCAGATTTGTGTATGGGCTACACTGATTTAGACTAGCATATGATATAGATAGGTGGAGATCTACTATTGGCTATTTATTCACATTGGTAGGAGGTCAGTCAATTGGAGGTTAGTTATTCAGTCTACATTTGCTTTATTTATTACGAATACTGAGTGCATGATAATGATGGAGACGATGAAGGAAGCAATATGGATGCATGACATATTAGATCACTTGGGAGTTAATTAAGAGTCTATAACGGTATTTTGTGACAGACAACGTGCATTATGCTCGTACAAAACACTTTCATGTGAGGTACACTTTGTTCGAAACTTGATTGATGATGACAATGTTCTGTTGAAGAAGATATATACAAAAGAGAATCCATCGGATATGCTCACGAAGGTGCTACCAGTACAGAAGTACTACTATAGGAGTTTGGTGAACATCTGAGCTCATGACTGATTACCCAGTCAAGCATGTTGAAGAGCAATGCGAAGCTTAATCACTTTAGAAGGGGGAATTGAATTGGAGATTAGAACTCATTTAGTTATCTCTCACTTATCTGGAAGTAAGAGATGAGGAGATTGTTGTATTTATGGCTTTTATTGTAATTATGGGCAATTTTGTCTTTTGGTTTTATTTACTTGTATGTCATAATCCTCCTTTATAAAAAGAACTTAAGGTTCATGAAAGGGTAAGATTGTCAGAAGTGTGAGTTGTTAGCCTTTTATTCCTGCTCATCCAATGCTAGTGAAACCTCCCTCCCCACTGACGTAGGCGAATCTGTCAAACCACGTAAATCTTTTGTGTTTAATTATTGTGTGAATTTCTTCATTTACGCATTGTTTTCGCATAACAATACTAGCGCATATTAATCATTGCTTACATAGGATATCATCAGCATATCTGACTCGAGCAATATTCTAATTAGGTGACTAATATATTTTATGACCAATCACCATTAGCTAATCTCAATTATCATAAACATGACCAACATTTACGATACTGCAACAAGACCTAAGAAAATCAATCTCAATGGAATGGTTCAAAAAGCTCAAAAAAGGGTAAAATGACGTGATGTCTATTTGCACCATTACAGACCATCCCACAATCACAAGTCTATAAAGCAATTAAGTTTCGTGAGATGATATTGATGTTGAGATTAATCCAATAACTGAGTATGAGACCATACTAGAGTTAATGCTCAAATATTTCCCAAAAACTATCGATAAACCTGAGATTTGAGCCTAAACTTATTAATTAATCCAACTGTATTGGCAAAAAATTGGACATGGATTATGAATTGAGCATTGTCTCTTTCTCATTTCATTGTTGTTCTTCTTCTAGTTATTAATATTCGTGGGCTCCAAAAATTCAATGCCTGGGACTCGCATGTAGATTGAAAGCTTAAGTTTTAAATTTTAGAAGTCATTGGATTGTAGATATGATACTGCCAGAGATTTCACCCTCATCTTGCAAGGACATTTTAACCTGGAGTTCGAGGTTGCCTATAGGCACAAACCCCTATGGTTACTTAACCCTCCCGATAATAGAAGAAAACATTCGATTAAGGCTAGTCATTCAAACATTAAATATTTAACATATGATAATAGCAGACATACAATTTAAGTTGTAAAATTTATCACTTAGAGCTTAAAGCGAATGGTAGAGAAATGGTGATGAACCTGATCAAGATCCAAATGTTACATCATCCCGGGTTGTCGCAGTTCCCGTTCTGCTTAGTCAGAGGAGGTATTCGACCAATTAAATTGAAGTATACTTGTCAAAAATCATAGGTTATATCGTCCAAGAAACCCTTGTAGAACTAGGATAAATGTTTATCTGAGTAAATTATAGTCGATCTTAGCTACTAGAAGAATTTTATTTCAATCAAATATACCTTATGGTTCACTACTTAAATGATAGAAAGTTATTGGGGAACATACGGACTGCAGTCGTGACAGTAATATAATGATGCGATTTAAAGGCAATCACTTGATCAGAGAGCTCTGATCGTAACTGCTATTTTACGGGATTTTTGGAACAAATCACGTGGACAGATGACTCAAGCAACGTCTTTACTGCGCGGGAAACTATTTTGAGTGAGAATATAGTGATATACTAGATATGATATTTGCTTTTCATAAACTGAAGCCAATCAAAAGTTTGTCAATCTTGACAAATGGATGAGGAGAATGAATTGAATTTATTTTAATTTTGTTAGGTGATTAATTTTACCTTGAATGTATTAAATTATTTGCTTTAAAAATCTAGTTTGAAGATCTTAATTTATAGTTAAGACATCCGAAGCATCTATAGTAAACACAGCCATCATCGGGGATTTGAACATTTAAAATTTTATGCTTGGATTAATTTTGATATCTTTAGAAAACTAGTATTGCCAACTTTAATTTTGATAAAAAGGAGGATCATACTAGGTGGTTTAGACTTACAAATTTTATATATGTGATTTGGACACTATTAAAGCTTACTAGACTCGTCAACTTCAAACCTTAAGAGAATGAGGATTGGATTAACTGATTGAAACTTAAAATCCTACCCTACAAACAAAAAGACCCATGTGGATTTATGATTTTGAGATTGTGCTTACAATTCAACATACTCATATTATTAATTTTATATTAATATTGGCACTTGTGTGATCATAGTATTTTGTGTCATTCAATGTATTATAGCATGATGCTTGATGCACTTATAAGGAGAAAATAGAAAATATATTATGTTCTTGCAAGGCATAATATTATATTTGAAGCATGCATAAGATGCAAATGTATATTTTAAGATATTCACACAACTTTTGAGGCAGAATATTAAAGTTAGAAAAGGTTTGAAGCACAAATGTATGATTTTAAAAATCATTTAGAATATGATATGCATGTATGAATCACATACAAAGTTTCAAGGTGGGCTTTAAAGAAAATGGAATTCTGTTTGATAGCAAATATTTTGCGAATTCGATGATGATTATGCATACAAAGCCATAATTTAACAATAAAACATTTTATGCATTCAAATAGATCACATAAAGATTTATTTGCATTGGGACATAGATTTTTACTTGATCATTTTCTAGTACTATCGAATTTGAGACTTTTAATTTTATAATTTATATTTCCTTTATTTTCATTTTTACATCATTTCAAAGACCAAATAATTTAACTTTTAAGACACTTGCAAGTTCAAATCATTAGAATTTCGATAGCCTCTCGACGTCATTCTCGCTCAGGAGGCTGCATCGAGGATGTCTGTTTGCTCAACTGTTTATAAAACACAATGGATAGTGTCGTGAGACACTGAGGCAGTAAAAGATCTTCTAATCCACTGATCTATAAGATGTGTGTGGGCCTTCACTTAATCTACAGGAAAGTGATGCAAGCATAATTAACTTGCATTTATACCTCTACGAGAAAGTTGGCGACGATGATGATGAAACAAGATCGATGAGCCAATGAATCACCACTTAACTCTCCCTCTACACACACACACACACACACACACACACACACACACACACACACACACACACACACACACACACACACACACAAGCTAGGGCGAGTGGGCATAATCCATGGTTACAAAAGATGGGCATTTCAGAGGTTTTGGTTCCCCGCGATCACGTTTATGCCTTTCCCATTACCTCTAATCGTGAACGTAGTGTGAGTGGAGCAAGCGAACAGGGAAGAAGGCATTTGGCTTCAGAAGGAGAGAAATACAAGAGTTTCAAAGGTCATCATATGCCACGATCTCATCATTATCTCGACAGCTAGCACTAGCTACAAGAAATTGAGAAGTGGAGGAGTTTCGAAGGTCTCCGTGTCGAGTGATCTCGTTGTTACCTTTCCCGAGCGCAAAAGGAAAGATGAGAGTTTGGAGATTTTTTGTACACTGCATCTAGTCACTGCTTACCCTAATCATGACTGTATCATGAGAAGATGACCATGGAGGGGAAGGGAGGTTTCGTACGGCCTTTCAGTGCTACAAAGGGCGATGCGTAGTGAAAACTAGCGCTGCCAAGCAAGTTGGAGACATGGAGAAGATGAAAGGTTGGGTTCTCCACTTGTTGTGAAAGACAGGGAGGTGGGGCCCCAATTTAAATAGGAAGGGGTGAGTGTGAGGAGCAAAATTTCACGTCTTCTTCAAAACAATGAAGCTGTTGCGGTTCCTATTTTATGTGTATACAGAGTAGAAGAGAGCAAGAAGTGGGAACAGTTATTGGGGTTCCGGAAGGGAGCAGTTATTGGCATGGCATTTTATATTTTTATTATTTATGGTCAACAATATTAATTATATTCATCATATCCTTTTTATTCTTTCCCATCAGGTCCCTCCATTAGCGAAAGAATATTATGCATGGAGTTCATACGGATGCGGACTTCATGGACAACATTATTGTACATTGTTGTACTACATGTGTAAAACAGTATACAACAATGTTGTACACAGAATGAACTCCGCACGTTATAATTTTTCTCCATTAGCACCATTCATCTTCCCTTCTAGTTTGTGTTTCACCAGTAGGTCTATATTCATTGTTACCGATAAGAAGCTGGTGCAAAAGGATGATTTGTTAAGTATATTTTTATCATATAAGCCACTATTTGGAATAATTAAACAGGGTAAAAGTTAAGCAAATGATTAACTGACGTCAAAATATAAGAAATAAAATTCTTGCTTTCCATAGCAGTTCGCATCAATTTGAGCATAAACACCGCTAATTTAACAAAGAAAAAAAAATCACGCTTGTTATAGTATGCTCAATACAAATCTAAACAAGAGAAAGCAAGTATACCGTTAAAGAAGAATGCATATTACCGCATCTTAACATACCGATGAAACAGCAACAGATTTGATCTTCTCTTTCAAAAACTGAGCGAAGCAACTCGCTATCCCAGGAATAGTCGACAAAATCCAGCTATTCAACTTCTGCACCGCCTCAACCTTCTCAACACCCAATCCCTCCAAACCCCACACACTCTCATCACTCCCGGCCTCATTACAAGCCACAAACGCCGAAAGCACGAGATGGCTCAAATCGGGAAGCGACAGTTCTCCCCCTCTCCCCGAAATTGGCAATCTCGAACACTGCTCCATAGCCCAACACAACCACAAAAACATCATCAGATCACTCGGCCTAAATGTTCCTCCCACCTTTCCGCCATCAGCATCGTCCAAATCGAACTCCAAGCCACATGCAAGCCCGGCTCCACTGCAGACATCGGAGAAGAGTCTATAGAGGTTAATGACGGAAGAATACAAGGGCATGCGAGCGCAACAGCGATTGAAGCCGCGGAGAAAGGCTGTCCAATCGGTGGTATCATTTCCGGTGGTGAAAAGAAGGTCAGCAGCTGCGGGGCCGAGATGGGGGAGAAGAAGGGAGAAGTTGGGGGTGTGGTGACCAGGAGGAAATATTAGATTTGCGGAAGGTATGGAGAGGGATTGATGAAGCGAGGAAAGGGGGATAGATTGAGATTGAGGGTTGGAGAGATTGGTGAATGCGGATTTGAGGAAGGAGAGTGATCCGGTAGAGGCAGCGAGTGATTCTTGCTCCTGCTGCTCGGCTGATGGCCGCCGGTCGGCTGAAGGAGCTGATCCCATATGTCCGTTCTATTGATCGGAGGATTGGATCGGATGAGTTGATAGTTGAGAATATTACTATATCTGTGTAGAAGTAGCTGCTTTGGCGAAGCGGCCGTGTGCAATTGTCGATGTTACTCAACGATGACACTTGTACGAGGAGGCCGACTTACAATTAGGTGTGTAAATAAATCAAACAACAAATAAGGTTAGTATTTGTGTTTAAAATATTCGAATATATTATTGTTTGTGTTTGGTTCGTTTCACAATCCGAATGAAAAAAATTTGTTCATGTTCATCTCGTTTGCTTATCGAACGAATCAAACACAAACTTCTTGGCGAACCGAACATGAACTGTTCGGGAACAATGAGCTTTTTTGACAGCCCTACTGGACACATCAGGTAATCCATACTTCCTCAAAATGAAGCAAACCAAATAAGACGTTTAGGGTTTTGAATTGAGTTTTATTTTAATATATGGTATAGTATATTAATTATAATATTTATATTAATATAATTAATACTATAATATTATTAGTGTTATTAATAATTTATCATATAATATAATTTATAGAAGTTTATTTATTTAAAATATGATAAATCTTTATAATATTTAATTATTTTTAAAATATCATAATTATTTTATATATAATTATTTTAAATTATTTTATATTCGAACAATAACGAACCGAACACGAACGAACACATCACTGTTCGTGTTTGGTTCGTTTAATAAAACGAACGAAAAAAAATGTTCGTGTTCGTCTCATTTGCTTATCGAACGATCCAAACACAAATTTCTTGGTGAACCGAACATGAATTGTTCACGAACAACGAGCTTTTTTGACAGCCCTACTTACAATAGGTGATTTATCATTTACAAGAAAATCATATAATAAAGATTTTTTATTTTTGATACAACTAAGCCCAAAAGAGCTTAATACCAAAAAAGAAAAATAATAAAAACGCAAGATCAACAAAAAAAAATTTGTATACATTAGAACGGCCGACACGAATCTCAAAATAATCTAATGACTCAAGATAGTGATCGGGTGATCGAGGCGTTTGACAAAAAAAAACATGATCCGTACTGTTCATTCAATGACTGACCGATGAGGGACTCATTCGGGACCACACCAGCAATCTCAGTCGCCTAAAGGCTCCTTACAAGGGCGTCTGACCGCAACCAGTCGACCGAACGGCTAGTGACCGTCATATTCAAATTCAAATTGTCATACTGATTTGGTATTAAATCAACATAATTAATCATGTGAAGGGCGGTTTCCTTAACCGTTCATTTTTTTCCGTAATTATACAAATATGTTTCTATAAATGGGAGGCGAAAAATATGAATAAATGGATTTTCCCCATTTCACTATAAGAATAAGCCTAATTACTTACTCTCTATATTCCTCCTCCCAATTCTAACTCGTAAGGCATGTTCACAACATACAACTTAGGATCAAACATTCTAAAAGATCATGCGGTGAGTGGGGACATTCCCTAGACTAGAAGCAGAGCCAATTACAAGGAGAATCCCAGAAAGAGAGAAAAAAAGTCCATGGAGTTCAATAGGGAGGCAGTGCGTCGAGGCATACAAGAAGAGGGTTAGACATTACAAACACAAATAATAGACTAGTTCGAGGCTCTTTGGGTAGTCATAATCTTACAAAACGTATGACTGCCACCCGTGGGGGAGAGTCTCGGGGAACCCACCCACAGAAGGCTCCCCTCGACAATCCGCAAGTGCCACACAGTTGGCCCGACTTCCTTCCATCTGAAGTACGAGAAGATTCCCAACTGGCTGACAACACCGCATCTACACTGACTGTCCCGCATTTGATGGATCGACTAGGAACGTTCTCTAGGTCGGTTATAGGCAGCGCCTTCTCCCGACGGGTCCTAGAAACGATACCCCCAATGATGCTCAGGATTCCTCACTTCGACTCCTACAAAGGAATGAGTGACCCGGCCGATCACCTTGCTTCTTCTGAATTAGTAGGAGGAATCCTGTAGGTCGATAACGCCATGAACAGTCGGTGGTTACTACCACACTAAAAGAAGCTGCACTCTAATGGTTGAATAACCTACCAAATGGAGTCATCCCATCATTCTTAAAATTCTAGAAGATCTTTCTAACACGCTTTGCTAATGTACAAAACCAAGGAAGGATATAGAGACCCTGCTTCAAATCAGGCAACGGGAGAACAAAAGCCTGCAGTCCTACATCACTCGTTTCTAAAAAAAAGTGATGGAGACGAAGAACTTAGAGCCTCACATTGCCCGGACAACCCTGAAACAGGGGATTTGTAGCAAGAGATTTAGGTACAACCTAAAACTATTTAAGCCAAGAACCTTCGCATAGGTCTTGGAACTAGCAAATGAACACATCACACTGAGAAGAACCATATGAAGTCCTCAGAAATTAAACCAAGAGCATCCGACTACCAGCCACAGAAGCAGAAGGATCGAGATGATGACAGAAGTCCAAAGAGTGACATATTCTTTGACCGTTGATGGAATGGCGACCCAAGCTTCCAATATAACCAGAAGAGCAATCAAAGCAACCCAGGTCAGCAGCTACACTTCTCCAATCAACAGCCATCCTAGCACTACAAGCCATTGAACATATACCAGAAGATGCAAGGTTTGACACCCCTGAATGTGTAAATGGCCAAACTAGTCCTGTCAATTCAAAATAAGGACTACTTCAAGAAAGCCACTCTGCTGAAGACTACACTATCACTGTGCAATCCAAAAAAATATCGCACCTAACATTAGCACCATGGGGACAGGAGGAATGTCGTCACCTCAAAAATTTAGTAGAGGAGCTCATCCAGACCAAAAAAGATGAAGGAGTTCGTCGTCGTTAGAGCACACACACAACGACAGGGAAAGGCCCCAACAGAGGATTCCGTAGATGTACCCATTTGAACAAATGAAATACACCTAGCTGGGATCATCCTTGTTATCTTCTGCAGAGGTGGAGGGTTATCTAGACTGTCTAAGAGGCACTAATCAGAGGAGGTATCTTTCATCAACTCTTACACTCATACTCACTATCTGATCACTTTTACAAATTTAGTTTTGCCTCTGAAGGAAAACCCACAATGAGGCTATCATCATCACAACCCTCATAATCAACTACCAAGTAGGTAACATCCTAGTCGATACCAGGAGTTCAACCAGTATCTTGTTCAAAAAAGTGTTCTATATGCCAGAGTTTTGAAAACAATTTTAAGGTGTAGTTTAATATATAATGTATAATTTTTTATTTTTAAAAATAGTGTTTTAATTTTGAAAAATATGAGATCGAACAAATCTCATACATTTAATTGTTTAAACATTTTAGCACAACACTACAAGCAATACACTATCCCGAGAGATGGCATATTACTTAACAGTGGGTTCGATCATATAAACTAAAGAACTTATGACATCCATTTTGGTATGTGAACCTTTTATGTGTGGTCGACAAATTCTTTTACATAATATTGAAGATTAGATAGAGTTTGTTTTATCTGGGTTTCAAATTCCCTATAAGGGCAAACCCTTATAGTTAATTACATCTCAAATGACTGAAGTCATTTGAGAAAACTCTCGATTAAAATCAGTGATTATGTCTTTAAGAATTCAACATTTAGTTTCCAAGGTAAGACATGTAAAATCAAGCAGGAAAGAACCAAATAGGAGTAACTATTTTTAGGAGTCAATGGAGTGAAAGATTGGGGATGTCACATATCTGAGGAAAACCCCGGTGACTTCCCAAACTATCTTACTATTTGGCTTCAATTTTGAAAGCGAACTATTATATACAAGTTAATCTTCCTTTTAACCAAGAATAGTATAATAAAAAAATATTAAAACCTTTAACCATTGAGCAAATCTTTTCATTATTTATGATACTTAAAAAAATCTTTCTTGAAGAAGATATTCTACAAATCAAAAAAGAAGAGAGAAGAAATCTTTACCTTGAAATGTCCACTAAATAAAAAATAACTAATTCCAAAAATTCTGAAAACCAAGAAGCAATGATCAACGAGAAATCCCAAATTTAGCAAATGATTCACAAGCCCCAAAACTTCTAAAGTCATAAAATAGACTTTTGAATGTTAAGGTTCAAACAGTAGATTCACAAGTCATTCGAATACCTTAAAGAAAACTTTAAAGAAGTTGCTCCAACTTTTATTATTTACGAATTAACCACTCTTTCCCTTTCAAATTTTTTTCCATGCCTCTAAATATCATGCTTTCATAAAACACCATCGATCTTTAATAATTCAAAGCAAATACAGATTATCGTTAAACTTGAATCATGTTTCTAGAAATGTAAATGAAAATACTCCATAAAGCTGTATTTGCATTTGACTAACAGATTCATAGAATTAGAAAGTTTAGCTAAGCAAAGTAATCATTGAATAACAAGCCAGTCTTTATTTCTCAATATCACCGCAATTCATCAGCAAAGAATCAAAGCAGAACATAATGCAATTTTCTCTGGTAAGCAATTGTATTCTCAAGAATAGAAGTATAATAACAGGAAACCAGATGTATTGATTCACAGATTTACCAGTTCAAGCCTTAACATGCACGGAAAGCTTTCAAGAAAAAGCAACTGAAATCCTTCCTAGTTATATGTAAAAATGATGAAAAAATCCTTGAACATAAACTTGAGAGAGCAACTTCCAAAAAAGAATTCGTACGAATGAAACACCAACACACAAATAAAAAAAATCTAACCCCAAAATTCTTCCAATAAAGGGGTATTTATAGCCAAGCAGGGGAAAGGGTGCTTTGCAGACTAACTCACCGGCGGTGAGTATCGGGGGTGGTGAGGAGAAACGCCTCAAAGGGAAAAAGAACACCCAAATCCAAGAGAAGGAAGGTTACCTTATGCACTTGAGCAGGAAAATTTGTTACAAAAAGGTTACCAACAAGACAACCGGCGATGAAAGTTGGTTAGGGCTCGGGAATAAGGAAGGTGATGGGAAAACCAGTAGGAAACTTCGAGAATGAGGGAGAAGCCAGTATCCAGATTCGAGAGAGGAGGCTAGGCCTCCGAATGAGAGGGGCGAATAGAAGAATCAGGAAAGAGTTAGAGATTTTTTTTAATTTAGGAGAAAATTACATTTTTTTATTATTAGTTTTATATTGTTTAATATGTAAAACCCTCTAATTTGTGCACAACTGGACCCGATTAAAAAATTTATCAAATTATATGTCATTCCCAACTAAAATCAATGTTCAGAATGCATTGGCGCAGTCTGTTTTGTCATTCGGGGTCATCCGGACAAGTTTGCCAACAATCGAGTTACTTTAACTTTAGTATGTGCGTATTGCAACAAAAAAAGTTTTTTGGTTCGATTGGAGCCACCTATCAAGCAAATTAATCAACGGTCTTCTCTTAAATGAAGACCATAGTCAAATATTTTGCCTTTGGTGAAAAAGTCAAACACCGTGCGTCGTGGGGTCCACTTATGACTTTTGATATTCCTATAGAAACTCAACAAGAGCTTTAACAAGTCAGCATTAATCGACTCAACTGAACATTGAAGATATAGAACCGTCCATATAAAACTTCAATGAGCGAAGAAATGGCTTGAATTTCTAAATGGTGTGAGTCCCAGTCTAGTCCTCTAAGAGAGTCAAAATAATAAGATCCTAAAGGCTATAGATCCTAGGCTCTAAGAAGAGGAAAAGAAAGACTTAAAAAATGAGGTCAACAAGAGCCAGTATCCTCCCGACCTAATCATGGATTTAGGGACTAAGCCTATGATTTGCCAATGTTCTTTAGATAACTCTGAAGAGGGGGTACTCTAAAGAGGGTAAAGAATATGACTGCTCCTATTTGGCATAATATAAAATTTTATCAATCTATATCATTCAATCATCATAGTATCATTGTAAGGGGAAAGATGTCTTTTCCATATTTAAACATTTCATTACAAAACTTTGTCCATGTTAGCTAATTCTGTTTAAAAATTTAGAAAATAATTTTAGTTAACTTAGCTTTTAGTTATCGTTACACTAGCAAATTTAATATTTCCTGAACTTGCATTGTGATTTGAGTATTAGATTTCATTCCTATACTATACTTTGAGGAGTTCAAACCAGGACTCAACTAGAGCCCTATATTACTTGAACGATACGTATACTTGCATATATGAGTGGTTACTTAATTATTGAATTGATCTTACTGTGAAACTGATCTGAATTTACCTTTGAAAATTAACGCTTTTAGCAGCGCTCGGTCAGTGACTTCCGAAACTATCCTATGGTTTGGCTTTGATTTCGAAGAGATATTATTTAATGTTTATCCTGCCAATTTTATTATGTAGGTCTTACGTTTGCATGATACTAATCATACAAATAGCCTGAAAGATAGGAAGATTTACGTCATATCGAACGATGACCTCATAATCCTAAGAAAATTTAGGGCTTATATTGCACAACATGGTTGCACAAAAACCTAAAAGACAAGGTGATGTTTTACGTCGTGCTAGACAAACTACCTTGAAGTCTTATGGATTATTGTTTAAAATAAGGAGAAAATTTGTTGTTTTAGACTTGTCTGCTCTCTTGAAGATGTTTTTTTTGGTTTTGCATGCGAATTAAGTAAGCACAAGTAAGGAAATGTTGTAAAGTAAAATGAAATTTCTATCCTAAGAGCCTTATAGAAGAGTTTAAATTGGAGAAATGTCTTCTTTGGAGAATGAAGTTAAGAAGGAGGATGCCAACAAGATGAAGTTTGTTAGTGAGAGTGCACAAGAGTTATATAATAGATTTCTGGCCGTTATTTAAGGAATAACAGAGAAGATTGTAAAGATCAAGGCTAATGTTGCATCAATTGAAGCAAAGGTAAATGAAACTAAAGCACATTTAACACATATTGGATGGAAATTAAAAATACAATTTAGTCATACAAGTTATGTTGAATAAGCAGACAAGGCGATGTATCTGAAAAAACATGTGGATTGTAGAAGATTATATCAGATGTCTTCATCATCGTTTGTTATATGAAATTTATATACCAAATGATCCTGATGGAACTAATGGAGGTACTGGATATGTTCCACCTAATGGATACTGGAATTGAGTTCTATAGTGTGTTAAGTGTTTGATGTTTATGTATCTAAGTGTGTTATTTGTTTTATGTTTTATGTTAGTGTTTAGTGTTTTGTTTAAGTGTTTTATTGTGAGAAAGAAAAAAAAAGAGATCTTATCCAAGGTAGTTTATACTTGTAATTTGTATGAGTTTAATTAAGTAAATATTTGTGTTTGTGTAAAACATATGTTGAATCATTTTAAATCTAAAGAAGTGTAATTCTGGAGATAAGAAGACTATATGAAGATGAGATACTTATTAAAACAATTTAGGGTTGATTAAAGGAGCAAGAATGTGTATTTAATCGAAAATAGCGAGTTGGTAGCTATGCACCGAGACTCCACGCTTACGCATCAGAGCTCCGCGGCTAAGCACCATACTTTTGCGCTTAGGCGCGGGTTCACGAAAATCAGTTTTCAGGTTTTAAAAACCCCAAAAATTGTAAAAATTTCCTTACCTTCATCTTCTTCCTTCAGCATTTCACGATAATGGAGGCTAGGGGATCACCACATTTACAAATCTTGAGCCGTTTCAAGTGAAGATTTGATCTTCTTGAGGTAAGAGCACTTCTCCTAAGTAAAAATTTTTTATTTTCACCATATATTTTGAGTGTATTTTAGAGAAATTCGAAAAACACTATTCATGGTGAAAATTTGAGGAAAAGTTTGAGAAATTACTTGGATTCAGTAGTTTAAGCCTTGAGGAGTTGAGTTTGGTGATTTTAACTTGAATGTGGAATTTATAATGATTTTTATGCAAATTTTAGTAATGGCACTAAAGAGGAGCAAAGCGAGAGCCACGTTCGATTCTGACAAGTTCGTCAGTTCCAAAGCTTAAGATTGTTACGTGAAAGCGTTACAGTCATGTAAATTGATCCATGAGAGAGGATTCGATAAACCAGAAGGAGAAATTGAAGATGTGATTGTGAATAGCCTCTGGGATAAATTTTGTTGTTTTACTGTTGTATCTATTACTTTTGTGGTTCGGGAGTTCTATGTAAATCTCCTGGACTCAGATGAGAACTTTGTTTGGGTACGAGGACAACTGATACATTTTACTCCTGAGGTAATTAACGGATTTTACCTACTGCCGCTTAGTATGCTTTGTTTTTATTTAAATTACAATCCTACTGAGGAAGAATTGGATGAAATTATTTCTACTTTGACAGATGGGAGGGGTTATGGAAAATTACTAATGACAGAAGAGTTAACTTCCTAGAATCAAAGTTGAATGCCAACTCTAAAGCATGACATTATTTCATATCATCCAAGCTGCTTCCTACAAATCATATTTGCTAAGTGACTAGAGAAAGAGCCACTTTGAATAACTATATTTAGCAGAGGAAGTCGATATACATGGGGAAGATTATTTATGATTGTATCTGGAGTACTGCCAAATCTTCCACCACTGCAAGTATGAGATTTACTTCCCTTATACATTCATTGTGTGAGCAGGGTGGTGTTAGATCTGAGAATTGGGAAGAGGTTCTTCAGCCTCTTAAGCCTATTACCAGCTCAAATCTGAAGACTTATGTTGAGCATTCAATTTTTGGCTGCAGATGAGGATTTTCTTGGGGTTCCAGTGCATTTCTTCTGCTGCATCTACAACTCATGCTTCCACATCATAGGCGACTTCAAGTCAGTTTTCTAATTCACAGAATAAGCTTTTGAATAAGATAAGAGATAATGTTAACTATATTGCAGATCGAGTGCATGATTTAGAGGGGAAAGTAGACCATATGGGGGAATATCTTTAGAAACATAGTGAGTATGAGGGGAATTATCACAGTTATATGGATAGATTGATTAGAGGTGATTTTAGTGTTGTGCTACCTACTCATCCACATTATAGCTTATAAGCGCCTACCTGTACCTGGAACGAAGGGGATGATGATGACGAAGAAGGTGATTAGGATAGATATTTTATTTTGAGTTATGTTTTGTGATGTGATATGTGGTGGACTATTTATATTTTTATTATTGTTGTGTGGTTTATTATCATTTGTGGATGTTAAAGAGGACTACTCAATGTCTTTTATTTTGTTGTAATAGTGTTGAGACATTTGAGTTTGAGTTTACTTTAGTTCTGAATGTTGTGTTTGTGATATGTGATATGAATGTTTGTGGTAGTAAATGTGCTAGTGATTTATTAGTGTGTTTTGTTTATTACTTTAGAACTTTTTCTAGAAACTATTGAGGAAGGTTTTAAAATGCTATTAAAATCCACGAGTTAAAATTTCATACTTAACCTTTCAATTTAATACCATATATATGTCTTAATTATGAATTTTTGTTTGAGTGTATGAATTTACTTTTATGTCATCTACTACTTTAGAAGTCTTTTTGAATTTCTTTTATAAAAAAACTTTTTAAATTTTGAATCTAGTCATTTTCATTCATGTTTTTAATACCTGTATATTTAGGATATTAAAAATTCCTACAAATTTAATATTTATAGTTTTTATTCCTACTCATGTATCCTGTTACTATGCTTAAATGTTTCATTATAATGAAATTTAAAGTTTAGGGGGAAGGAAAAACAATTTTAAAAATGTAAAATTTTATTTGTTCTCAAATGTACTAAAAATTTAATTTTGATTGAAAAATAATTATGTGTATGAAGTTATATTAGGGAAATAAAATTTTGAATATAGAAATGAGTAAGAGAATTTAGTTAAAACCTATAGTAAGGATGAAAAATTTAAAGTTAAAAATTTTTTAGTAAAGAAATGATGAGCATTTTGTAAATATCTTTAGTAGGAAAAATTATAATTTTGGAAAAATAGAAAGACTAGGCTTTTATTTTTAATACTTAAATGTCTTTTATTGAAAATAATTTTCAAAACTTTTATTCTATTTCTAAGTTAAAGATATATATCTACCTTATGCTTTAGAAAGGAAGGGTGGAATTCAAAATCATCAAAGACCTATCCAGATACATTAATCCTTGCCTTATAAAAAAAGGAAAGAAAAAGAAAAAGAAAAGAGAAAGAAAAGAAAAGAAAAGTGAAAAAATAGTATATGTGAAAAGGAAGGAGAAGCTTGAGGATTTAAGAGTCTAATCAAAAATTGGTTCCACATCTAATCTTTTTAGAGTATATGATTTGATAAAAATCTTGAAGCTTGAAAATATAATTTAGTGAGTATAATTATTTTTAGTAAAGATTTTTAAGCAAAGAAAATAAAATGCCTAAGCTCTATATTTTGAAGAATATATAAATATTTTAGAATAAGATACGAACTCGTATGTTTCATTACTTAAGAGATTTCTAAACTTTAAATTGGTCTCTTTTACTAAAACTTTTTCTAAATTGGACAACTACATTTCTAGAAAAAATTTTTAAAAACTCTTAAAGAAACTCATCACATAATTTAGTTGTATTATTTTTCTATGATTAAAGTGTCAGTTGAGGACAAGCAACATTTCAAGTTTGAGGGATTGTAACATACTTAAAATATATAGTATTTTTATACACATTTTTATACATATTTTTGATGATATTTCATTTTAATGGAAGGTATTTTGTGTGTTTTTCTTAAAGGTATGATTAAATGAATGATTTTGATAAAAAGAGTGAAAAAGGGTCCAATTTGGAGGAAAAATGAAGAAAATTGAAAAAGTAATGTGTGGCGGCTAAGTGCCAGAACCCACGCTTACGTGTTAAGGCCCCGTGGCTATTTGCCCAGATTTGGAGCTTACGCGCCAGCAGGCTGACAGCTAAGCGTTGGTACCTTGCGCTTACGCATTGCAGGAGTTATCTTAATTTAGGCGCCATTTTGAAGAGGTTTTCGAAGCATCTCTTGGTGAGAAATGGGTAACTTTCTATTGGCGCCAAAAATTTAATTCAAAATACTCTTGAATGGATGCATCTATTGGAAGATACATTGAATCTGGACACAATTTGAAGAGATACGAAGACACCTTTCAGAAAAGTATAAAAAGAGGAGTTGAAGATTAGAAATATGGTTGTTGTTGGAGAGTGTGGTTAGTGTTTAAGAGTGAGATTTATGTTAGGAAGTTATCCTAGAGCAAACCTCTCCACTTCACCATCTTTACTTCAATTTATATAGTTTTTATTAGGAGTAGAATTGAGATTTGGAGACCACGGAGTTGGGCGCTAACCTCTAAAGAGTATTGTAAGGCAAAATAAAGTTTTTAAAGGAACTTCAAGAGTTTTGTGGAGAGGATTTACAGATAAGTCTTTATCTTTGTTTTACATTTGGTTTTTAATTAAGATTTCTTATGTTTTTACTATGATTTCTACTTTTAAACCAAGTTGTGATTGCATTTTCTCCATGAATTCTGAGTATTTTTCTTTATCTTTTTTTTCTTAAGTGATGAAGTAATTAAGTTATGGAAGTATGTTGTGTGAAGTATATGATTTAAATGTTGGAAGAAGTTGTGATGGTTCAAAATCTTACACTTTATTTACTTCTTGATTTGGCCAATTAAGATAATAAAATTTGTTGTGAGAACATGTAAGATCTAGTGTGGTATTGTCTCAGTCAACAATTGGAAAGAATCACACGAGATTGTATGGGTGAGATTGTAATCCATATGGTTAAGTGCAAAAAAATAGGGAGATATACTTTGATGGGTGTAGAATTAGAGGACTTTAGAGTGACAGGCTAAAGCCCCCAATTTGATTTATTATTTTATGTTTTGATACGAGATGTTAGCCCCCAGGTGGAGGGAATCGAGGAAACTCTAGAGTGAGAGCTAGTATCTTTCCTGCCTAACCCGTCTTCAAGATTTTTAAAACAGTGAATTAACCTATGTTCTTTATAGCATCTCTAGTAAGGGTAAAGAATATAATTGCTCCTATTTGGCACAACACATTTTAATATACTTCCACAACAAATATTCTCCATAACTTGTTACTGATTTATGAAAAGGAAAAAGATATTTCATTTGCATAAGTTTTCATCTTACAATAGTTTAGTTAAAGTTGTTATTTACTTTCATTTCAAATTATAAAATTACAAAAAGAATCGAATTATATTTTCCAAAATATTGTCTTTAGTTTGAGTGAAATCTTTTCTAAAAGCAAAATGTTAAATTTCCTTTTCAAAATCATAATATATTTTCTTTATTTATCACTTTTCCTGTGGGTTCGATATCTGTTGACCTCAATTTTATGAGGGTCATTCACTAGATATATTAAGAAAGGAAGTCTATCCATACTGACCTCCTAAAATTTAACAAGGGACAATAAATCCTAAAAATCCATGGTAAAACCCAAGCAAAGGCTTTTTGACTTAAAAATGACATAGTGACTTAATCAAATGAGTAATTAAAAACTTTGAAATGATTAATATAAATAAATTTGATCAAATTAGTAAATCTTTTACTTAAATGATCAAAATTTGCTCAAAAGGTCAATCAATGACTTAATGATCTCCTTATTGACTTAGTATTTACCACATTGACCATATAAACATCTCAGGTATTAAATTGATAAAATATAACTTATTTAATCAATTGAAAATACTAAATTGACCTAACATTACCAACATTAGTGAAACCTAGGTATGATTACTAAAATTACTAACCCTGTAATTAAATCAACCATGAAAAGGTTAAATAAATCATCTGGGTCAACCTTGGACCTAAATTGATCAATCATGATCAACCTAGATTAATAATGATCAATCTTTGACATAAACAAGACAAAAATGGTCAACTTATGACCTAAACACCACTACATTGATCTCATAGCCTAAAATGACAATTTAGGTTAAAATGGTCAAACCATGATCTAAAAATATTATATTGACTTCATTAGTCAATCTTTTCGATGAAGTAATTAAAATTTAGTCAAAAAAATCCATACATAATATAAAGACAACTACATTAACCCTATTGGTCAATTCTTAACCTAAAAGAGTTAAAATTGGTCAGAATGACTAACCCATGCCCCCTTGACCACAAAATGGACTTCAAATACAAACATTGGCATGATCAACATGATATTAATCAAAATGACTAAAATTTAAACCAAAAGTCACTACATTATTCTTTGGAGTGACTTAAACCCTAAAAATGGTCAATTCTAGGCAACATATATCAAATTTGGTCAAAATAGCCTTTTTCGAACAAAAATGATAAAATTAATTTCAAAATTTTTTTTGAATAATTTATTAGCCAAAATATAATTTCCAATATTTTTAATTAATGACATAATTAATTAAAATGGAAATATAATTAAAAGCCATAAAATAAGACCATGCCTAACTTTGAACTAAAATAATATAAATTAATCAAATAAATTTCAAAATTATTTTGATTAATTTATTGGCCAAAATATAATTATAAATGTTTTTAATTAATGAAATAATTAATTAAAAATGGAAAAATAATTTAAAACCATAAAAAATGAAACTTTGATATATGACACAACATATGACACAAAATTTCACATAATCTAAATTAAATTATGAAGGGGCACTAATGGGTCACCCATGACTTATTAAACCCATCATGACATAAATTCACACATGAAAAGCCTAGGATTAACCATAGTTAACCATGAGTTAAAACTCATTATGAGGGATTTTTGAAGTGGCATTCTCTCTCTAACTCAAAGCTTCACTCACCCTTCCTTTCAAGGTGATGTGGCTAGCCATCCAAAGGGCAGCCTACCACACCTCATGGACATCTAATAGAAGAGGAAAAAAGCCTAGGATAAACTTTTTACCATGGTTAAATACCATGATAATCCATTTGTGCATGAAATGAGTAAGGGGGTCTAAGGTGGCTTTCTCTCCTTAATACCATTAAAAAATTATTAAAACATGTAGGGAAGGATATACCATGCTAAATTAACATGCCATTTCCACCTCCAAAGAGAGCAAATGGGAGAAATTCAAAAATCAAACTCAAGTGTGACTGTGAATAAACTCTACATGAGTTAAGAAATTTTAAATTCCAAATTCCATTTAATTTACATCCACCATTCTATCCAAAGCATTAATGGCATGGTTAACAACTCTCCCAAATGAACCCTGGCCATCCAAAACTCAGCCATGGCCTTGCCATGGCTATAAATAGGGTGAACCCGAGCCCATGGATAGGGAGAGGAAAATTGAAAACCCTATACACTGCCCAAATCCAAATACTTCCAATACAAAAAAACGTTCACTACGACCTTAGAAACTGATTCCCAAAGAAACCCAACACTGAAACCCAGTAAATCCTCTCAATTTGGCTAACCCGAGTGCACCCAAAATGTGAAATCAACTTCTAAAAAACTCCAAATTAACTATCCAAAATCCATTAGGGAGCCAAGTAAGGAGAAGCCCAACCAAAATTGGCCCTTCCCCAAGTTTTTAGGTCATTGTTTGACCATAACCACTCAAGCCGAGCCACTCAAAATCAATTTCATACCTACCCCTAATTTGACTCAAAATTGACTTAGGGCAAAGCTTAAGGAGGTCAAAGCGAAGCTGCTCAAGAATTCAAATCGAGTTTAAATCGATTAAAGCCAAGGTATGGATTGTTGGGCTCTAATGGCGTTTGGTTTCATACATTATGAAACAAAGTAATTCAAAACACTATCATCACCATATGAATAGGTTCGTTGTCTCAAGACGATCCTATAGAAATAAAAATCACTTAAATCCATTAAGATTTGAGTGAGAATTTGCTTCTTGAACTTGGACGGTGCTTGGGTTGAACCAGGATGAAGGAGACGCTCCAAGACCGTCCATTTCCATGTTTCAGAAATGGATGGTCGAGATTAAGTCCATGCGGATCCGCTGTTCAGAGCCTCGCATGGGATTTAGCGTGTTTTCACGCGTACGAGGACACACATCTCCTCCCGGGAATTTAAGGATAACCTGGATTTAAATAAACTCAGGTTAACCTTAAAATAATCAAATTTTCATATCTTGCCATAGAAAATTCATAAAAATGAGATCAAAATATCCCCGAACTCAGCATGAAGAGGAGAAAATTATGAGACCAAAATCATAAATTTTTTTTATAATTAATTTTTAATTAATTAATTACTCTCTGGAGTAATTTAATTATTAAAAATTAATTATAACTCCAAAAATTTTGAAATTTTTATAAAATGCTCCTCTTACATTTAGACATGTTCCTCGATTTTTATAAGGACATGAAAATTCTTTAGGGTGACATTTCCCAATTTCTAAATAACTTTGTAATTATTTCTAAAATAATTATAAATATTAGAAAAATAAGGAAATAAAATTGAGAATTGATCATGTAATTTAGAGTGACTGACAAAAACACTAAAGTGACATAACTTAGCTTTGAAAAATTACAAAAAAGGACATTTTAAATTCTTAGGGTAAATAAATATAAATTATTTAATTTATACTCAATTAACCCTCAAAATCCTCTAAACCCTAATTAAGTCTAATCACTTTAGACTTAGTTAAAATTTTAAACCCTAATCATGTTGGGTTTAAGACAAAAAATATTAATTAGGTCTAAAATATCATTAGACTTAATTAACCATCATTAAACCTTAAAAACATTAGGTTTAATAATAAATAAACTTTAATTAGGTCTAAAACATAATTAGGCTTAATTAACCATCATTAAACCTTAAAGACATTAGGTTTAATAATAAACAAACTTTTATTAGGTCCAAGACATCATTAAAACTTAAAGATATTAGGTTGAATACAAAATGAACCTTGATTAGAGATAAAACATCATTAAGCTTAATTAATCATTAGGTTTAATATAAATCAAACTTTAATTAGGCTTAGGCTTAATCAAAACATTAAACCTTAATTAAATTAGGTTTAATATAAATTAATCCTTAATTAATTTTAACTAAAGTAGACTTAATCAATCTTAAACCCCAATTAGGTATAACCCATTATACCTAATTAATCCATTAAGTCTTAATTAAATTAGACTTAATTAAACCCTAAACCAATTAGACTTAACCCTAATTAAGTCTAATTAATCAATTAAACCTTATCCAAATTAGGTTTAGTTAACATTAAATCAATTAGACTTAATCCTAATTAATTCTTATTAATTAATTAAATCTTACCAAAATTAGGTTTAATTAACCTTAAACCAATTAGACTTTACCCTAATTAAGTCTAATTAATCAATTAAACCTTACCCAAATTAGGTTTAATTATCCTTAAACGAATTAGACTTAACCCTAATTAAGTCTAATTAATCAATTAAACCTTATCTAATTTAGGTTTAATTAACCTTAAACCAATTAGACTTAACCCTAATTAAGTCTAATTAATCAATTAAACCTTACCCAAATTAGGTTTAATTAACCTTAAACCAATTAGACTTAACTCTAATTAAGTCTAATTAATCAATAAAATCTTATACAAATTAAGTTTAATTAACCTTAAACTTAACCCTAATTAAGTATAATTAATCAATTAAACCTTATCAAAGTTTGGTTTAATTAACCTTAAACAAATTAGACTTAACCCTAATTAAGTCTAATTAATCAATTAAACCTTACCCAAATTAGTTTTAATTAACCTTAAACCAATTAGACTTAACCCTAATTATGTCTAACTAATCAATTAAATATTACCCAAATTAGGTTCAATTAACTATAAACCAATCCTAGTTAAGAACAATCAACCTTAAATAACTTGAGTTCAACCCATATTTAACTTGAATCAATCATATGTCTTTGTTCAACCTAACTTGAAACTAACCAAAACTTAAATCTAACTTGAGTTCAACTCATATGAACTTGAGTCAATCTTAAGCCTAGGTTCAACTTGAACCTAATTTAACCTAAACCCAACTTAAGATTCAAATTGTATTAAACTTAAGTCAAACCTAAAGTTTTAAGTTTAATTTAAACTTAAGTTAAACTCAATTTAAATTAAAAATCTTATGTTTGAGTTAAACCTAAATTCAGATTAACTTAACATAAATTTAAATCAAACTTAATTCAACATAAATTTTAAAGTTCGATCTAAATCAAACTTAATTCAACATAAATTTCAAAGTTCGACCTAAATCAAACTTAAACCAACATAAATTTTAAAATTCGATTTAAATCAAACTTAATTTGACAATAATTTTAAATTCAACTTAACTCGACATATCTAAACATAAAACCTAAGTTCGACCCAAATTAAAATTAACTTAACACAATATTATGAAAAACTTAAGATCAATTCAAATTAAAATCTAAAACAATATAAACCAACATAAAATAACATAATTTAACGTAAATTGACATATCCAACCAAACTTAACACAATTTGACGTAACTCGACCCGACTCGACATAAATTAACAAATTAAACTTAAATCGACAAAATTAAATTTAAAACTAACAAGTAAAAATTAAATCAACATAAAATTTAGAAATTCTAGATTCAATTAATAGTGAATCTAAATTTTCAAAGTCTAATTTCTATTAGACTAAACTCCAAACCTTTAGACTCTAAATGACCTCAAGTCTAAAAATCTTATTTAGATTCAAGTGACAATTGAATCTAAAAATCTAAAATCTAAACCTTTAGGCTCAAATGTCATCGAGTATAAAAATCTTACTCAAGTGATAATTAAAACCAACTCCAAAATCTTAGAATTAAACGACATTAAGTCTAAAATTTCATTAGACTTATTAAGTTCAGATGACAACTGAATTTAAAAGTCTAATTCTTAAATCTAAATTTTTATCAAACCCAAATCGATATAAATTGAAATCAAAATTAAATTTTCAATATTAAATCAACGTCTCAACCAAAATTGGATATCCGAAAACTCTGAAATAACAGACATTTTTATTAGGTAATCTAAATACTTTTACGACATTATTTCTGACGATATTTTCTTTTTAGGTTGAAGACAAGTTTCGTTTAGCTTTTTTGCATGTTATAGGGTGTGCTAACTCTGTTTTGCAGGACGATCGACGAAATTAAAATATAATAATAAATATCGACAATAAAAAGACAAAAAACAAGAAAAATGGCAAGACTGGGATTTTTAGATTAGCCATGAAACCTAAACAAATAACAAAAATGACATGACAACAAAAACAACAAAACTTGACTATTAGGATAGCCATCAACAAAAAAAAACTGGAACTATTAAGATAGTCACCAAACTTAAAGAAGAAGAAATAACAAAATGAAATTAAAACAATAACAAAAGAAAAATATTGACATTTATATGACAAAATAAAAATCATAAACAAAATAATAAAATTTCTATAGAAGATACCTCATGACATAATATCTCATAACAAAATGAGATAAACATTAGGAATAAAACATTCATATGTTTATTTTCTTAAAATGTATTCAGAAAAATAAGTTTTTATCATTAATAAAGAGTTTTCTTAGGAAAAACTAGATTTGTCTAGGATGTAATTAAATATAGAAGATTGCTTCTATAGGAAAAATAAAAAGAACTCAGAATAGGTTAAATACCTAAAAATCTCTGATTACCAGACTTATGATTTTTTTCTAGTAGGATAAGAACATTCTAGAGTTCTCCCTATAAAGATATCACATTACCTTTTCCTATGATTGTCAATTTTGTTCCTTTTCTCTCACCCTTTCAAAAGGGGATGGACAATATAAATAGATTGGCGACTCCTTGAATTTTGACATGACGCACAGGAATTGGTGACGATCGGACATGACGAGTTTCCATTGCCGATAAGAGAGTGGCGACTCTGCTGGGGATTTGATCTTTATAGTTCCTTTCTCTTCATCTTTTGTTAAAGTACTTGTTTTTCAAAATATCATTCGACAAACAATATCATTTCTTCTAGCTCTTTTAAAAAGAGTTATTTTCTATAAAACAATAATGATTCTAGTTCATAGACAAGTCTATCATAAAATTTTAACATAAGATTTCTCTGGACTTTCACAGAAAACTGGTATGGATTCTCCTAATTCAGACTTTTCTTATTTTCAAGATTTGAATTCACCGTTTAATGAAGCCACTTACTTTCCACAAAATGGATTCAAAATATTCGATGACGAAGCTGAATATATTTGGAATAATCCTCCCATGATAATAGAACATTTTCCATATTTTCCAACTATTTATGAGAACCCTTATGAAGAACCTTTTTCTTTTATCTCAACTACTTTCTATGGAACAACGTAGCTTTGAGGAAGTTAATAATAAAGGGAAAGGACTTTATGAGGAACAATAAGACAATATTCCAAAATCAATGTATGAGTTTGGATCTAGCTCCAAAACCGTTTCTTTAACTCATACTCAAAGAAAGAATAAGAATCTAAATGAAAATGAAATTGAAAAGTTTACCCTCGTTGGATATAAAGAAAATACATACCCTTGGGAAGAAACTGAATTTTATCCCGTATCTGTTGAATATAATGAGGGTATATATCAGTCTTTAAAAGAAGAGAATTTTTCACCTATCCAAACAATATACACTATATTCAAACGATTGGAATGAAAAGATAAATGCTCAATTTCCAAGTTATTGGATATAATGGGATGTGCAGTTACCACTACCATGAAAAAGAAAATCCTTGAATATGATAAGTCCATTTATTGTCAAAATACTTCAGTGCCAACTAAGCTCCGTTTAAAATAAAAAACGAACGAGATAGTTACTTTGACAAACAGTATAAAACACAATAAATTGCTTTTGGAAGCTGAAGAAACATCGAAAAAGATGAAGGCTCTTGTGCACAAGCTACGAGATGGAGACCAATCACAATAAAAAAGCATAACTCTAAATTAAAAAGAATGCAAGGAAACAAGAAGTTTCAGATGGAGCTTCTAGTATCATGGATACTCCTATGGATATTTCTCAAGACAATACCCCTGAAAAGAATTCTGGTAAAACAATTGAGGAGAGATTGGACAAATTAAGAGATAACATTAAATGATTAGCTTAACGAAGAAAGGAAAATTCATAGCACAGTTAAGAATTTATAGAAATACACGTCGTAGAAACACGATCTAGTGCTGCTCTGGAAATATCTCCTCAAAATGAAGAAAATGTTACCGAAGAATTACGATCTGTCATTCGACAACGAGACAAACAAATCAATCTTCTTGAACAAAGAATGGAAGAATTGACAGCAACCTTACAAAACTCACCAATAACTCCATCACCGACCATTGAAAATGTTTGACCTGAAACAATACATATCCATGAAGATAAAAATAGAGTTGAAGAAAGCACATAAAAGAAAAAGGAACCCATTCAAAGTGGGATTCCCGAAAAAGAACTTTCACAATTAGTGGAACAAAAAAATAAAAGAAGGCATGACATAAAAATGAATTGGATCATTAATTTCAAAGGGTAGACCCTACCCAGAGGAATTTGATTCAGTTCTATATCCTAAAGGTTTTGTTCCACCACTTTTCAAAATGTTTGACAGAATAAGAAATCTGAGATAACATCTTGCACACAACACACTTCAGAGCAAGCTGTTGTAATGCAGGAGGGAGTGATCCCCTGTTATTTTTATATTTTGTCAACAGTTTAACGGGAGTTTCTTTCAGCTGGTACATCGAACTTCCTAATGGTTCTGTTAAAACTTTTGTAGAATTAGAAAATCTTTTTATCTAACGCTTTGTTGGAGCACATCATCATGTGACGGTTGGAGACCTGGTTGTAGAAAAGAAAAAGCCAGGAGAAATACTTGTGGATTATATTCTACGTTGGAGAAATCTTAGTATGAAATGTGAGCCACAGCTTCAAGAACAACATGCAGTGGAAATAATTCTAAAAAATATTCATGGCTCGATAACATTTATGCTTAAGGGATTTACCATAAAAACATTCGAAAAATTACTTAACAAAGCTGCTAATCTCCAGAAAGAAGCTAAGCAGATGGAAAAGACCGAGAAAACGAAACCAGTCAAAGTACTGGAAAAGAAGACTACCACGATAGAAAAAGGGAAATAGGTGATGCAAATACAATCTGAACAAAAGAAGCAACAACAAAATCAACAACAAAAACAACAGTCATCTTCCCAATTTCAATTTCAACAACCAACCTTACCACAAACAGATAAAAGAACGATAGTCGATAGAATGAATAAGGAATATCCATTTAAAATAGAGGCGTTTACTAAAATCTTTTGTGTTTTACTAAAGATACCTGAATTCAAATTACCTGATGCTAAAAGGCCGGCGACGGTCGATTCGAAAGACCATCGTAACTATTGTCCATATCATAGGATGTTGGGACATAAAATTGAAGATTGCTTTGTTTTTAAAGATTGGTTGGAGAAAACCTCAAAGAAGGAAATATTACTATCCCAAAAGAATATCTAAAGCAGACTGAAAAAGGTTCAGTAAATATTATCTCAGTAAATACTCACGAAGATCGCTTTAATGACAATAATATTGTTCCAGGAAAATCTGTACAGCTTATTTTTAGGTTGTGTGTTTTATTTTGAAAGGGGGTCGCCTAACAGAAATTGTCGGCGAATTTTAGATTTTAAATTTGATTTAAATATATATATATAATTTAGAAAGTAGCATTTGATTTTGAAAATAATTTTAAGTTTGAAAATTTTAAGATATGAAATCAAACCGATCTCACATCCCAAATAGTTTATATAAACGAGCACCGCACCACAAACCGTGTATCTATCCCTAAGGATAGACACACTGCTTGATGGTGGGGCTCGATTAAATAAACTAAAAGATTTGTGACATCCGTTTGGTTTGCGAACTTATTTTATGTGCCGACAAATTCCCTTGCCTAATATGAAAAACATTAAACAGGGTTTATATTACCTGGGTTCTTTAGAATTCCCTATAAGGGCAAGCCCCTATAGTTAATTACATCTTAAGTGACGGGAATCACCTAAGAAAACTCTCGATAATAATCAATAATTTCGCTCTCAAGAATTTCGAGTTTAAGTTTTCAAAGGATTGAATTTCAGAATTTCAATAGGGAATGGACCAAGTTTGGAACATTTTTTTGTTTTGAGAATTCAAAGGAAGAAAGGTAGGAGAAATTACGGATTCGAAGTGAACTTCGGTAATTTCCCGACTATCCTATTATTTGGCTTGAATTTGGGAAAGTCGTAATGTTTGTTTAATGTTTTGATCTTGCCAATTTTAGTTAATTAGGACTTATATTCGTATGATAAAATCATACAAATAGCCTGGAAGATGTGAGGGTTTATGTCGTATCGGACGACTACTTCGGAATCCTAAAACCGGTTAGGGTTTAGTTTGCAATGCAAATGCCTAACGAAGAGTTGAGGATTTATGTTGCACTAGGCAAACTACCCCGAAGTCCTATGGGTTTGTTATTTAATTCTGAGAAAGTTTTGCTGAAGTAGACTCAGGTTTTGCTGATGACGATGGCCGTGCTGCCCACCATGCTCCGAGCTCCTTATTGTTGCAGAGGTTTAGTTTTAGAAGTCATAAATCAGGAGATGAGTGAAGTATTTTGGTTTAGAAAATTCTTAATTTCCAAGTGTTTTTTATGTTTTATTTAAAACAAATCTTAAAGTTGATTATAACAACACCGGTTAAGATCCCACGGTTCCATCCTTCCGGCATCGTTATTTTTATCGGATTCACTTAGTCCGGATGAATTTGCTAAACTCAACCGAATGAGTTCCACACTTTCATTTAGACCGTGGGAAATCCCGTTAGCAACGCGTAGGTTACATCATCCGAGGTATTCCCGATCATCCAACGTAACGTTTTAATTTAGTTGTAATTGCAGCTTTGTGTTCGTTTGTGATTAAATTTTGAGTTATTTTATATTTTGAAATGTTGTGGCGGTGAATTTTATCTTGCAATGACTTTTAATTTAGTTTTGGTTTCAGTTTTAGGGACTATCCTAAAGGTGTGGGTTTTCATGCAATAGTTGTTTATCATGCAAGAAAAAGTAAGTGCGATGCAATTAAAGAAATTGCAATAATGTAAATTGCAATAAAATAAAAGCGTACCTGGAGGGTCTTCCCGTCATCCCAAGCTGCACTTAAAACACAATTAGACTATTTAGGCAAGTTCCTAGGTAAAGCTAAGGGAAGGGTTATGGTTTTCTACCAAGTTCCTAATCCTATAGCTAGTCATTTCCTATGACGTCTAGGTCTTTGTGTTTTGGTTTGAGGACGATTTTCTTCATCAAAGAATAATTAAGTTTAATTGTTCTTATGGACGTCCTATCGTATCGAGGAAGTGCTTAAGACAAATCTTAAACATCTTTTCAATATTTCTAGGATTGTTTTAAGTCCAAATGAATTTAATTACACAAATGAATTAATCGTCCGGGAATTCAAGTTTTGTTATCTTGCTCGATGAATTAGGACATTTGAATATCCTATAGGTGAAGTAACGATTTCATTTAACGTTCTGTTTAGGAGTTATGATAACCAAAGCTCTCGAGGGAAAATTGGTGTTCAAATGATTTATGATTTAGTTTAACTTTAGTTAAAGGGTTTAACTTTGGAATAGTATTCAAGTTGTTTTATATTTAATTTCTTTATGTCTTAGGTAATGTTATTTAATTCGATTCCATTTAACTTTAATTTAATTTAATTTAATTTGATTTAGTTTTAATTTAATTTAATTTAATTCAGTTTAGTTTGATTTGATTTAATTTCCTTTAATTTAATTTAATTTGAATTAACTTTAATTTAATTTAATTTAATTTAATTTAATTTATTTATTTAATTTAATTTAATTTAATTTAATTTAATTTAATATAATTTATTTATTTAATTTAATTTAATTTGTTTATTTAATTTTATTTAATTTAATTTAATTTAATTATTTAATTTAATTTAATTTAATTTAATTTAAATTTAATTTGATTTTTAATTTTAATTTAACTCGAAAAATTTAAAAAGAGTTTAATAATTTAACTTTTTAACTTAATCCTTTAACATTTTAAAATTCAAATTTGAGTTATCATTTTTAATTAGGAATTAAATATTATTGAAATGATTAATTTAGGGATTTTTAAATTAAAGAACAAATCTCTTCCTAAAAATGTCCCTATTTTAATAGTTCCAATTTTATTATTCTTCCCAAATTTAATCAATTATTTAATTAAAGTTTATTTCAACTATTTTAAATTGTTTAATGGGTTTCTACCCTTTAATTATTTAAATTTCAATCATCCAAGTCAGATTAAGATCAAATATTTTACTTGTTAATTTTATTAAACCTAAAGTTTTAATTAAGGGTTAAAATTTTTTATTACCATTTTGCCCTTCAAGCTTAATAATTCCATAACTCACTAAATTGAGCTCAAATGAACTTGAAATTTTTTTTATGTGACTTCACTCATATGCCAATAAAGACAAGAGAGGAGAAAATGTGATTTTTCTCGTATTTAATTTATTTATGTAATTATTTTTGGTGGAAAATAAGAATTCCCAAGGAAAATTTAATAATATTACCAAGGGAAAGTTTCTGTCCTTAAGAAAATTATGGGACATTCCTAATGACCAGAGGACCACTTGGACCAATTTTGGTGATTTTTTGAATTATATTATTTTTATTATAATTATTTTAAGTTTTGGAGTATTAATTAATTTAAAAATAAAATAAAGGTTGAAAAATGAATTTTATATTTTTTTAAAATCTCTCTGATATCAAGGAAATCAGAGAACTAATTTTTGCAATTTTTTGATTTTTCTTTGATTTATTATAATTATTTTAGTGAAAATGCTAGAAAATACTTTTTTTTTAATTTTAAAATTACCCTAGGGCTTTAAAATTTAATATCTCATAAAATAGACCTAAGAAAAATATGGGGTTTGTTCCTAAGTGATTAAAATTCAAAATGTGACATTTTGGTGAATTTTATTATTTTTATGATTTTTATTATTTTTTAATTATTAAAATATTAAAATAATATTAAAAATCAACTTTTTAGAAAATTGAAATTTTAATTTTCTTAAATTCCCTTGATATTAGAGAGGCTCCAAAACCAATTTGGTGAATTTTTAAAAGTATTTTGAAAGTTATGAATTTTTAAAGTTTAAAATGACTAAATGGCTTAATCAACCCATTTAGTAGGGCTAACCAAGTCCAATTGACTTCAAATTTTTATGGTGGGTTCCTCCGATCCTAAAGGTCAGTGGAGAATTGATTTCAAGTCAATTTGATGTATGGTTAGCTCTAATTAATTAGGGATCTATTTTGGGTGTTTAAGCCAATTAGGGTTATTCCAAGTGAATTAATTCAAAAGCTATTTTTCCTAGGGTCCTCTGGTCATAAGAGACATTTGCAAATTTTCCTAGAATTTATTTCACAACATGCTAATTAGTGGAATTAAAATACTCAAAACAGTAACATGAATTTGAAAAATCAATAACTTTTCATAGGGATGGCCTCTGACTTTGGAAATTTCAGGGAATGTTCCCAAGTTCGGAGGCTTCAAAAGCCCTATGGTCTCATGCCATGGTGAATTTCCTATATGCATGGAGAATTAAAACAATGCAGAGGGTAAATAAATTATTAAAAATAAAATACTTGATGAAATTAAATGATTTCTTTTCCACATTATTCTCCTCTGTTCACTGAGCAAGAGGGTATTTTTATTTTATTTTTATGATTTTCCTACACAAAGTTATGAATTTTTAAAGTTTAGGGAATTAAATAAATAAAAAAAATCCCTATTTTTCTATTTAAGTGACGCGGCACCAGCTCAACCTCGGCAGCTCCGAATGCACACGCATCACGCTCCCATTCGACCCCGCCTTTGCTCGGGAAGAAGAGTGAGGTCATACCTTTGCTCAGAGAAGTGTAGCTTCGATCTGAGGGTTGTTTCACCATCGATTGGATCTCAACAAGCTCCAGATGAAGTCTCCTGGTCTGGTGAATTGCCTAGGTAGGATTTCGACCACAGCCGATCACAAAGCTTGGAGGTCTGGAGCAACCGGGTGGCCTCGGAGATGGGGCTTTCGGTGGGGAACTTCTCCTTTTGGTCCGGTGAAGGTGTAGGACCAGTCGATTTGAGGATTAGCTCACCGTGGCAAAGTGTCCTGGTTTTTGGGTTAAAGTTTGAGCTCAAAATTGAACTCGAGCTGGAGGGAATTAGGGCTGGAATTCGGTGGGGATCAAATGCTCTATGTATGGGGAGTAGTCCGGAACAATTTTGGCGAGTTTCCTTAAGGTTTGTTTCAGCACCTCTCATGGCCGAGAGGGGTGGTGTTTAAATAGGAGAGGGTGGAGGGCCTCCCAAGGAGAGTTAGGGCTTGGGATCAGCTGCTTAGGTCAAGGGCAGAACAGCCATGGTGGCCATTGGGCATGGGGCAGCTCAGCAAGGTAGAATCCCAAAGTTGGCTCACATGTAAGCTCTCGACCATGGTGTTTTCAGGCGACCTGGTGGCTGGCCGGCCATGCATTAGTCACCATCTTGTTCAGGTGGGTCAGGGCTGGGGTTTGGTGCATTCAATTGAGGTTTGACATGTGTAAAGTGGTTGAATCAAAGTAGAAAGGGGAAGGGGCCATTTTGGCTTATTTTGGTCAACCCATGCAAATGGGTTGGGTGCACCTCCCTAAGACTCGGTTTTGGGCCGAGGAGGTCGGGTGGGTCAATCTCCCATGTGTGGTGGAGTCTCCATCAAGGATTAGGTGGCAAAGCATGGTTTAGAGTGCGACATGCTTAAGGTAAAAAAGGCTTAAGAAGGATTAGGAAAGGGGGTCCTCCTTTTTCCATTAATGGCTTGATCACATGTCAAACCCTCCATGGCTTCATGTGGCTTGTCCATGGCTTGCATGGCTTGTCTTTGGCTTGGGGAAAAGCTTGGTCAATTTCATGAAAATGGATTTTAGAAATTTTTGGTAATTTGATGGAAATTTGTATGAAACTTGATTTGGAATGATTTGATGATGAGTTTAGGACTTAGGTATTGAGTTTAATTGAAAGTATGATGAGGGGAAATGTCATATGGGCTTTGAGACCAATTTTGGGCCTTTGGATGTGGCAAAAGATGGGCTTTTAAAATGGTTTAAGGAATGGGCCTTTAAGTTTAAAAATGAATTTATGGATGGGAATTTTGTAAAGAGGTTGGGCCAAATAATTGTTGGGTTTAGCTCATGGATGTGTCATGAGTGACTTGAAGTAAATTGGGGGTGATTTGGGTTTGAATTAGGTTGAATTTGGGCTCTTTAGGTGAATGGGCCAATATAGGCCAAAATGGGCCAAGTTGGGCCAATGTTGGGCTAGGGTTGAAATTGATGTAAAATTAATGTTGAGAAATGTTTATGGGAGTGTTTCAAAGAGGTTTTGACTTTGGTTGGGCTTTGATTTTGGGGTTTGGGCTCATTTGGGTTAGGTTTGGGTTTAGGTCAAAATTGGGCCTTTTAGCTTTGGGTTGAATTTGAGTGGGGTTTGGGTCTAAGTTTTGGGCAAATCATGTTAGTGTTTTTCTTATGGGGATGCTAAGGAAGACTTAGAAAAGATTTGGGGTTAATTGGAGTTGAATTGGGTGAGTTTGGGTTAGGTTTGGGTCATGGGTCCAAATTGGGCTTTAAGGCCAAAAGTGAAATTGGATCCAAATGCCGATCAAATTGGACTTGTATTTGGTCTAGATTGGTGTTGGTAATGTTGAATTGAAGTTTAGAATTGAATTGGACCAGAATTTGGGTCAATTGGGTAGGTTTGGTTTGACATTGGGTTCACTTAGGGTTAAAATGGATCAAATTGGGGGTTTTGACAAAAGTAGGGTAAATTGACAAAATTGGCCCATGGTGTAGTTGAACAAAATGAAATTGGAAATATTTGGGATTTTCTGGAATTTTCTAGGAATTTTCTGAATTTTTAGATTTTTGGGTCAAGAGGGGTGTTTTGGGTATTTGGAGGGCATTGGGAGGTTTTCTTGGAATTTTAGATATTTTTGGGTATAGATGATCAATTTGAGTGATGTGGAAATGTTTGGGATTGATTTTGGGGAATTTTGGGTGATTTGGAAATTTTTGAGAAATTTGGGTAGTTTCAAGGGTTTTGGGTAGGCTAAGCGGGTGTAGGGTCCCGGGGGTCAAAATTGAAAATTTGGAAAATTGAAGATTGGGTGAATATAAGTGGAATGAAATCGTTTTTGTTGAGCCATGAAGCCATATCAAGCCCACATGAGCCATGAAGGGACTCATTTGAGGCATTCACTATGTTGTTCCTAACCCTCTTAGCTAAGGATTTAAAAGATATTGAATTTTAAATGCTTAAAACAATTTTTAATATTAAAAAATGTATTTTTCCAACCTTTTCACTAAATTAATTCCAATAAATCAAAATAAAATTAGAAAATTATAAAATTCCTTTCCGAACCCTCGAGGTCGAGAGATTTAAGAAAAATATAAAATCCATTTTTCAACTTTAATTTTATTTTCTAATTAATTAATACTCTAAAACTCAAAATAATCATAATAAATAAAATATAATTTAAAAATCCCCAAAATCGGCCTAAGCTATTCCTATACTATTAAGAACATCCCATAATTTTCTTAAGGGTAGAAACCTTTCCTCGGTCATGTTGTCGAATTTCAATTGAAAATCCCTATTTTTCACTAAAAATAATTATATAAATAAATTAAATTCAGAAAATCACATTTTCTCCTCTAATGTCTTAACCGACATATGAGTGAAGTGACATATAAATTTCAAGTTCATTCAACTTAATTTGAAGGAAGTTATGAAATAAATGTTCTCATGCGTGGGCATAAAAGGTGAAGTGAAAGAATTTAAACCCCTTTATTAAAATTTTAGGTTTAATTAAAAATTATAAAATATTTGATTTTATCTTTCGTTGATGATTGAAACTGGGGAAATTGTAAAAGAACCCATTAATCACTTTTAATAAACTAAAAATGAAACTTTAATTATTTAAAACAATTTAAATTTTGGAAGATTAATGAAAATTTGAATTATTAAAAATAGGGATATAATCGAGAGGATATTACCTCTTTCAATAAAAAATCCCTAAATAAATCACTTCAATAATATTTAACTCTAATTAAGATTAAAATGATAATCCAAACTTAGCAAATTAAAAATTTAAAAAAAATAACCCTTAAATTAAAGGAAAGCTCAAAATACTAAGTGGTTTAACAATTAAATCAAATTAAAATTAAATTAAATTAAATTAAATTAAGTAAAAATTAATCATTTTTAATAAACTAAAAATGAAACTTTAATTATTTAAACAATTTAAATTTTGGAAGATTAATGAAAATTTGAATTATTAAAAATAGGATATAACTTGAGAGGATATTAATTCTTCAATAAAAAATCCCTAAATAAATCACTTCAATAATATTCAACTCTTAATTAAGATTAAAATGATAATCCAAACTTAGTATATTAAAAATTAAAAAAAATAACCCTTAAATTAAAGGAAAGCTCAAAATACTAAGCGGTTTAACAATTAAATCAAATTAAAATTAAATTAAATTAAATTAAATTAAGTAAAAATTAAATGAACTTTAAATTAAAGGAAAGCTCAAAATACTAAGTGGTTTAACAATTAAATCAAATTAAAATTAAATTAAATTAAATTAAATTAAGTAAAAATTAAATTAAAAATTAAAAATTAAATTAAATTAACATTTTAACAATTAAATTAAATTAAATTTAAAATATTGAAATTAAATTAAATTAAATTAAGTTAAATTCAATTAAATTAAATTTAAATTATATTAAATTAACATCATTCGATAATAAAAGTAAAACAAGTATAAATATTAAGATCACTTAAAGTATAAAGATTTAAACCAAAAATAATTTGAACACTATTCCAAACTTAAAATTATTAATTAAAACCTCATAATTAAACTAAATCACTTAAACATTAACTTAAACTTCCTCAACTAAGAATGGTTAAATTCTTTAAGAACCAATCATTCTCAGTACAATCATTATGTCCTTTAAACAAGAGTTTTAAGTGAGTTATCACTTTTACTTATGATAATCAAACATCCTAATTCACCGAGCAAGAAGGAAAATCTAAATCGAATTCGGATGATTAATGTCCAGGCAACTAAATTTACCGCACTAAAATAATCTCGGAAATGTTTAAAAGATGTTTAGGACTCGTCCTAAAAACTTTCTCAATATGATGAGATATTTTAGAAGAACAATTAAATTTAATGTTCTTCGATGAAGAAAATCATCCATAAACAAAACACAAGAACCTAGACGTCAGAGATGACTAGCAATAGATTGTGAATTTGGTGTACAACCAAAACATTTCCCTACTTTTACATGTGTACTTGTTATAAATATTTAAAATGCCTTAACATGTGTTTTAAGTGCAGCTTGAGATGACGGGAAGACCTCCAGTACGTTTTTATTTTATTCTAATTTACTTTATTGCAAATTACTTACAAAGACCGTACTTTACTTTTCTTGCATGTTAAACATCGTTGCATGAAAACCAAAACTCTTAGGATAGTCCCCAAAACTGAAACCCAAAACTGAATTAAAAGTTACCACAAGATAAAATTCACCGCCACAACATTCCAAAATATAAAACAACTCAAATTTAATCACAAACATAACAACAAAACTACAATTGCAACTAAATTAAAACGTCTGAATGATCGGGAATACCTCAGATGATGTAACCCACGTTACTGCTAACGGGATTTCCCACGGTCTAAATGAAAGTGGAACTCATTCAGTTGAGTTTAGCAAATTCATCTAGACTAAGTGAATTCGATGAAAATAACGGTGTCAGATGACGAAACCCGTTGGATCTTAATCCGCCCGTTTAAACAACTTTAAGATTTTTTTTAATTAAAATATTAAAAAAATATTTGGACTTTAAGATTTCTAAACTAAAATACTTCTCTCATCTCCTGATTTTCACCTTCTAAAACTAAACCTCACAACAAGGAGCTCGTAGCATAGTGGGCAAAGAGGCCATCACACGCGCAAAACTCTCGCGTCAACATCCGCCCAAACCTTCTTAGAATTAAATAACCAAGTCATAGGACTTCGAGGTAGTTTGCCTAGTGCAACATAAATCCTCAACTCTTCGTTATGCATTTGCATAACCATGCTATGCAAATTAAGCCCTAACCTAGTCTAGACTCCGAGGTAAATAAGCCGAAGTACGACATAAACCCTCATATATTCGAGGCTATTCAGATGATTATGTCATACAAATATAAGTCCTAACTAATTAAAATTACAGGATTATAACATTAAATAAATTCCCGAATGAAACTAAAACAATAGGATAGTTTGGGAAGTTGCCAAGATTCTTCGATCCCCGCTCCTACTCTCTTCCTTCGACTTTTAAAATAACCGGTTCCGAATTCGAGCTAATCCCATTTAAATTTCTGCAAAACTAACTCTTCGAAAGTAAACTTTGAAATTTTGAGAGCAAAACCATTGATCATTATCGAGAGCCTCTTTAAATGATTCGTCATTTAAGATGTAATATTCATAGGCCACCATAATGGAACTTGTTAACCTGGTAATATAAACCCCGGTTAATTCTTTTGTACAAGGGGGAATTGCTGGCTTATTGGTTCGACAAACGGATACAAATCTCTTAAATATTTAATGGAAGCCCCATGTGCTGTGTCTATTCCTCTAGATACACGGTTTAGATGCGGTGTTCGTTTATATAAACTACTAGATGCGAGATCGGTTTAATTTCATATCTTAAAATTTTCAAATTTAAAAGTTATTTTCAAAAAATCAAATACTACTTTCTAAATTATATGCTATCATTAGCGTATTTTTTTAGGTTGTAAAATTTAATTTAGGTATATATATAATTTGGAAAGTAGCATTTGATGAAAATAATTTTTGCTCAAAACTTTAAGATGTAAAAAATCAAACCGATTCACATTCCAAATAGTTTATATAAACGAGCATCACACCACAAACCGTGTATCTATCCCAAAGAATAGGCACACCGCTCGATGATGGGGCTCGATTAAATAAACTAGAAGATTTGTGGACATCCGTTCTGTCTGCGAACCAATTTTATAAGCCGATAGCTCTCGCTTAATATAAAGGAATTGCTGTATTTATATTACCCGAGTTCTGGTGCTCCCTATAAGGGCAAGCCCCTATAGTTAATTACATCTTAAATGTCCGAAGACACTTAAGAAAAACTATCGATAATGATCGTTGGTTTTGCCTCTCAAGAATTTCAAAGTTTAAGGTTTTCAAACAATCGGATTTCTTTGAATTTCAATTGGGAATGGATCAAATTTGGAGCGCTTATTTCCCTGTGAGGCCCGAAAGGAAGAGAAGTAGTAGCCGGAGATCCAAGAAGAATCTTGGAAACTTCCCAAACTATCCTCATTGTTCGCTTCTGGATTGGGAGTTTATTTAATGCTTCATTCTCGCTCTCGTTTTAATTAATTAGGACTTATATTTGTATGACACAATCATACAAATGTACCCCTCGAAGATGTGAGGGTTTATGTCGTACCAAAACAACTACCTCGTAACTTAAGACCGATAGGCTTAATCTACATAAGACAACTATGCAAATACCTAACAAAGAGTCAAGGATTTATGTCAGACCAAAACCACCCCGAAGTCCTATTTAAGCCATATTTAATTTCTAAGAAACGCTTTGCCGATGTAGACCCAAGTTTTGTCGTCGATGATGGCTATGCCGCCCACTATGCTTCAAGCTCCTGTTGTCGCAGAGGTTTAGTTTTAGAAACACAACGAGACGAGAGAAGTGTTTTGGCTTAGAAAAGTCTTAGAATCCAAATATTTTAGTGTTTTAATTAAAACAAATCTTAAAGCCGTATTAAATGTAATCCGATTAAGATCCCACGCTCCGTCATCCCGCACCGTTATTTTCATCGCATTCACTTACCCGTATGAATTCTCGTTTAAACTCAACCGAACGAGTTCCACACTTTCATTTAGACCGTGAAAATCCCGTTAGAAACATGTGTAAAAGTTACATCATCCGAGGTATTCCCGATCATCCAACGAGACGTTTTAATTTAGTCAAAGTCAGAATTTTTGTTGTTCTATTTGTGATTAAATTTTTGAGTTGTCTTATATTTCGAAATATCAGGCGATGAATTTTATCTTGTATGAATTTTAATTTAGTTTTGGGTTTCAAACTTTGTGGCTATCCTAAAGTCAGCTTTTCATGCAACAATCTTATTTATCATGCAAGAAAAGTAAAACACAATGCAAAAAATAAATCATAATAAGGTAAATTGCAATAAATGAGTTGACCCTGAGTACTTCTCATTCCCAAATTTCCGAAACTTTAGTATCGCATTGCATGTATATTTTCATTTAGATTATTTTAAAAAGAATGATGTTTTTTATTACTCATTTTTATTATTTATTTATCTATTTATAAAGTTTTTCATTTTTTTTTCTCTCTCCTAAATTACTTTCTTTATTTAAAGTTATTATTTTACATATATGTAAAGTTATGTTATTCATACATTTTATTTTTATTTCTTTTCTTGTTTCATTTTTCTTTCTTTTATGTTACATTTCTCTTTTTCTTTTTTTTTTTCTTTTCTTTTTCTTTATGTTATGTTCATTTCTTTTAAATTTTAAAAATTTATTTTTTTAAGTTAGTGAAACTAGGTGGTGGTTTTGTAAATACTAAACTAGTAAACTAATTAGATAATTTGCATGAAAGGAAATTTTAGGGCTAAACATGAAAGATTTAAAAGCTAAATGAGTTTGCATAAAAAATTCCTAAACCTAAGCATATAAAGATTTAAACATGTATAAAGCTTGCATGAAGAAATTTTAAAACAAAGCATGAAAATAGGGAAGAAATTTGTATATAGCATGCATGAAGAAACAACTTTAAAAACTAAACATGAAAATAGGAAAAAAATTTTTTTTTTTGTTTTTGTTTTTTTTGTTTTTTTTCAAGCTAGAATACCTGCTACAAAAATAAAAGAGAGGGGGAGCAACTTACCTTAGCTTGGAGGAGGCATGGAAGAACTCAAGAAGCTTTTGTTGGAGATGAAGATCTTTGTGGAAGCCCCTTTGGTGGAGACCTCACGGGTAGGAGGAGTTGGGAGTAGGATGGAAGTGGCTAGCTTAGAAGGAGGAGAAGAAGAGGAGAGGGAGGCTCACGGCTAAGGAGTCAGAGCAATTGGAATGGTAAAGTAAGTGAGTGTAAGTGTGTAAGAGGTGTTTAAGAGTGTTTATGGGGATTTATGGAGGAGGCTCACGGCTAGGAAGGAGATGAGGGAGTGAGGGAGTGGTGAGGTGGAGTGTGTGGAGGAGGTGAGAAGGAGTTATGGTGGAGGTGATGGATGAGGATGAGGTGGCATGTAAGGAGGAGAAGTGAGGGAGGCGATGGAAGTGATGGATGAGGGAAGATTTTTTTGTTTATTTTATTTTATTTTATTTTATTTTATTTTATTTATTTAAGATATATATTTTATTATATATATAATTATTTTATGGGTGTCATGATGTTTAATTTAATTAATTTTGATTTTAATTGATTTAATTTGAATTATTAGTTTAATTAGATTCATTTGGGTTTTGGCTAACATAACTTGAGTTTGAGTAAGAATGAGGTATAGGTGTCTTGATCAATATTGTTCATATGATTGTGATGAAAATTTTTCTATGAAGACACAAAGTGGCTTGAAAGCTCATTTGGAGGTTCAATTTCTAAGATGGATTGGATTTTTGATTATTTTGGACCAAGTTGGGTTCGGGTCAAATTAGATTGGGTTTGAGTGGGAATGGGGTTCCGGGGTTCTAGAAATAATGTAGATATGGTTGTCTTGAAGAACTTTCACATGAAGACATAAAATGTTTTGACAAGGTTTAGGGGTCAATTTGGCGGATTTTGAACATGTGTCCAAATTGGGTGAAAATGGGGAGGTTTTGGTCCAAAATGGATTTTGGGTAAGACCTGATCTCAAATTATGGGCAATTGATGATCCAATTAAGTTTAAGGAGGTGTTATAAAGAGTTTTTAATTGATATTTTGGAGGAATTGATCGACATTGGCTCACTTTAAGAGTTTTGGGTTATTTAGACCAATTTGGTGATTTTGGATTTCAAGTGGAATCGATTCAAATGAGGGTCACATTGGGCTTCGAATTTGGTCTAAGTTGATATTTGGGATGTTGAATTTTGGTTTAAAATTGAATTTGATGAAAATCGGGATCAATCGGGTCAAGATCAAGTTTGGTTTAGGCACCTTTAAAGAATTGCCAAGTCAGATTTTGGATTGAAAGTGTATTAATTTGGAAAAATTGACCCATGTTGTAGTTGAACAAAATGGAATTGGGAATTTTTAGGATTTTTGGAATTTGAGAATTGTTTGGAATTTTTGGATTTTTCGGCAAAAATGGTATTTTGGGTATTTCGAGGGTATCGGGGGGTATTTTTGGAAATTTTGGAATTTTTGGTCATGAATGGTCAATTTGAGTGGCAAGGAATATCTTGGAATGATTTTTTGGGGAATTTTGGTGAATTTTGGTGAATTTTAAGAATTTTGGGTAATTTAGGGAATTTTGGGAGGCCGGGGGCCGAAATCGAACTTTGGAGATTTGAAGATGGCTTCAAAGTGAGCATGATCTAATGGTTTAAATTGAGTTATAGATGAAGGGTCACCTCATTTGGTCCTCTATGTGTTGGTCCCCACCACTTAGTCACAGACTTAGAGCTTCGGGTTACCCACATGAGTTTCCAAAGAGTTCGTGGTAGAAATTAGGATGTGCGTGTGTGTATGTTGTGAATGTGAAGTGTATGAGTGGTGATCTCTAGACCTCCCTCAGACAAATCCTAAGGTCTGACCACCTATAGGAGACTTCCCTAGGATTCCTTATGCTTGCCTTTTCTCCTACCAAAAGGTGGAGGATAGGCCTTAAGCATATGAAAACCCCCTAGTGAAGCAAGACGAGTTTAATTTCTAGCGGGAGTGGTTCCATAACTAGTCCTCTAAGAAAGTCACTCAAGAGTCCTATGGCTAAACCCTAGGCTACTCTAAAGAGACTAGACCTCAACCAAAAGTGAGGTCAACAAATGGACTCCCAATAAATGTGGTGTGCCGATTGTGTATATCACACAGAGCCGGTGTTGACCGAAAAGATCAACAAACCAACACAAAGCCGCCTAAGTAAAATACTTAAGACAACAACGTAAAATTAAGAGAGAGTTGCTGTTTCCGCCGGGGAAAGGAGGCAAATTTTCAAATCACAAGATTTCAAGATATTGGATTTTAGATTCGTTTCATTTTTTTTTTATTTCAAGTTTTAATTTCGAGTTCGAATTTTTGGATTCGATCGTAGTTTCGATTTAAATCGAATTCGGATTCAAGGTTGATTTCAAGATCGATTCCGTGGAAATTTTGGATTTTGAAATGAGAATTGGAGCCTCTGGCTGGAGGAACTTAAAGCAATGCGGCTTCGGATGTAAAATCCTCAACCTCTAAAATTTGATTTTTTTTATTCGAGCTATCATGTATGTGGAAAGAACTCAGCAATGCGGTATCGGATGTAAAATCTTCAACCTCTAAAATTTGATTTTTGATTCAACCATCATGATGGAAAGAACCTAAAGCAATGCGGTATCGGATGTAAAATTCTCAACCTCTAAAATTTGATTTTTGATTTGAACCATTGCGATGTGAAAAGAACCTAAAGCAACAAAATGATGTAAAATCCTCACCTCTAAAATTTGATTTTTCGATTCGAACCATCGCGATAAAAGGAAGAACTCAGCAATGCGCACGTATGTAAAATCCTCAACCCTCTAAAATTTGATTTTTGTTGATTTGAGCCATCGCGATGGGGAAAGAACCTAAAGAATGCGACTGATGTAAAATCCTCAACCTCTAAAATTACTGACAAACTAACACCACAGGAAAGAACCTAAAGCAATGCGTGTGACGTACATAAAATCCTCAACCTCAAAATTTGATTTTTTGATTTGAACCATTGCGATGGAAATAACCTAAAGCAATACTAAGACGTATGTAAAATCCTCAACCTCTAAAATTTGATTTCGAGAGCGAACCACGTAACAGGAAAGATCCTAAAGCAAATGCGTATCTATGTATAATCCTCAACCTCTAAAATTTGATTTTTTTTTATTTGAGCCATTGCGGTTAGGAAAGAACTCAAAGCAATGCGGTATCGGATGTAAAATCCTCAACCTCTAAAATTTGATTTCGATTCGAACCATCAAGGATAGTGGAAAGAACCTAAAGCAATGCTAGATTCGATGTAAAATCTTCAACTTTTTTTTTTTTTTTTTTTTTTTTTTTTTTTTTTTTTTTTTAAAATTTGATTTTTTATTCAACCATTGCAATAGTGTGGAAAGATCCTAGCACGTGGCATCGGATGCCGGGATCCTCAACCTATAAAATTTGATTTATTTCAACCATCAAGTAATGGGGAAAGATCCTAAAGCACGTTACATCGATGTAAAAAATCCTCAACCTCTAAAGTCTGATTACTTCTAACCACTGCACAGGGAAAGATCCTAAAGAATGCGGTATCGGATGTAAAATCCTCAACCTCTAAAATTTGATTTTGATTTGAGCCATTGCAATAAAGAAAGATCCTAAAGAATGCGATATCGGATGTAAAATCCTCAACCTCTAAAGCTTGATTTTCGATTCGAACTATCATATCAGTGGAAAGATCCTAAAGCAATGCGGTATCGTATGCCGGGATCCTCAACCTCTAAAATTTGATTTTGATTTTGAACCATTGCAATAGGGAAAGATCTTAAAGCAATGCGGTATCGTATGTAAAATCCTCAACCTCTAAAGTTTGATTGATGATCCAATGCACAGGGAAAGATCCTAAAGGCATGCGGCATCGGATGCAAATCCTCAACCTCTGTAAAATTGATTTTTTTCGATTTGAGCCATTGTAATAGGGAAAGAACCTAAAGCAATGCGTATCGGATAAAATCCTCAACCTCTAAAATTTGATTTTTTTGATATGATCCATCAGAATAGTGGAAAGAACCTAAAGCAATTCGATATCGGATGTAAAATCCTCAACCTCTAAAATTTGAAATTGATTTGAACCATAGCGATATGGAAAGAACCTAAAGCAATGTGGTATCGGATGTAAAATCCCCCTAACCTCTAAAATTTGATTTTTTCGATTTCGACTACTTGCAAAGATTTGTAATGTCAATCTGGAAAAGTGTAGAATTTTGGTTTTTTCGAGAATTTCATGAAAGAAAAGATTATGGGAAAGAGACGGATTAGAGGAGGGTATATGAGGATGTCACTTATCCCATTCAAAAGAGTTGATCGAAAAGTTACCGGGCTCGGGATCGATACTATTCCTCACCATCGAACCAAATCGAAAACCTCACGGCTCCGTGTCAATAATCCGAATCGCTCCTATCTCGTACAAGGGAGAGAATCAGAAAAGATCGATTTTAGATTAGAAGTTTTTTGAATTTTAATTTGATTGGATTTGATTCTGAGATTCAAATTGAGATTGATTTGAAAGTACGACTGAGATTCAGATTTTGAGGTTTATTTTTAATATCGAGATTCTTTTTTGTTTCATTAGATTCGGTTCGTTTTGGATTTTAGATTTCAATTCGATTTCGGATTTCATTTCGATTTGAAGTTTCGTTTTGATCAAGGTTTTGTTTCGTTATCTTATTCGTTTTTTATTTATTTTATTTTATTTTTTTAATTGTCATTTTTTTATTTGTCGCGATTTGCTTGGGGAATTTATTATCAGTTTCTTTTTGTAGTTTTTATTTTATTCATTTATGCCTCAGGATTTTTCATTTTTTCTTTATTTTTATTTTTATTTTTTATTTTTTTTTGTTTTTTGTTTTTTTTTAGTTAGGGTTTGGACCCAACATAAACAAGGCAAGATTCGTGCTTCGTAGGAACGAGTTTGTCTTTGAAACACGACGCACAGCTTCTCCTTGAGATATCGTCCATCGACCGAAGACATTTTAGAAATGACCTACTCTTCGAGGTACTATTGGAATTATATTCTTTCAAGTACCTACAAAGATATGTTACTTACGTACACGACAACCGAAGAGACAAACTTCGTAGCTTTGTTTTAGCCATCATCACTTTTTACCGTTGATTTAGGAGGATTGTTTAAAGGTCTTTGCGAAGCCGCTTCTGACGCCCTTTGAATTGATGTTGGATTTGTATCCTTCCGTATTGAAAGGCATGACTTCAAAGTTCGAATTTCCATTGCTAATAACATAGCCCATTTCTTTAATTCTTTCTTCGGGGCCTAAGCAGATTCAAAATTTATGCTCATGCGATAGAAATATTTTTTCATTGTCCAAAGATATTTCGATTCAATTAATGACCGACTAAAAGACATAAAATCACTTGACTCTCTTCAAAGCATAATATCATAGAACTTCTTAAGGTGTCTTTCAAGTTTTATTAATCGGGGGATGATTAAGACACTAATTTTTTGACATATGCTCGCTCAAGCTTCTTCTCAGTGGAGCTACGATTTCTTTTTCTTATATACGAGCTGCTTCTTTTATCAAGGTGATTACTATATCCGTGAGCACATGTTAAAGATTTTGAATGTCTGCATTGTGACACCACTTACTGTGTGCTTACCTTGCTTCTCCTCGAAACACTTTTTTGTGCTCATTTTATTTTCTGAGAATTACCGTATCCTGGGCAAAGGCATGGTTTCCTATAAAGATTTTGAATTAAAAGACTCTTGATATTTCCGGATTAATTACTCGTATTTCAACCACACTATTTCATTTCAAAGTTACTTAGGACTCAAATAATTCCTTAAAGAAAGTAACCTCATTATTAGTGCATTAATTTCATCCTTTCCAAGTTACCGTCTTATAAAAATATCCAACTTCTTTGTTAAATCAAATATTTTAACACTCGAAAAAAACTTTTTTCCGTTCATTTTCATTCATAAGCTAGGTGAGGGATGTGATAGATCGACATCAATCCCGGTAAATTTCCCCTACATTGGTGAAGTAGTACAATGGTAGTCAAAAAGTGTCTTCTTTGTTGTTAATTACGCAGAGTCACTAAGTAGAACAACAGATCGACCGAAATCATATTGATAAAACCTTTTTCGTGTTCTTTTTCAAATATTCTTCCTAGATTGCAAAAACAATGCAATTTGGAGCCAAAATGAGCAAATAAGAAAATTCTAACCTAGCACATATCAATATGATTTTTTATGCTTAATCTCTTTTACATTTCTCATATGTTTTTGAATGAAATTGCACTTTGAAGAAAGGTTGTTTTTATGTTAATCTTGTAGGTGAAGATGTTAGAAACATAACGCAACTGAAACGGGGTGAAACTAAGCCAAACAGAGCAAAACAGTGCAGCTGCCCACAGGGTGGCTCCTAGGCACCCAAACTAGCGCCTAGGCGCCCAAACTGGCGTCTGGGCACTATTGACGACAATAAAACAACATCTAGGTGCTAGAAACGAGTGCCTAGGTGCCAGACACAGCAAGAAACATTTTAAGGACGGTTATGGATGGTTATTGGACGGTTTTAGGCGGTTCCAAAGCATTCTAGAAGCCTTTGGACGAAATCCTACATTTCATAAAGTAATACAATGAATTTAGACACATTGGAGCAGTTTTTAAATGAAGAGATGTGTCTCTTAAGTGAAGGGGAGCGACCCTTCACACAAATGATCTCGCACCTAGGCACCACATTTACTTTCTAGAATATTCAACGAATTTGGACGAATTTTGAAGAGATGCCTAAAGCAACCCTTGGTCATTTTTGAAGCTCTATAAATAGGGATTAATTATACATCCAAAGGGAGTTATTTTAGAGTCTTTTAGAGTCTTTTTAGAGTCTTTTTAGAGTCCTTTAGAGTCTTTTTAGAGTCCTTTTAGAGTTGGGTTAGAGTCATGATGTAGATTTCTACATTTTCTAGAGGGATTGGTGAGGGATTTTGAGAGTTTTATGCAAGAAATGTACGAGCGGCATATGGATCGGTGGGAGACTTTGGTGGAGAGATTTTCTTCTTTCTTTCAAAGGGAAAAAGCTAAGTATTGTGTTCTTCATTTCTTTTTATTTGTTGTAAACATTTTATAGTGAAGTTCCTTTAATTCAAATAAAGTTTTATGTTATGTTTTATCCATGCTTCCTAAGTACTTTCCTTTACTCTTTCTTTTAAAATGAAGTAGTGGCATGTGTAGAAAATTTATTTTTATGATATAATTATCTATTTGATGCTTCTAGGTGGCAGATAGTTGCATAAATATAATAGAATACTAATGAAATAAGTTCCTTGTTAGCACATAATTTATTACATAATTCTATCAATCCTTTTACTTCTTATGTCATTATCTTCATTTTACTTTTCTTTTGTAATGAAATAAATGCATGTTTAAGAATCTAGATTTGCTTAGATATTTTCTTATCTTATTAATGTGATGGTATTTCACCGGATCTTAATTTACTTTACAAACTGATCACTTGTAATGTTAAAATCTGTGGAGAATTCTTAAGATCTGACCGTGGGCAAAGATTTCTTAACTAGTGAGTACCACATTTCTCTTGTAAAGGTAGATGGTAAATCCTTGAAAGGGGAGGTGCAAATAGATAGGGAGATAATCTTTGATGGGCGTAGAATTGAATATGTTTTTAGAGTGACAAGCTAAATTCTATCAATTTGGTTTAAGAAGAGGAGACGGGTCACTAGTAGGATTGACCATAGGCACCCTTTGGGGAATCTAGAAGTGAGCCTAGAATTCGCTCTTACTACTAATAATACATCCTGATTCAATCTTCAAAAACTGGCCTATGTTTTTAATGCACTTGACCAGAGGGTAAAGAATATGTATGCTCCTATTTGTCACTACTACATTTAAATTCATAGCATTTCTTTTCTATACATTATCTAGGTAATTGCAAGAGAAAGGTAGTCTTTAACATCTCAAAATTCTCTAAACCAATTTATCCAGATAAGTTATCTTTTTATTTTAAATTTTCATTTAAGAATAGTTTATCTTTTTATTTTAAATTTTCATTTAAGAATAGTTATTAGAAAAACCATTTTAATTGACATTCCAAATTAAAGCCTCATAGAATTAGACTAGAATTAGCCTAAAGGATTTATTACATTGCTTCTCTGTGGGATCGATACTGGGTTTTAAAAAGAAAGCCCTATATTACTTGAAACGATACGTATACTTGCGTAGTACCCCTAGTGTGTAAAATATTTTCTAATTTTTATATCATTTAAGATTTTACACACTAGCCGCTATTTAAAAATTGGGTCAAGTTTTTTTGCCATTTTTTGGATGTTAATTTACTGTGTAATTGAGGGTCGGGTCAAGTTTTTGGCACCTTTGCCGGGAAGCTTAGGTAAGAACTTTTAGGAGAATTTTAGTTAAAGCTGTAAGACATAGATTTGGAATTTATAGTATTATAATATCGTGTTTTTAATTATTGTGTGTTTATTTTAAAACGATATCCAAAATACCAAAAATAATTTTGAGAACTGTCCTATTAGCTAAGTTTTTAAATTTTTATGCGTAGTTCAGGTGTTGCAGATCTTGAATTTTACGACTCAGATTTAGAGAAACTTTTAGGAAGATGATGAATCATAAAAGACTCCATGAATTTAATGTAAAATGGCGGATCAACAATATAATGAATATTCAGATTTATATTATAATGCTAGGCAAGGAACCCCTATTATTCAGGAAAATTTATTTGGACAATGGATGGAAACTGGCCATGAGATACATAATCCTTATTTTGATTATTACAACCAAGGTTGGGAAAATTATTCAAATTTTAACTGGAATACTAATTTTGGAGGAGAAAACTAATTTTGGGAAGATAATCAATTATGTGATTAGAAGAATCAGGACAACTTTAATGATGGATTTTCCTTTCCTTCTAGATTTAACTCCAACCCACAACATGAGGAGAATAAATTACTATTAAAAAACGTTGTTAACGAAATGGGGAGTTAATTAGAAAGTCAAGAGGTCGCATTAAGGATTATAGAAAACCAACTATGGCAGATTATTAAGGCTATTAACAGTTATCCATCGGAGATTTTACCTTATGATCTTGAGATAAATCTTAAGCATATGAATGATGAGCAATATAAAGATATCGAACTAAGACTTAAAAGAGAATTTGTGGATATGATTCAAAAGAACTCTGAGTTGAGAAATGAGGATAAGGAGTTTGAAAGACCAATGGAAGAAATTCCTAAGGAATTAGAAAACCTTATTTCATCAACTAAGACAAATATAGAAAGACCACCTCCACCATTTACTCAGTACCAAGGGGCAGTAATAGAAGATAACTTGAATCAGAAGAGCAATCTAAAAGAATTTGATTCAAAATCTGAACCACCTAGAGAGAATCTGATCCAAAATTTAGGAGATCTTGAACTATCTTATAAAGATCTATTTCTTATGAATTTTAAAGAAGATATTAATATGCAAATTATTAGAAAAACATTGGGCCTAGGAAGAAACTTTGGGAATAATGATCTAAATCAATCTGAAATGGAAGAGCTGAAAGAAAAAATAAAATTTGAGGATTTCGTAGGAATTTTTGAATTTGGAAAAGATTGGGCAATTGATCAAGTATTAATTAAATGGAATTTTGATCCAGGAAGAATCATTTGTTGAGCTGACGATGTTAAACTAAGCGCTTTATGGGAGGCAACCCATAGTTATCGGTGTGCTTTGTTTTAGTATGCTTGAAGTCATGTTTGTTAGTGTTTTAGTGTGTTTGCTTTAGTGTGAATTGATTTTCTTGGATTGTTAGCGAATTGAATTGGTCTTTATGTGTCATTATGAATTGATCAGTTTGATTGATGTTTGGATTGTTGTAGTTTAATTTGATCATTTTGAGTGTCATGAGGGAGGTAATTCCTTAACTTCTTATGGATCCATCTTAATTTTCATTACTTCTGTTCTCTGACCTTGTTTTCATTCATTATGAGTCATGAACCTATTTGATGAGTAACCTATGGATGATCTTACACTATCCTTATAAATGTTAGAGGTGCTTACGTAAAGGGATAAGGTGATGCCTGATGTTGGTGCTCAAGAGCTAACATATCTGAGATAATCGTATCCTTGGGATTAAACTCTAATAAATCATTTATAAGTACCCAATTTATTAGTGTAGTGATTCCGTTAGAAATCGGAAGTATGTTAGTGAGATGTGATGAGTTAAAGGAAGAGTTGACCTCATTTATCATGTGTGTTTATGTTTGTGTTACATCATTTTAGAGATTTGAAGAACACTTAAATATATATTCCCATGCCGATGTTTGTCTTGATTGTTATACCTTTCTTTAGTTTAATTTTATTCTAGCATGTTTAGTTTAGAATTACTTTCAATTGCAAATTGTTCTGTCTTAATGAATACTTGTAGATGTTTTTGATAGACATTTGAGGTAGATAGAATTTATGAACTATTTTTTTCATGCTTACATTTTTTGTACTAAATGCTATAAATGTTAAAAATCAAGTTTGGGGGTAGGAAGAAAACTATATTTAAAAGATAGTATACTTCTTTTTTAGTTTAATATTATTGCAAGCATGTTTTAGGCTAGATTTATTTTCTCAAGCAGTCATTCTATCCTGATTATGCATGTATATAAAATTTGATAGGATGTTGTAGTAGTTAGATATTCAGCTTTTTTTCCTCCTACATTTTATGGAATTAATTGCAAAATATTTTAAAATTCAAGTTTGGGGGGATGAAAAATAATTTTCAAAATCTTAAATTTTATTTGTTCTAAAAAATGCTATAAATAAATTTGATTTTTTATTGTAAAATAATTATGTGTATGAAGTTATATTAGGGAAATAAAATTTTGAATATAGAAATAAGTAAGAGAATTTAGTTAAAATCTATGGTGGTGATGAAAAATTTAAAGTTAAAATTTTCTTATGAAGAAATGATAAATATTGTGTAACTATCTATAGTAGGAAAAGTTGTATTTTAAAAAAATATAAGGATTAGACTTTAGTTTTCAATATTTAAATTTCTTTTATTGAAAAATAATTTTCAAAATGGTTATTATTTTTCTAAGTAAAAGATATATATCTACCTTATGCTTTAGGAAAGGAATGGTGGAATTCAAAATTATTAAAGGCCTATCTAGATATAGTAATCCTTGCCTGAGAAAAGAAAAGTAAACTATGAAAAGAAAAAGAAAAAGAAAAAGAAAAAGCTAAAGAAAAGAAAATAAAAGTATAGTAGGTGAAAAAGGAAGGAGAAGCTTGAGGATTAAAGGGCCTAATCAAAAATTGGTTCCACACCTGATCTTTTTAAAGTATAAGATTTGAGAAAATCTTAAGCTTAAAAATATAATATAGTTAGTATAATTATTTTGAATAAAGATTTTTAAGTATAAAAAATAAAATGTCTAACCCATATATTTTGAAAAATCTACAAGTATTTCTGAATTAGTAACAACACATATTTTCATACTCTTTCATCAAAAAGATTTCTAAACTTTAAATTGGTCTTATTTACTAAAATTTTTTCTAAATTGGACTACTACATTTCTAGAACAAAATTTTAGAAACTCCTAAAGAAACTCATACACATGATTTGCTTGTTTGTTTTTATATGCTATAGTGTTACTTGAGGACAAGTAACGTTTAAGTTTGAGGAATTGATCCACCTAAAAATTACCTATTTTTAGTACAAATTTTATGCTTACTTTATGCAAATTTTTAATGATATACACTTTAAAGGAAGATATTTTGCATATTTTTGTCTTCAAGTATAAAAATATATGATTTCAGAGAAAATAAGGCAAAAACAATGCAATTTGGAGCCAAAATGAGCAAAAAAAGAAATTCTAACCTAGCACATATCAATATGACTTTTTATGCTTAATATCTTTTACATTTCTCATATGTTTTTGAATAAAATTACACTTTGAAGAAATGCTGTTTTTATGTTTATCTTGTAGGTGAAGATGTTAGTAATGTAACACAATTAAAATGGGGTGAAAGGAAGCCAAACAGAGCAAAACAGTGAAGTTGCCCACAGGGTGGCGCCTAGGCGCCAGTGACGAAGAGAAAACGGCGCTTAGGCGCCAGAAACGGGCGCCTAGGCGCCAGACACAGCCATAAACATTTGAGGACTGTTATGGATGGTTTTGGGTGGTTCCAAAGCATTCTAGAAGCTTTTGGACGAAATCCTACATGTCATCAAGTAATACAATGAATCTTGACACATTGGAGCTTTTTTAAATGAAGAGGTGCGACTCTTAAGTGAAGGGGTGCGACCCTTCACACAAATGATCTGGGGCCTAGGCGCCACAATTACTTTCTAGAATATTCAACAAATTTAGATGAATTTTGAAGAGATGCCTGAAGCAACCCTTGGTCATTTTTGAGGCTCTATAAATAGAGATTAATTCTACAGCAAATGGGAGTCCTTTTAGAGTCTTTTAAGAGTCTTTTTAAAGTCCTTTTAGAGTCCTTTTAGAGTCTTTTTGGAGTCCTTTTAGAGTTGGGTTAGAGTCATGATGTAGATTTCTACATTTTCTGGAGAGATTGTTGAGGGATTTTGAGAGTTTTATGTAAGGAATGTACGAGTAGCACATGGATCGGCGGGAGACTTTAGTGGAGAGATTTTCTTCTTTCTTTCAAAGGGAAAAAACTAAGCATTGTATTCTTCATTTCTTTTTATTTGTTGTTAACATTTTCTAGTGAATTTCCTTTAATTTAAATAAAGTTTTATGTTGTGTTTTATCCATGCTTCCTAAGTACTTTACTTTACTCTTTCTTTTAAAATGAAGTAGTGGTATGTGTAAGAAAATTATTTTTATGATATAATTATCTATTAAATGCTTCTAGGTGATAGATAGTTGCATAAATATAATAGAATACTAATGAAATAAGTTCCTTGTTGGCACTTAATTTATTAAATAATTCTATCAATCCTTTTACTTCTTATGTCATTATCTTCATTTTACTTTTCTTTTGAAATGAAATAGATGCATGTTTAAGAATCTAGATTTTCTTAGATCTTTTCTTATTTTATAAATGTGATTGTATCTGAATCTTAATTTACTTTGCAAACTGATCACTTGTAATGTTAAAATCTGTGGAGAAGTCTTAAGATCTGACCGTAGGCTAATATTTCTTAACTATTGAGTACCACATTTCTCTTGGAAAGTTAGATGGTAAATCCTTAAAATGGGAGGTGCCAATAGATAGGGAGGGCGTAGAATTGAATAAGTTTTTAGAGTGACAGGCTAAATTCTATCAATTTTCTTTAAGAAGAGGTGACGGGTCACTAGTAGGCCCGACCATAGGCACCCTTGGGAGAATCTAGAAGTGAGAGCCTAGAATTCATCTACTACTAATAATACATCTTGATTCAATCTTCAAAAACTAGCCAATGTTCTTTATGCACTTGACCAGAGGGTAAAAAATAGTTATGCTTCTATTTGTCACTACTATATTTAAATTCTAAGCATTTCTTTCCTATACATTATCTAGGTAATTGCAAGAGAAAGGTAGTCTTTAACATCTCAAAATTCTCTAAACCAATTTATCCAGATAAGTTATCTTTTTATTTTAAATTTTTATTTAGGAATAATTATTAGAAAAACCATTTTAATTGACATTCCAAATTAAGGCCTTATAGAATTAGACTAGAATTAACCTAATGGATTTATTACCTCACTTCTCTGTGGGATTGATATTGGGGTTTTAAAAAGAAAGACCTATATTACTTGAAACGATACGTATACTTGCGTAGTACCCCTAAAGTGTAAAATATTTTCTAATTTTTATATCCACACTAGCCGCTATTTATAAATTGGGTCAAGTTTTTGTGGCCATCTTTTGGAAGTTAATTTACTGTGTAATTGTGGATCGGGTCACATCCTAGAGGACTAATGATGGAACTCTACCACATTAGAAATTCTAAACGCTTTTTTACTCTTCTTGAAGTTCCACATGTTTGGTTTTGACAGCTAGCACTTAGTAGGATGAAGCCAAACATGAGGGAGCTCAAGTGGAGTCCCCATAGAACTGTTTAGCCTTAGGGTTAGCCTTGGATGGTGCAGCCTTAGTCAGTCTTGCACACACAAACTTGAGCCCCTCACTTTCACTCACAACCTAAAACTCTAAACCTAGCATGCTTAGCCTAGTTCCCTACTCTTTTGTAAACTCATGTGGATGGTCCCCCAAACCCTTAGTCTTAGGTTAGGGTGGCTAGGACCAACAAATGGAGGATCTGAAATGGGTTTTTCCTTGGTCTCATGGCTCAAAAAGGATAACTTAGTGATTAGCATCCTCAATTGACCCCAATTTTGCCAAAATTCTCAATTTTGACATTTTACCCCTAAACTTTCCCAAAATTATCAAAATGTCCTTGAAACCCTAATTTTTCCAAAATTGCCCAAATTCTTAAATTCTCTTCAAAAATCATATCAAATCATTCCAAACCACTCAAATTGACCAAAATACTCTAAAATCCTCAAAATTTCCAAAATACCCCCAAATTTGTCAAAATTACTAAAATGCCCCTCATGCCCTAAAAATCCCTAAAATTTTCAAATTCACTCAAAATGTCCCCAAAATCAATTCTAGCCACTCAATTGACCTCAATTATGCCCAAATCCACCAAAATTTGTCAAAATTCCCAAAATACCCCTAAGTGCCTAAAGTCTCCAAATCACCCCCAATTTCCACCAAATTGATTTCAATCTACCCCAATTTCAAATCCAAATCAAATTTCATCATGTTTAAACCGAACCAAATTTAAGACCAATTGTATCAAATTCCAAACCTAATTTCAAGTTCAAACCCATTAGCCCCAAATTGACCCAAAATCCAAAACTCACCAAATTGAGCTTCTAATAAATCCAATTCTTCAAATTTCAAATTCTAAATTCCTTATGCCAATTTTCTAAACCAATTTAAGCCTTCACATGACCTAAATCAAAACCTAAACCTAACCCACATCTAATTTTTAACCTAAACCCTAATCTTAAACCTAAAATCCAAATTAGGCCAAACCTTTTGAATTAATTAAATCCTTACCTTCTTTGCCATTCCTAAGAACCCTTGGATGCTAATCACATCTCCTAATGACTCCTAATTGAGCCATGGACCAAGGTCCCTTGAATTTTGGATTTCCTTCCAAAAACAGTTAAACCAAGGGGACATTTGCCATCAGCCTTTCTAAGCCTCAAGCTCACCTACATTAACTCCACTAAGCTTCCTACACAACCTAGCTGCCACCCCAACCCTGGCCATTGCTCTGTTCTAAACTTCCCTGCACAACCTAGCTACCACCCTAGCTATGGCCTAGTAGATGGAAAACCCAAAACCGAGAAGACCACCCCATGACACCAACCCAAATTGCACCCATAAAATGTGGCTCACTCCCATTGATGAATTACGCCGCTCAACCCTCCATATAAGAAACCTTTTCCATCCCATGACTTGCTGATACACCTAAAATATATAGTATTTTTATACACATTTTTATACCTATTTTTGATGATATTGCACTTTAATGGAAGGTATTTTGTGTGATTTTCTTATAGTATGATTAAGTGAATGATTTTGATGAAAAGAGTGAAAAAGGGTCTAATTTGGACCAAAAATAAAGAAAATTAAAAAAGTGATGTGTGGCGGCTAAGCGCCAAAACCTGCGCTTACGCGCCAAGGCCCTGCGGCTATGCGCTCAGATTTGGAGCTTACGTGCCAGCAGGCTCGCGGCTAAGCGCCGGTACCTCACGCTTACACGCGGCAGTTAAAAAAAAGGAGTTATTTTAATTTAAGCGCCATTTTGAAGAGGTTTTCGAAGCACCTCTTGGTGAGAACATGGGTAACTTCCTATTGGCGCTAAATTTAATTCAAAATACTCTTTAATAGATAAATATCTTGGAAGATACATTGAATCTGGACACAATTTGAAGAGATACGAATACACCTTTTGGAAAAGTATATAAAGAGGACTTGAAGATCTGAAATATGGTTGTTGTTGGAGGGTGTGGTTAGTGTTTAAGAGTGAGGTTTATCTTAGGAAGTTATCTTAGAGCATACCTCTCCACTTCACCATTTTTACTTCATTTTATATAGTTTGTAGTAGGAGTAGAATTGAGATTTGGAGACCACAGAGTTGGGCGCCAACCTCTAAAGAGTATTGTAAGGGAAAGCAAAGTTTTAAAAGGAACTTCAAGAGTTTTGTGGAGAGGATTTACAGATAAGTCTTTATCTTTGTATTATAATGCGGTGGATTTTAATATTGCAAGAACTTATGAACTCAAATTTATATTTATTTATAATGATTTTGTAAAGTCCAAACATTCAACGCAAGTATACTTATCGTATCAAGTAATACATGGCTCTAATGGAGTCCTGGTTATCGATCCCACAGAGAAGGCATGAATCTTATAGTAGTTAATGTAATACTGAATTCCAATACTCAAATTGCAATTAAAGTTTAATGTTTACTTCTACTACCAAGATGCAGAAAACAGTAACAATTAAGCAAACTATAATTACTTCTAATAACTTTAAAATAGAATTAACTAACAGACACACACTAAGCTATATATTTGAAAGGTTTTGATATATAAGAAAAGTATCTTTCCTCTTGTAATGATAATATGATGTATGGATGATATGGAATGATTATCTATGGTATTGTGCCAAATAAGAGCATAAATGTTTCTTTACCCTCAAAAGAGTACCCCCTCTTCTAAGCATAAAAAGAACATTGACATATCCTAAGTTTAGTCACTAAATCTAAGGCTAGGCTGGGAGGATACTGATTGTCACTACGGAGTTCCCACTCACCATTCACCTGAAGGCTGACCTTCGAGTTTAGTTATTAATCTTAGGACCAAATTGGGGATCTCAGTCTATCACCCTGAAACCTCCAATTTGAAGTCCATCAAAACACATTTCCCTATTTATTTGCACTCAATTCCCTTGAACTATGCAATTCATCTATGGAAATTGAATGGATTCTTCATTATTGTTATAGGACACTAAATCCTTTCAGAGTTAATGTTCAACACCAGATTTTAACAATTCAATTGGCCAGATAGAAAAATAAATTAAGTTTGGAATGAAAAACCATCACAATTTCTTCAATACGTTAAAAACACTTCACATCCACATCAACACATCATCACATCTCTATGCTAGAAGAAAGACAAAGGAGACTACTCAGAATTCATAAAGAAACACAACAAAACATGGATTATATATATAAAACAAAAGTCATACAAACCACAAAAGAAAATACAAATTATCTCTTTCTATTCCCCAATGCAATTCCCTTGAAGTTCCTTTAAATTCTTTTCTCTCTTCTTTGCAACACTCAACTCCCTCATTAGAATGGAGAGGAAGAAGCAATCTCTCACTTTACTCCTTCTCTTTCACTCCTTAGAGAAGAATTTCTCAAATTCTTACTTCTACACTCTTCTATTCTAAGCCCTAACACTCAACACACACTCTCCCTCACTAAAACTACACTAGAAACACAGTAGACCCCCTTATTTTTGTCCAAAAATAGTTACTTATAAGTTAGAAATGAAATCCCAAGAGTTTCTATATGCATCCCTTCAAAAATTCGCCAAAACTCCTCAAATTTGAAATCCACCGACATTGGGCACCGGCGGCGCTCTATCGTCCGAATATTTGCTGAGCTCTAGGGAAAATGGAGCCGGTGGCGCCCATTCTGGCGCCGACGGCGCCGAAAGCTATTTTCCTCCTTTTTGCTCCGAATTCATTCCTTTTCGCTTCTTTTCTCTCCAATCACCTAAAATCATCATACCTGCAACAAATCATGAAAAATACCTTTCTTTAAAGTGCAATATCACCAAAAATGGGTAAAATTATATAATAAAAATAGTATATATTTTTGGTGCATCAAAATCCCCCAAACTTAACTATTACTTGTCCTCAAGTAATCCTATTACTACATAAAAATATAACTCTAGGCAATGAACTTTTCACGTGTAAGACACTAAAATTGTTCATTCAAAAGAATATATTGGTTAGATTTTTAGAAATAAATTTAGTAACTCAGGTCAACTCTACAGGTATAAGAATATTCAGCAATCAAGTCTAAGGGTTCTAGTCTTCTATTTATTTCAAGATAAACCATAGTTTGTCACATTAAGAGTGCCTTGAAAGATTATGTGAAAAAGGAGTTCATGCAAATTTTATCAGAATGTAGGCCAATACTTTAAATATAAATTTAGAAATGAAATCAAGTTCTCCCTTAGGGTGACTCAAGTGAAGCCAATTTTTGATTAGGTATTTCCTCAAGCTTCTCCTCATAATTATTTTTCTTTCTTTTTCTTTTTCATTTCTTTTTGGGATTGTTTTTCAATCCTTCTTTTCTTTTGTTTCCCCCTTTTTTAATGAGGATTACTATATCTGGATAGCATTTAATGATTTTGAACTTCACTCTCCTCTTTCTAAAGTTTAAACTTGAGAAAACTCCTTATTTTATAATTAGGTATGAGCTTTATTATTCATCATAAAGTCACAATCTCTTCTTAACACACAATACTTTAAGTCTCTTAACATTTCAAGAATACAGTTTTCTTTACTTTAAATAGTTAATTATAATCAAATCATTTCATACCAAATATCTTACTTCTATAAAATTAACCTTTATTACTAAAAACTTTCATCCAATCCTTCCATAATATTCAACTGAAATAAAAAGTTTTAGTTACCTACAGTAAGGTTCAACTGCTAGAAGTTATGCTAATAATTTTGAAAATATAATAATTGAGAATAAATAAGAGTTAATATTTTTCTACCCTCCCCCAAACTTAAATTTTTCACTAAATTTGAAATAGTAGCAAGTAAAAGAAATTAACCTTTTTGTGCTAGGATCTTGAAATCTTCAACAGCTATTTGGTATTAGTCAAAATTTACAACTAGCAGGCATGAAACAGTTAGTAACAGTGATATATAAAAAATTTTAAACATTTGCAAGGTGAAGAGAAATTAACTTTAAACATCTAAACATCCAACAAAACATCACAATACTAAATAAACTATCACATCACTACACAGTTCATTTAACAATTTCAATTTTTTCCATTACAACATAACAGTACACCAACAGGTTTACACATCACATGAAAAGCAAATAACCACTACATCACAACAATACAATACAACACACAACAAAAAAAAACCAGAAACAAATACAAACAATCTACCAATCTTCATCACCAGGTTCATCAGTAGGGTCAGCATGATCAGGTTTATACGGTGTATAGCTGGGGCAGGTAGGAAATATCACATCAGTCTCCCCCTCATGAATCTGACCTGAGCATCATGATAGGGAATATCGAACTCAACTCTTCTTCTCATATAATCTTCATTCACATCACTTCTGGCCTCAAACACATCCATCCTACCATGGAGTCTATCCACACTAGCACTCTGTAATCTCAGCTGCTCCATAATATCAGATAATGTAGGGGGCTCAGATGTAGATGGAATGTCATAACTTGTAGTAGGAATATCAGTACTTCTACTCTCATCTATGGTTCCCACATGAGACTCATAAGTACGAATAATAGTGTTTGTAATCGATCTCAGCGGTATAGCTATCTCTTCAGAACTGCTAAACTCAACTCCAGACTGAAACACACAGGGCATGAACTAAGGAGGGATGTCCTAATCCACTAGTGGTCTCGCCTCTAGCAACAGTCTGAATGTTCTTGAAGACAATAGATCCAATATCAATCTTCTTCATCTTTTGAATACAATAGTTCATAATTGCTCTATCCCTTGTAACTTCATTGTAGTGATAAGAAGGTAAAAGTCTTGTCGAGATGAAATAGTGCCAAAATTTTGATGCAACATTTAACTTGGAAACAGGGAAGTCAATCATCTGTTTTTGTACTTACTTTCCATTCCCCTCTTCCATCAGTTAGAAAAGCAATCACTTCCTTCATATATGCCTCTTGAGTATCAAAGTTTTCATATTCACAAACAAATGGTTCCCGAGTCTGATAGAATGCATTAATACACTGAGGAGTAAATTCAACCATTTTTCCTCTAACTAACACATACTCAGTCTCAGTCCAGGGCACATTTGAATAGAACTCTCTAACAACACCCATAACAGATTTGCAGTAAAATAAAAAAATCTCTCCCAGTTCTGCTCTGCAATTAACTATTCTGCAGATCCACCAGGGTTATCAAAAGCTCGATCCTGAATACACTTCTTATTGTAAAGGTAAGAGTTAAAGCGAAATTTTGCTTTAACATTAACAAATTTTTATTCATTAAAATCCAATTTTCTCCTCCCTTTACTCATCCTTGGAGCCATGTGAATTTCCAAACATTTGCAAGAAATTTCCAATAAATTCCAAATCCACAATGTAACAAACTCCAAATACTATTCTAAACAAGTAAGAGCAAATTTCATCATAGGAAATCTCAAAATTTCTTCAAAAATTCAAAAATTCCAATCTAAGCAATGTGAGAGATTCCCATGGTGAAAATTAAAAATTTTTAACTTAAAGTGAACCTCTTACTAAGAGAAGTGTAGATCTGGTCTCGAAAAACTTTGAAATCACTTCAAATCCGAGATCTAGAAAGCCCTAGGTCTTCAAAATCGTAAAAATGGAGGAGGAAGATGAAAGCAATGGAAAAAACCACGGGTCCCAGGGTCAAAATCACGAAATAAAGGGTTTTGGCCTTTTTTTATACTTGGGCGCCAGCGGCGCTCGATAGGGCGCCAGTGGCGCTCTATTTATTAAAAAAATGCCAAATCTCTCTAGATTTCGGCGCCGGCGGCGCCCATTCTGGCATCGAGCGCCGCCCAAAAATTTTTCTGGGTCCAAATTTTTTTTTGTATTTCGATTGTTATGACCTTCACAATGACATTTAACACTTCATTAAGCATCTACTTCATCACACAAGCAATAACTAACACAATTCTTACACAAACAACACAAAACATACTTTTATATATAAAATCCACGTTACATCATAAACATTAAATATGTTCATCAAATTAAACTATCAACTCTTTAGATTTTTAGTGTTGCAAGTACACTACGATAAGCAAATACTAAAATTTAAGCACACAATGAAATTAAGCATAGCAAATCCAAATTCAAATTACAAAGCAAAGCAAAGTAAATACTAAACACACCAAACAGAATTAAGCAAAGTAAACTAAACACACATCAAACATAAGTTGAATCCAGTAATCACTCCACATCGGTTTCAAAACTATCTTCCTCTCTAATATCTCCAATAGATTGCTGATGCACGAACAAATTGTAGAATGGACGAAATGGGAATTCATCAGATGAATCCTCAGCAATCACAGTGTTCTTCTTCATCAGATTAATCAGACCCATCTCAATCTGACTAGTGTGATCAAATGTTCCTTCATCCTCCAATTTATATGATCAATAAATCAGAAATATTATTAATTGCATTCATAACATTTTGTATGTCTTTTTCCAACTGTTTAATTCTCTTCAGTATCATTCTGGAACTTTCAAGAAAATAGGGCTGAATTGGTTGATCAGCCAGCAGATTCATATCATCTTCATCTCCTACTTTTGGGTAGTCATAAGGATTAGTTGGATCAATAGGCCTCTATGGAAGAAGAACCTTTTCCCAACTCTCATATGGAACCTGTGATTGACTACACAATACAAATATGGTGGACGAGTGTTCAAGCACATATTTAGATCCATGAACAATTAATCCCAAAACTGATTTCACAATTATATTACCAATATCAATCGGCCTCCCAATTTGAATACAGAAATTCAAAATAACACTTTCCTTGGTTACCTTGCTAATCTTCAAAGTTGGAAATAACTTTGTCGAAATAAAGTAATGTCATTGCTTTGACACCGGATTTAAAGATGTAGAAGGGAAACTAATATATCCATTTTCTCTAACTTCCCAATCTTCATTCTCATTCGTCAAATAACGATACACATCATTCATATTATCACTTGTGGCATTAAAATTGGAATATTGGCAAATATGTACATTCTCAATCATAAAGAGATCATTAATTCTCGTAGGAGTGAAATACACAAACCTACCTCACACAAAGACGAATCCTTGGTTGATCCCATGAAGATTTGCATAGAATTCCTTCACAACCGGAACGACTACGGCAGCAGTAGTGTAACAAAGCACTTCCCAACATCTTTTGTTAATTATCTCTTGATCCCCGATAAATATATGTGCGCCAAAAACTTGACTCCACACCAAATATATGTGCTGATGATTTAGATATAAAAATTATGAATTTATAATATGGGATACTATGCAAGTATACATATCATTTATCAAATAATATAGGACTTTCTGATTAAGCCTCGAGATATCGAACCCACAGGGAAAATTTGAAAATCTTTAAAGGAATCAGAAAAATTAACTTTTTACTTTTTTTATGGCTTTTGAAAGTTTGTCTTAATTTTGAAAAGTTTTGAAAGTTGATTTGTCTTTTGAAATTTCCTTAATAAAATGTTAAGTGATACACCTAAAATATTTAGTATTTTTATGCACATTTTATACCTATTTTTAATGATATTGCACTTTAATGGAAGGAATTTTGTATTTTTCTTGTAGGTATGATGAAAATGGATGGTCGTGATGAAAGGAGCAAAATTGGATCAAATTTGGAGCAAAAAAATGAAAAATCAAAATTTTGGCACTGGCGGCTAAGCGCCGCTGGGTCGGCGCTTAGCCACCACAGTTAAAAATCAAAATTCAAATGAATTTGGCGCAAATTTTAAAGGGGATGGGATGCAACTCTTGGTGGTAACTACCATAACTTCCTCTGGGCGACAAGTTTGAATTAAGGGGTGCGTTCCTTGGTAGATACATTGAATTTGGACACATTTTGAAGAGTCACCAAGGCACCTTTTGGTTTACTATTTAAAGAGAGTCTTAGGAAACATTAGGAGACTCTTCCTTTGCATTTTGAAGGGTTCTTTCTTTCTTTCTTTTGTTCTTCCACTGCATTTTAAGAGTTTTTATTTTAGAGTAGGAATAGAGAGTAGAAAGGAGAAAGGGGTTGGAGTGAAGTCTTCTTCTTCCCACTTCTTTTCTTTCTTTTAGTTTAGTTTTTATTGAAGTCTGAAGTCTGTATTCTGAGTCATCGAAGTTAAGAGACTTGCTATGAGGAGTAGTTTAGCGAAGAGTCAAAGTTTCAGAGGAACTTTCTTAGTCTTGTGGAGAGGATTTTCAGATAAGTGTTTACTTTTAATCTTTATATAAATACTTGCTTTAGTTTGTTATTTTTCTTATTGTTTTAATTTGAAATCAATGTGTTTTTGTATTTTCTCAATGCATTCTGAGTAGTTTACTTTATCTTTTTCTTTCTTAAATGGAGAAGTAATTAATTTACAGAGAATTGTTGTGGAAGGTATAAGTGTTGAAAAGTTGGAAGAAGTTATGAAGAATGATTCTAAAAACTTTGTTTACTTCTTAATTTGGCCTGTTAAGTTGTAGAATTTCTTGAGATTATGTAAGATCCAATGCGGTATTGTCTCATAAAAGTTAGTAAGAATCACATGCAATTATATGGGTGAGAATTGTAGTCCATATAATTGAATGTAATATTAGAAGATATTTTTATAAAGGGGAGCAAAATTAGAGGATTTTAGAGTGACAGGCTAAAACCCCCTAATTTGGTTTGAAGTTTTGAGTTTTGTTATTAGAAGTTAGCCCCCAGGTGGTGAGAATCGAAAGAACTCTAGAGTGAGAGACTGGTATCTTCCCTGCCTAACCATGTTCAAAATAATAAAAATTTCAAATTAACCTATGTTCTTTATAGAACCAAGTAAGGGTAAAGAACACATTTGCTTCTATCTGTCATAACAATACTTTAAGAAATTATTACTACTTCATAAAAGGAAAGAAAAAGATATTCTAGTTAATAGTATTTTACATCCAGTGTTATTAGTTATTATAATTTTAATTTCTTGCTTAACCTTTTAAGAAAATTTCAAAAGACAAATCAACTTTCAAAACTTTTCTTCAAAATGTGTGGTGCATAATAGCACAATCAACTTAATAGTAAACCAAATGGTGCCTTGGTGTCTTTCAAAATGTGTCCAGATTCAATGTATCCACCAAAGAATGCACCCTTTCATTCAAACTTTCCGCCCAAAGGAAGTTATGGAAGTTACCACCAAGAGTTGCATCCCATTCCCTTTGAAATTGGCGCCAGATTCATTTGAATTTCGATTTTTAACTGTGGTGGCTAAGAGCCGGCCCAGCGGCGCTTAGCCGCCAGTGCCCAAATTTTCATTTTTCATCTTTTTTTGCTCCAAATTTGATCCAATTTTGCTCCTTTCATCATGACCATCCATTTTCATCATATCTGCAAGAAAAACACAAAATACCTTCCATTAAAGTGCAATATCATTAAAAATAGGTATAAAAATGTGCATAAAAATACTATATATTTTAGGTGTATCAAAATCCCCCCAACTTAAAATGTTACTTGTCCTCAAGTGACAGTTAATCTCATAGAACATTTTAGCATGCAAATTATGTAATGAGTTTCTTAGGAAGATAACAAAATTTTGTTCTAGAAATGGAATAATCCAATTTAGAAATATTTCAGTAATTAAAACCAACTTAAAGTTTAGAAAGTTCTTAAGTAAAGGAAAATGACAAATATAAGTTTATATCTAATTCAGAAATATTTGCAGATTCTTCAAAATATAGGACTCAAACACTTATTTTTCTTACTTAAAAATCTTTATTTGAAAATAATTTTACTTACTATCTTATAACCTTAAGATTTAGATTTTCTCTGAACTTATATCTTAAACTTTAACTATGAAACCAATTTTTGATTAGGCCCTTAAATCCTCAAGCTTCTCCTCCCTTTTCATATACTATTTTTCACTTTTTCTTTTCTTCTTTTTTTTCTTTTTTTTTATAAGGCAATGATTACTATATCTGGATAGGCCTTTAATGATTTTGAATTTCACCCTTCCATTTAAAATAAAAGTCACATATATATCTTTCACTTAAAAATCATAATAATAATATTTGAAAATTACTCTTCAATAAAAGAAATTTAAGCTTTGAGGAATAAAAGTCAAATCTTTTATTTATCCAAAAATACAAAACTTCTTACTAAAGATAGTTTAACTTTATTTAACACCTCTTCATTAAGAAAATTTTAACTTTAAGTTTTTCATGATTACTATAAATTTTAACTAAATTCTTTTATTCATTTCTATATTCAAAATTTTTGTTCCCCTAATATAACTTCATGTACATAATTGTTCTCAATCAAAAATAAGATTTATTTTTAAGTATTCTTGAGAATCAAATAAAATTTTAGGTTTTTGAAAATCTTTATTTCTAAAATCCCCCCCAAAACTTTAATTTTTAGTTAAGAATAAATATTTAAGCATAAGAAATGATACATGGGTGAGAAATAAAAACTGACATATCATGCTTGCAGGAATTTTTTAATATCCTAATATGCAAGTATAACAATTTAAATAACAAGAGTAAAATGAAATCAAATTTAGTTCTTCAGAACATTTTTTTATACATAAAAAAGTAAAAAATTCAAAAATACTTCTACAGTGGTGGAGGTTTTCAAAGCAAATACACACCAACTAAAATAACACACTGATACAGATAACAGATGATATTGGAATTTGAAAAATTTTAAACATGTAGTTTCCTAAGTAAAAGTTCCCAATAGTGGTTTATAATCTCCTAACAGTTTTTGAATTAAAGTACACACTACTAAAAACTCTGACATAACATACACATTAAAACATTTACTATTACACATCACTACCACAAAGCAACATATAAAACATCAATACAACAACAACAATACATCTGAATTTGCATAACAGAAAAATAATATAAACTTCAGTCTTACATACTATCAAGATTCATATCACAACACAATGATCAAACTAAATATTAAACAAAACACACGTACAACAACAAGAACACCACAACGAAAACAATTAACACTAACCTACTCATCATCCTCATCATCATCATCATCCTGCTCGTTCCAATCCCTAGATGGCACATAAGGTATGTAGAATGGATGAGGTGGCATCTTAGCACTCTGATCACCTCTAATCAGTCTATCCAAATATTGTTGATAACTCTCCTCATACTCATCATGTTTCACAATATATCTTTCTACATTATCCATCTTACCATCCATATCTTTCAGATGCTCTCGAGTAAGACTCACTTTTTTCAAAAATTTTCTTAATAAACCAGTCTGTGAATCAGTAGATGATGAATCACGTAAAGTAGAAGCACGAGAAGTAGATGCAGTAGAAGAAGAAGTAGAAGCAGTAGAAGCCCTACCAAATCCTCCTCTCCAACCAAACTCTGAATGTACAGTGTAAGCACCAATGTTTACACTGGTAATTGGTTTCAATGGCTGAAGTGCCTCTTCCCAGGTTTCAAACTTCACTCTAGATCGTTCGCATAATGAATGAATCAAGGAATGAAATCCCATACATGCAGTAGTGGTTGATCTAGCACAGTTCAAAACATAATCATAAATTATACCTCCAATATCAATAGGCTTCCCTTGCTGAATACAATGGTTCAACATAGCTCTTTCTCTCGTTACTTCACTAGTATGACTCGAAGGTAAAAAAATTAGATGAGATAAAATAATGCCATGACTTAGAAATGACATTCAATTTAGAAGCAGGAAAGTTCACTCTTCTATCATTTGTTATTTTCCATAATCCTCTTCCATCAGTCAGAAATTCCATGATCTCATCTAATTCTCCTTCCGTAGGATGATAGTTAGAATAAAAACATAACATGTCAGGAGGTAGTCCATAAAAAGTATTGATTGCCCTGGAAGAAAAGTTGACCTCATGCCTCCTAACCATCACTTGATTCTCTTCTCGGCAGAGCAAATTTGTATAAAATTCTATAACCTCGTAAACAACAAGCAATGACAGAGAAGCAACAGTAATTCTCCCAGTTTCTTCTAGCAATCATATCTTCAATCACCTCTCCTGGTTTACTACACACGCTCAGGAATCAACTTACGTAACTGCAATGCATCGACGTATCGTTCCTCAACCCTCATACTAACAAATTTGTCAGAATCAAATCTTATCTTTTCTTGTGCACGCTTTGACTTTAGAGCCATCTCTAAAAATTCACAAAAAATTCACCATAAATTCAAAATCAAATTAAACTTGCTAAAATATCTTCCAAAATATATTTTCACTAAATCCAAGCAATTTCTCAAGTTTTTCCTCAAATTTTCACCATGAAAAGTGATTTTAAGATTTTACAAAATGTACTCAAAATACATGGTGAAAATCAAAAAATTTTTCTTAGGAGTAGTGCTCTTACCTCAAGGAATCCAAATCTAACAATTTTTGTTAAGATCGGCTCTTAAAAGATCCACAATATGATGCCCTAGGCTCCTCTTTCCTGATAAACCGAAGGTTGAAGACGATGGGGCAGTTTAAAAATGGTAATTTTTTGGTTTTTAACTGCTGAGAACCAATTTTCGCAAACTGGCGCCTAAGCGCGAACTCTCGGCGCTTAGCCGCGAAATCTGGTGCTTAAGCGCCGGCACTTTGGCGCTTAGCCGCCAGTTCCTAGATTTTCACAATTAAGGTATATGCACTAAATCACTTGGTTAATCACCCTTAATTACTCCAGAATAATTATTTCTTCCCACATAATTCTTTCAATATTCCAAATCAAAATTTAATATCCATTGATTCCACAAAAATTTCACAAAAACACAAACTTATATTAAAACAAACATGATACTTAATACAATTCTAGAATTTCTATCCACACATAAAGGATGAAATTCTCTAAATACAAGAGACTTTAATCTCAAACTAATAAGTATACATCTCTAGGATGTAACCATCACATCATCAAGCTTAGTTAATACTTAAATATAAACACTAAGCACACCAAACATAACACACAAAAAACACTAAACATAACACATAAGAACACTAAACAAATAAGAACAAAGCACTCTTAATTCCTTTTACCATTAGGCGTATTATATCCAGGACCACTATTATTCTCATTTGACCCTTCTGGAATATAAATTTGATAGAACGGGCGATAATTGTTCATTCTTACATCTTTTTCTTCAATCCATTTGTTCTTCACAAACATCGCCTTATCTGCTTCTTACACGTACCTTGAATGACTGAATTGCATCTTGAGTTGACATCCCATGTGCTCTAACTGTAAGTTAGTTTCATTGATCTTTGCTTCCATTGAAGTCTCTCGGGCTTCAATATTTGCAATCATTTCTGCAATACCTTGAATACTAACAGCGAGATATCCATTGAATAATTCTTTAGCACTATCACTAATGAACTTACTCTTATCAGTATCTTGCTTCTTCTTTATCTCATTCTCCCAGGAAGACATAATGCACTCAAAACTCTCTTCTTAAGACTCAAAAATGAAAATAGGACTTGGGGCAAGTGTTTCTCTTAAACCAGGTCCTTTTTATAGACTTAAGAATTGTTAAATCTACCCCAAGACATTTTAAAACTCCAAAATAACTTCCAAAACTACTCCCCAATGATCTAGGCTTCTAGAACCTCAATTTACACGTTTTTTTTATAATTGCGGCGCCTAAGCGCCAACTAGTCGACACTTAGCCGCCAGTGTTCAATTTAGCACACGCTGCTAAGTGTCTAAATTTTCATTCTGACTTCTCTAAATCATCAATTAAGGTCAAATAAACTCTGCTATAGTTTAAAAACTCCAAATTACTACCACTAAAAAACATAAAAACAAACCAACCAAAGCAAACAAAGCACACAAAACAAACATAAAGCAAAGCACACCGACAATTATGTGTTGTCTCCCACAAAGCGCTTGTTTTAACATTTTCAGCCTGACATACCCAGAACTCATTCTGAATGACCCAACATCAAATTATTATCAGATTTAGATTTATTGACTGAAAAATATGGTTTAAGTCTATGTCCGTTAACTTTAATTACTTTTCCAGTCTTAGGATCTTGAATATCTACAGCTCCATAAGAATAAATTTTTATCACAATAAATGGACCCATCCACTTGGACTTAAGTTTTCCAGAAAATATTCTCAATTTAGCATTATACAATAAAACTTTTTGTCCTGGTACAAGATTTTTAGTAAGAATCTTCCGATCATGCCATAACTTCATATTTTCCTTATAAATCTTAGTATTTTCATAAGATTCATTCCTTATTCCTTCAAGCTCATTCAATTGCAATAATCTCTTTTTAGCAGCATTTTTCAAATTATAATTGAACTCTTTAATAGCCTAATATGCTTTATGCTCAAGTTCAAAAGGTAAATGACAAGCTTTTCCAAAAATCGACTTTATATGGGGACATTCTTATAGGTGTTCTGTAAGCAGTCCTATAGGCCCACGAAGCATAATCCAGTTTGATTGACCAATCCTTTCTATTTGGATTAACAGTTTTTCCAATATTCTTTTAATTTCACGATTGGATAATTCAACCGAACCACTTGTCTGCGGATGATAAACAGTAGCAATGCGATGATTGATATAATATTTCTTTGCTAATTTTCCAATAATCGCATTTCTAAAATGACTTCCCCCATCAGTTATGATTAATCTTGGTATTCCAAATCTGCAAAATATATTCTTTTCTAAAAACTTTGCAACACTTTGAGCATCACATCAAGGTAAAGCAATAGCTTTAATCTATTTGGAAACATAGTCTGCTACTATCAAAATATAAACATTTCTGAAAGATGGTGTAAATGGTCCCATAAAATCTAGTCCCCAAACATCAAATATTTCAACTTCCAACATATAATTGAGGGGCATCTCATTTCTTCTAGAAATATTGCCTACTCGCTGACATCTATCAGAATTTTTAATATAAGCATTCACATCCTTAGAAATTGTAGGCCAATAAAATCCTGATTGTAATATTTTATATGCAGTTTTATCACTTCCAAAATGTCCCCCATAATCAGAATCATGACATTTTTGAATAATTTCATAAGTCTCTTCCAAATAAACACATCTTCAAATTATTAGATCCATTCCTTATTTATATAAAACTGGGTCATCCCAAAAATAAGTCTTAGCATCAGACATAAATTTCTTCTTTTCTTGGTATGTCAAATCATTGGGTATAATATTACTAACAATAAAGTTTACTATGTCTGCATACCATGGAACACACAATTCTTTAACAGTGAACAGTTTTTCATCAGGAAAATATTCATTAATTTCTTCAATATCACAAAGAGATTTTTCAATTTCAAGCCTGGACAAATGATCAGCAATTTGATTATCAGAACCCTTCCTATCTACTATCTCAAAATCAAATTCTTGCAAAAGAAGAATCCATTTTATCAGTCTCGGTTTTGCATCATTTTTCTTCATTAAGTATTTAATAGCAGAATGATCAGTATGCACCACACATTTAGTTTCAATTAAATATGATCAAAATTTATCAAAGGCAAATACTATTGCTAATAACTCTTTCTCAGTAGTGGTATAATTAATTTGAGCTTCATTAAGAGTTTTACTAGCATAATAAATTACTTTAAAAATTTTATCATACTTCTGACCTAAAACAACACCAATAGCATAATCACTAGCATCAGACATTAATTCAAAAGGTTTTTCCCAATGTGGTGAAATTATTACGAGTGCGGTGATTAATTTTTCTTTTAATGTTTCAAAGGCTTTACTGCGATCATCATCAAAATTAAAAATTGCATCCTTTTCCAATAAACGACATAAAGGTTTTGTAATCTTTGAAAAGTCTTTGATGTAACGCCTGTAGAATCCAACATGTCCTAAAAAACTTCTAATTCCCCTTACATTGGTTGGGCAAGGTAAATTAGATATAACTTGAATTTTTGCATGATCTACCTCCAAACCTTTTTCTGAAATCCGATGTCCCAAAACAATTCCTCCTGCTATTATAAATTAGTATTTTTCCTAATTAAGGACCAAATTAGTTCCTTCACAGCTTTTTAGAACTTTAGATAGATGTTCTAAATATGATTCAAAACAAAATTCCAAACACTAAAAAGTCATCCATAAAAACTTCAATCCCTTTTTCAATTAAATTACAAAAAATAGCCATCATACATCTTTGAAATGTAGCAGGGGCATTACATAAACCAAAGGGCATTCTCCTAAAAGCAAACGTACCATAAGGACTGGTAAATGTAGTTTTTTCTTGATCCTCAGGAGCAATTTGAATTTGGTGGTAACCAATATATCCATCCAGAAAACAAAAGTATTTATGCCCAACCTGACCTATCCAATATTTGATCTAGAAAAGGGAGTAGAAAATGATCTTTCCTTGTGGCAAGGTTTAATTTTCTATAATCAATGCATATTCGCCACCCTGTAACTTGTCTTGTCGGTATCATTTCATTTTTCTCATTAACGATTATGCTTACTCCTCCTTTCTTAGGAACACAGTGAATAGGATAACCCATGCACTATCTGAAATAGGGTAGATAATTCCAACATCCAACCATTTTAAAATTTCTTTCTTAACAATGTCTTTCATGATAGGATTTAATCTCCTTTGGGGATCAGCCCGCAGTTTGCAATTATCTTCCATAAGAATTTTGTGCATACAAATTGAAGGACTGATTCCTTTAATATCAGCAATTGTCCATCCAAAGGCTATCTTGTGCTTCTTCAAAATTTCAAGCAAACTCTCTTCTTCTTTTTGAGTTAATTGAGAAGAAATTATAACAGGCAAGGTTGAGGATTCACTTAGAAAAACATACTTCAAATGATCAGGAAGCATTTTTAGCTCAAGTTCAGGAGGTTTTTCAATTAATGGACCATAAGATTCATCTTTTTCAGTCATATCCAACAATTCAATACTTTCATGAACATACTTTAAATCTTCCTCTTGAAATTTTTCAGAATCAAATAACTCCTCTTCTTGCTTATATTCCAATTCTTCTCTTTCAGCTTTCTCTTCATAAGTTGATTTGAAATGACATTCACTTACATATTCAATAACATCCATCCTATAACACTCATCTTCTTTACCTCTAGCAAGATATTTCATCAATTTTAAAATATTAATTGTAACAGTTTGATCATTAACCCTCATCGTTAATTCCCCTTTTTGCACATCTATCATGGCTCTGCCTGTAGCTAGAAAATGTCTCCCCAAAATTATGGGTATCTCTTTATCTTCCTCCATATCTAATACAATGAAATTCACAGGAAAAATAAATTGATCCACTTTTACCAAAATATCTTCTATAACTCCTTTAGGATATGTGATTGAATGATCTACTAATTGCAGAGTTACAGTAGTTAGGGTTATTTCTCCTAGTACCGGTCTCTTGAATTTTGATAGAGGCATAAAGTTAATGCTTGCACCCAAATCACATAAAGCTTTTCCACAGAATCTTTCTCCGATTGCACATGGAATTGTGAAACTACCAGGATCTTTAAGTTTTTCAGGAAGCTTTTTCTCAATTATCGCACTGCACTCCTCACTAAGTGCAACAGTCTCATTTTCTTCAAACTTCCTCTTTTTATTAATTATATCCTTCATAAATTTCGCATAGTTTGGCATTTGTTTTAGGGCTTCAGTAAATGGAATATTAATGGTAAGCTTCTTTAATATCTCCAAGAATTTTGAAAATTTCTTATCTAACTTTTGTTGACGAAGTCTCTGAGGAAATGGAGGTGGTGATTTTTCTAAATCAACCTTAGGTGGAGAAATAGGTCTTTCAAAACCTTTTTGGAGCATCCTCTTTAGGTCTTTCAATCTCTTCTTTCTCTACTTCAGTTTCTTTTTGAACTCTACCTTCCAATTCTTTTCCACTTCTCAGTTGAATTGCTTTTACTTGTTCTTTATTCTTTTCTCTTGGATTCACTTCAGTATTACTTGGAAGCATTCTTTGGGATCTATTACTTAAGGCATTTGCAATTTGTTCTAATTGATTTTCTATATTTTTGATGGTTGCTCCTTGAATTTGTAATTGATTTCCCGTATGTGATACTACTTCTTCCATAGACAACTTCTTCTCTTTATTTTGTAAAGCATTGTTATAACCTGAAGGATAAGTTAATCTATTATTATAATTACCTTGGTTGTTCCAATTCCCCAAGGAGTTTACTTGATGGTTCCCCCATTGTTGATTAACACCACCTTGATTATTGTTATTCCAGTTAAAATTTGGATGATTCTTCTAACCTGGGTTATAATAATTGGAATATGGGTTGTTAGGTTTACTTATGGCATTCACAGTTTCTAGTGAAGAATAAGAATCAACCATTTAGCCTAATGAATTTTCTTCAATCATCAGATTTGGCTGAGAAAAATTCACCCCAAATTGGACTATCTTCCTTGATACAGCAGCAACTTGATTCGCTAACATTGTAAAAGCATCATTTTCATAAACACTGGCTACCTTTATAGGATTTAACCTTTCAAAAGGCCATTGAAAATTATTAGTAGTCATTTCTTCAATTGAAGCATAAGCATCAGAAAATGGTTTAGACATTAATGATCCACCAGCAGCAGCAACAATGATTGATCAAAGATATCCAACTAATCTATTATAAAAAGTTTGAATTATTAACCAATCTGGTATCACATGATGTGGACATATCCTGAGGAGATCTTTAAATCTTTCCCATGCTTCATATATTGATTCCCCTTTAAACCGACAAAAAAATGTTATATCATTTCTCAACTTAGCGAGCCTTAGATGGTGGAAAATATTTAGCAAGGAACTTTTGTGACAGTTCACCCCAAGTTCTTATTGATCCAGGCCGTAATGAATGTAACCATAGTTTAGTTATCCCTTAGTGAAAAAGGAAAAAGTCTAAGTCTAATAGCATCATCCGAAACACCATCATATTTAAAAGTAGCACACAACTCTAGAAAATTAGCAAGATGCAAATTAGAATCTTCAGTTGCTACTCCCCCAAACCGAATATTAGACACCATTCGGATAATAAGCAGGTTTAAGCTCAAAAGAATTAAGCAACTACAAGCAGGGTTTTGAATACTACCATGAAGTTCATCTACCGTAGGGTTAACATAATCTCTTAAAGGTCTTAATTCTCGATGGATGCCTCGCATTTTGATTTCGATGATTTGCCATTTCTGAATATTTTTATCTTTTTCTGTATTTTTAATTTTTTTGATTTTTCTGATAGTTCTTTCTAATTCAGAATCGTAACGCACAAGTCCTTCAGAACCTGAACTACGCATACAACAATAAAACAAAACAAAACACTACGCACTAACAAAAACAAAGAAAAGTAAAAATTTAAAATTTATTAATTCTCTTTAAAATGCAATTTAATTATTTTCCCCGGCAATGACGCCAAAAACTTGTTCCCCGATAAATATATGTGCATCAAAAACTTGACTCCACACCAAATATATGTGCTGATGATTTAGATATGAAAATTATGATTTTATAATATGGGATACTACGTAAGTAGATGTATCGTTTATCAAGTAATATAGGACTTTCTGATTAAACCCCGAGATATCGAACCCACAGGGAAAATTTGAAAATCTTTAAATGAATCAGAAAAATTATCTTTTTACTTTTTTTTGTGGCTTTTGAAAGTATGTCTTGATTTTGAAAAGTTTTGAAAGTTGATTTGTCCTTTGAAATTTCCTTAATAAAATGTTAAGCAAGAAATTAAAATTATAATAACTAATAACACTGTATGTAAAATACTATTAACTAGAATATCTTTTTCTTTCCTTTTATGAAGTAGTAATAATTATTAAAGTATTGTTGTGGAAGTATTTAAATTTATTGTGACAGATAGAAGCAAATGTGTTCTTTACCCTTACTTGGTTCTATAAAGAACATAGGTTAATTTGAAATTTTTATTATTTTGAACATGGTTAGGCAGGGAAGATACCAGTCTCTCACTCTAGAGTTCCCTCGATTCTCACCACATGGGGGCTAACTTCTCATAACAAAACTCAAAACTTTAAACCAAATTAGGGGGTTTTATCCTGTCACTCTAAAATCCTCTAATTTTGCTCCCTTCCATAAAAATATCTTCTAATATTACATTCAATTATATGGACTACAATTCTCACCCATATAATTGCATAGGATTCTTACTAACTTTTATGAGACAATACCGCATTGAATCTTACATAATCTCAAGAAATTATACAGCCTAACAGGCCAAATTAAGAAGCAAACAAAGTTTTCAGAATCAATCTTCACAACTTCTTCCAACTTTAAACACTTATGCTTTCCACAACAGTTCTCCATAAATTAATTACTTCTCCATTTAAGAAAGAAAAAGATAAAGTAAACTACTCAGAATGCATTGAGAAAATACAAAAATACATTGATTCAAAATTTAAAACCATAAGGAAAACAACAAAAAAAACAAGTATTAATTAAAAAAAACCAAATGTAAGAATAAAAGTAAACACATATTTGAAAATTCTCTCCACAAGACTCAGGAAGTTCCTCTGAAACTTTAACTCTTCACTAAACTACTCCTCAGAGCGGATCTCCCAACTTCGATGAATCAGAATAACTTTAGACTTCAATAAAAATTAAACTTAAAAGAAAGAAAAGAAGTGGGAAGAAGAAGACTTAACTTCGACCCTTTTCTCCTTTCTACACTCTACTCCTACTCTTAATAAAAACTCTCGCAAAAAAAAGTAAAATAATGTAAAAACTTGCAAGTGAAAGAACCCTTCAAAAGGAAAAGGAAGAGCTCCTTAATCTTTCCTAAGATACTCTTTAAATAGTAAACCAAAAGGTGCCTTGGTGTCTCTTCAAAATGTGTCCAGATTCAATGTATCCACCAAAGAATGCACCTCATCATTCAAACTTGCCGCCCAAAGGAAGTTATGGAAGTTACCACCAAGAGTTGCATCCCATTCCCTTTGAAATTGGCACAAAATTCATTTGGATTTCAATTTTTAACTGTGGCGACAGTGCCCAAATTTTCATTTTTCATCTTTTTTTGCTCCAAATTTGATCCAATTTTGCTCCTTTCATCATGACCATCCATTTTCATCATATCTGCAAGAAAAACACAAAATACCTTCCATTAAAGTGCAATATCATTAAAAATAGGTATAAAAATGTGCATAAAAATGCTATATATTTTAGGTGTATCATCTCTTCAATTCTTGTAGTAGGATTATCCATACCTCAAATTATAAAGCCTCTTTCCTTGATAATCCTCCTCTTCATCATCTCTTTGTTGAAAAATCGCTGCGCCTCGAAACTTATAAACTTCCTTCAGTTATAAATGCGAGATCGAGGGGTTTCTATAGAGTAGGAATCCATGGGATGCGAATTGGGAATGTTAGTTTTTGTTTTTCTGGAGTTTGGAAGTCTAAAATGGATTTTAGAGAGTTATAAGGACGATGATCCCGTTCTAAACCACCAAAACTTGCATTTAGAATCTCCAAAAACCGTCAACAAGTTTTGGGCGCCGGCAGTGCTCGATAGGGCGCCGGTGGCTCTCAAACCTGAAATTCAGCAATACTCTCTGTAATTGGTTGCCGGCGGGGGCACCGGCGGCGCCAGTGGTAAAAAATCTCACTGAAATTCTTTTGGCCCAAAATATTCTAATATCTCAATTCGATCCAATATTTATTAATTTTAAAAGTATTTATGAGCGATTAGGATTCAAAAATAACTATCTAAAAAACACGACTAAAACAAACAAGCAAACACACCACAAAGATATATATGGATTGTCTCCCATAAAGAGCTTGCTTTAATGTCGTCAGGCCGACAAACCATTCAGTTAATCGGGATGACTCAGCATTAAAACCTCATTGAAGTCAGGTTGAAACCCGTCAAAGTAAGGCTTTAATGGATGCCCATAAACTTTGAAAATCTTTTTAGTATCGAGATCCTTAATATCAACAGCTCTAAAAGAATGAACTTTTACAACTGTAAAAGGTCCTAACCATCTAGACTTGAGCTTTCCAGAAAATAACTTCAATCTTGTGTTGTATAGTAAAACTTTCTGTCCATATTCCAATTTCTTTTTCAATATCTTCAGATCAAGCCACAATTTCATTCTCTCTTTATAAATCCTGTCATTGTCATTGTGTCGAGCTGAAATGTGATTTTAAGTGTTTAAATCGAGAAATAAAATCAAATCTCGCCGAATTCCGCTCTTTTTTCACGCTCACAAAACTATAGCAAGTTACACGTCTATTCTGAGCAAGTTCGACGTTCTGAACACGTTGGCGTGGTCTGTTTTGCGATCCGGGGCCTACAGGGGTATTTTGGTCATTTCGGGGCAATTTTGGAAAATTGTCCGAAATGCCAAATTAACGGCATGGGGCAGTAAAATGAAATTTGGAATTTAATGACAGTGTCCGGGAACGTTTCTGACCACTGCGGAGGATTTTGTGGGGCCTGGAATGTCGTTCAAGTAGTGACTACTTAAGCCGCGAGGGGTCCGCCGGTAACTCAAAAGTATGGCATGTTTACAGTCAAACTTCTCAGCTCGACGAGAGGAACGCTCCGAAACAATTTTTTTGGGAACCCCAGGTGACTCTGTGAAATCTTGGGTTTTGGGCCCCTTTCCAAGGGCAAACTGGTAATTTTGGGAAAAACACGGTATCATCAGACCATGAAGAACGGAATCATTCTGGATGGGCTACGGGCTAAAGAAAGCCTCTTTTGGTCCTCTATGTGGTGATTTTAGATCTTTTAGCCACAGACTTAAGGCTAGTGGGACCACACACATGAGTTTCCAAAGAGTCTGAAGATTGCGAGTAAAATATATTCGATTCGAGATTCGAATGTAGAATGTAATGCGTAAATGTGAATGTCGTTGTAAATGTAAGTGTGAAAGTGTAAGTGGAAAGTGTAAGTGTGTGATACGGGCTCCCGTGACCTCACTCGTGGTAAATCCTAAGGTTAGACCACCTATAGGAGACTTCCCTAAGCTTCCTTATGCTCGCCTTTATTCCTAACAAAAGGTGGAGGTTAGGCCTCAAGCATATGAAAACTCCTAGTGAAGCTAAAAAAGGTTTGAATTTCTATGGGGAGGGTTCCATGACTAGTCTTCTAAGAAAGTCACCAGGAGAGTCCTACGGCTAGACCCTAGGCTATTCTAAAGAGAGACTAGACCTCATCTAAAAGTGAGGTCAACAATCCTATGATATATGTAATTCACTCATGTATACAAAATCCTGTCGTAGAAGCTGACTCGTTTAAACTAAATCCAGCGATTTTCCAACTAGTGGAGAACAATCAGTTTGGGGGAACTCCTTCGGAAGATCCCTATTTACACTAATCTAGTTTTCTAGAACTTTGTGCTATATTTTGTTATAATGACATGTCAGACGATGCTATTAGGCTAAGGCATTTTCATTTCTCACTAAGGGATAAGGATAAAATATGGTTATACTCATTAGCACCTGGTTCTATTAAAAATTGGGAGGAGTTAATTCAGAAATTCTTAGCTAAGTATTTTCCACCTTTAAGGACTACTAAACATAGAAACAATATTATCTCATTTTTTCAGTATGAATGGGAATCAATATACGAAGCCTGGGAAAAATTTAAGGAACTCTTAAGAAAGTGTCCACATCATGCCCTGCTAGATTGGTTAATCATTCAAACTTTTTATAATGGGTTAGTAGGATCCCTTAGGTCCATTATTAATGCTGCTGCTGGTGGTTCATTAATGTCAAAATCATTTGATGAAGCATATGCATTAATCGAAGAAATGACTACAAATGAATTTCAACGGATCTCTGCAAAGGTAAATCATAAAAATGTAGCTAGTGTTCATGATACAGATGCGATTGCAATTCTTGCATCTCAGGTTGCTACAATATCAAGGAAGTTAGACCAATTTGGAATGAACTATCCTCAATTTACTCATGTAAGTGAGAAAAGTTCATTAGGGCGTATGATTGATTTCAACCTATTATATGAGACTTTAAATATCATAAACAACCTGTATTCTAACTTTTACAACCCATGTTGGAAGAACCATCCTAATTTTAACTGGAATCATACTATTGAGGGTGGAAACCAACAATGGGAAAACAATCATGCAAATCCTAATGGAAGTTGGAATAGTCAGGGTAACACAAGTTATAGACCTTCATATCCACTGGACTCTAACAATGATCAACAATTTGAGGACGAGAATATGTCTATAGAAGAAGTGGTATTGCAAATGGAAAACCAGTTGCAAAGTCAAAATTCTGCAATTAGAAACATAGAGAATCAACTGGGACAAATTGCTATCAATAGACCTCTAAGAACACTTCCTAGCAACACTGACATCAAACTTAAAGAGAATAATAATGATCCACCTGAGAGAAAAGATGATGATTATTTTTTGATGGATGAAATTGATTATTTAAGTAAAGACCATTTCCAAAAAAGATTTGAAAGTAAGTTAATAGATGAGATCAGAATGGATTTTCATGATGAGTTGAAAACGTTGTTTAAATAAGATTGCATGTATGCTCATGAGAGGTGTGAAATGATGGATGCTACCAAAAATAGTGAACTTTTAATTCCATCTGTTAAAAAATCTCATGAACTTAAGATGGATGTACCCCACACAATTTTAAAGCCTACTTATTTAGGGAAATCATCTACACCATCAGTCTTTATATCTTTATATTTGACTAAATCACAAGAAAAACTTGAATTGAATGATAAACAAAATAAAGTTATTGAACTAAGATTTGGAAGAGAATTTGAGGATATATTTCAAAAGAACTTTGAGTTGAGAAAAGAGAATATGGATATTGAAAGACCATTGGAAGAAATTCCTAACGAATTAGAAAAACATATTTTCTCAACTATGATAGATATATAAAGACCACCTCCATCATTTGATAATTACCATGGGGAAGAATTGGAAGATAACTTGAAACATAAGAGTAACATAGAAGAATTTGATCCAGATCTGAACTTTGTAGAGAGAATCCAATCCAAAATTTGGGAGATCTTGAATTATCATATATAGATCCATTTCTTATAAATTTCAAGGATGATATTAATATGAAAATTCAGAAAATCAATAGAAGAATATTGGATCTAGAAAGAAATATGAGGAACAATAATATAAATCAATCTGAAAAGGAAGAGCTGAATGAAAAATTAAAATTTAAGGATTTTGTAGGAATCCCTGGATCTGAAAAGAATTGAGCGATTGATTGAGGATTACTTAATTGGATTTTGATCCAGGAGGAGTCATTTGTAAGGCCCGCAACATTAAACCTAGCGCTTTATGGGCGGCAACCCATAGTTATCAGTGTGCTTTGATTTAGTATGCTTGAGAGTCGTGATTGTTAGTGTTGTATTGTGTTTGTGTCATTATGGATTGATAAGTTTGATTGTTGTTGGTGAATGTTTGGATTGTTAGTGGTTTGATTTAATCTTTGTGTGTCATGAGGGATGTGATTCCTTAACTTCTTATTATGGTTAGACTTGTGTGTTCTCTTGTTGTAGTTGGATTGACGAGTCCACTATAACTTGGGTCTTACTCGGACTTGAGTTTTACAAGAGATATCATGAATTTGAACAATAATAGATCCATCTTAATTTTTTTTACTTCCTTTCTCTAACTTTTCTTTCAATTGATAGGAGTTGTGAACCTATTTGATGAATAACATTAGGATGATCTTACACTATAATTTATAACTGATAGAGGTGCTTAATTAAGGGGATTAGATAATGCCTGAGGTTGGTGCATGTGAACCAATATATCAAGGATAATTTTATCTTTGGGATTATAATCTATAAAATCATTCTAAAGTACCTAATTTATTAGTGTAGTGATTTCATTAGAAATTGGAGGAAAGTAGTGAGATGTGATGAGTTAAAGGATGAATTGACCTCATTTATCATATGTGTTTGTTTGTGTGTTACAACTTTATATAAGACTTGAAGAACATTTTTATATTCCCATGCTGATACCTGCTATGGTTGTTAAACTTTTATTCAGTGAATTTCATTCTGACATGATTAGTTTAGATTTAATTTATGCTGCATATTGTTCTGTCCTGATGAATAATTGTAGATGTTTTTGATAGACATTTGTGGTAGATATAATATCTAAACTATTTCTCTTCTTGCTTATATTTTCTGTACTAAATGTTATATATGTTAAAAATTAAGTTTGGGGGTAGGAAGGAAAATAAAATTTTAAAGTGAGATTACTTTCTTTCAGTGTAATTTTATTACAAGCATGTTTTAGGCTAGATTTACTTCCTCCTACAGTCATTCTATCCTGATTATGCATTTATATGAATTTGATAGGATATTGTAGTAGTAAGGAGATTCAACCTTTACTTTTTCTTTCTGCTACATTTTATGGAATTAATTGCAAAATATTTAAAATTTAAGTTTGAGGGAGAGAGAATTAACTATTAGTTGTTCTCATTTAAAAGTATTTTCAAAATTATTAACATGATTTCCTGTGATAGAGCTCAATTTTAGATAATTGTATTTTGATTTTATTTGAGTACTTTAGTGAACATGAATGAAAGTTTTTGTTAATGAAAAGTAATTTTGTAGGATAAGATATTTGGTATAAGAGAATAAGACTATAGTTAACTATTCAAATCAATAATAAGCTAATGAAGTTCAAAATTATTAAAGGTTATCCAAACATAGTAATCCTCACTTGAAAAAACAAAATGCAAAAGAAAAAAAAATAAAAAAAAGGGATTGAAAATTATCCCTAAGAAAAAGAAAAGAGAAAAAGAAGAAAAAAGAAAATAAAAAGTGAGTAGAAGCTTAAGGAGATGCCTAATCAAAAATTGGCTTCACTTGGATCTACCTAAAGGGAAAAACTTAATTACTTTCTTGAACTTATATGTATGAATTAGCATCTTTACTAGTAGTTTTCTCATAACTTTCTTTTCATGTAATCCTTTTAATTGCATTAATAGGACAATCTACAGTCATTTTTGAAATGAATAGAAGGCTAGAACTCTTAGACTTGATGACTAGATAGTCTTATACCTGTAGAATTTACTTGAATTATTCAAAGATCTTTCTAAAAATTTTATTACTATATTTATATAAGTCAAAATCATGGTATTTTAGAAAGAAATTTCATTGCAGTGGATCATTATTTTATATATTAACTAAATTACTTGAGGACAAGTAATAGTTAAGTTTGGGGGATCTTGATCTACTAAAAATTTGATAGCTTTTTACTGTCTATTTCATACTTATTTTTGATGATATTGCACTATAAAGGAAGGTATTTAGTATGTTTTCTAATTTTTTGTAAAAGAAATGACTTTTGGAGAAAAAGAAGCAAAAATGTTGCAAATTTGAGCAAAAACGAGCAAAAACGCAAATTTTGGCCTGACACATTTTTTATAAGTCTTTCTTTGTTTAATCTCTTTTACACTTCTTGCATATTTTTGAATAAGATTACACTGTAAAAAAAGGTTATTTTATGTTTATTTTGTAGGGCTATATGTTACAAATGCAACACAACTAAAATGGGGTGAATCGGAGCTAAAACAGAGCCAAAAGAAGCAAAACGGTGGAGCTGCATAGAGTAAGGCGCCGAACGGCACCCTATCCAACGCCGGACGGCACCCTATCCAGCGCCGATGGCGCCAGTGTCCTGAGAGCACAAAAAAGTCATTGGAAATAGTGCCAAATGGCACCCAAACAGCGTCTGACCGTGCCCAAATAGTATGGATGCGATTTTGGATGGTTAGGGCCCGAGATTCAACGTATTTGGATGCTTTTTGAAAGGTTTCTTGTGGAAACTCTTTAAACTTCGCTCCTACACTTTAAAAGAACAATTTTTGGTCAAAAAAAAAGATGGAGATGTTAGAGAAAACATGGAGAATGTTGAGAGATCTTAGAGTTGCAATAGAAATGTAGATTTCTACCTTTTTGGAGAGATTGGTGAGGGGATTTTGAGAGAATTTGTAAGGGTTTGTTCTAGTATTGCATGGATCGGTGGGAGAGATTTTCATCTTTCTTTCAAGGGGAAAAAGCTAAGTATTTTGTTCCTCATTATCTTATGATTTTATAAACACTTATTTTTTCTATTTGCTTTGAAATGAGATTTTCCGTTGTGTTTTCTTCGTGCTTTGTGATGTCTTTCTCTTACTCTTTTTTCTTTTTAGGAAATTGTGGCATCAGAAGATTATGTCATTATTTTCCTTTTACTTTTCTTTTTCAATGAGTGAGATTCATGTTTAGGATATTGTGATGCATGTTAGAAGTGGATTTAATTATAAATGTGATGGTTTTACATACACTTCATTTACATTACAAAAAGGGCCCGTTGTATTGTTAAAATTTCATTGTAATTACATTAACCCGAGAGGGCGGTGTAATCTCAACAAAGTGAAACCACATTCAAATTCCATAGATGGTGAAGTTCATGGGGGTTGAGTGCAAATAAATAAGAAAATATACTTTGATGGGCGTAGATTTGGAGATTTTATGGTGACAGACTAAAATCCCCAATTCGGTCCTAGTGTTTGGAAACTAAAGCGAGAGTTAGCCTTCAGGCGAAGGGAAGTGGGAGCTCTGGAGTGAGAGCCAGTATCCTCCTAGCCTATCCAACAACAACAACTTATCTGCGAGTCTTCTGGCGTGTAAGCTCTAGGTCTGAGCGCATAGCCGCGGGGCTCTGATGCGTAAGCGCCATCTGGGCGCTTAGCCACCATAGATCAATCTTGCACATTTCTTCATCTTTGCTCCAAATTTGATCATTTTTCACTCCTTTCATCACAATCATCCATTTAATCATATCTGCAAGAAAAGAACACAAAATATCTTCCATTAAAGTGAAATATCATAAAAAATAGGTATATGAATTTGTATAAAAATACTATATATTTTAGGTGTATCAACGCCACGTGTCTTTTCGATAAGTCTGATGATGCAGTCAGCGCCGTGTGGACATTAGGTTAAGTAGGATTTAAATAAATTCAAAAAATCCCATTTAACTTCAAAAATACATAACTTAACATAGAAAATTCACAAAAAAGTGTGATAAAAATATCCCTTAACTCAAGACAATGAGGAGCATAATCTGAAAGTGAAATCTAAAATTAACAAGTTATATTTATTTTTAATTAATTAATTACTCTCTAGAGTAATTTAATTATTAAAAATTATTTATAAACCCAATTTTTTACCTCTCATCCATAGGATACTCTGTGATTTTTCTAAGACTAGGATAATTCACTAGAGTTTAATTTCATAAATTTTATCAAACTTTGTAATTATTTTCAAATATATTATATGAATAAATAAATTGGAAATTAAATTTGAAAATAGTTAGAAAATTTAGAGTGACACTTTTAAACTCTAAAATGACAATTTTTTGCCATTTGAAAATTTAAAATGACATCTTCATCACTTAGGGTTAAAAATAATAAATTATTTTATTTAAACCCTAAAATTTAATCCTTAAATGACATGTAGGATTGGCTAAACCCTAAAATCTCAAGGTGACACATCTAAACTTAGATCAATTTGAATCCAGTTCGAAATGAATTCAAATCTAACTCAACATATAGATTCAACCCATGTGAACCCAAACTTCATCAAAACCCTAACTAGGTCTAAACTCAATTTGACCTAATTAAACTTTGTTAAGCCTTAATCACATTAAGTTTAGCACCATAAACTCTAATTAGGTCTAAAACTCAATTAGACTTGATTAAACCCTATTAAACCTTAATTACATTAGGTTTAATACAAATCAAACCTTAATTAGGTCTAACCCCTCATTAGACCTAATTAATCACCTTAAACCTTAATAACATTAGGTTTAAGTCAAAACAAACCTTAATTAAGTCTAACCCCTTATAAGACCTAATTAATCATCTTAAATCTTAATAACATTAGAATTAAGTCGAAACAAACCGTAATTAGGTTTAAACCCATATTAGACCTAATTAATTACCTTAAACCTTAATAACATTAAGTTTAAGTCAAAATAAACCATAATTAAACCTAACCCTAATTAGGTCTAATTGATTTGATTAAACCTACCTAAATAAGGTTTAATTAATCCAAAACCCTAATTAGACCTACCCCTAATTAGGTCTAATTAATGCAGTTAAACCTAACCTAAATAAGGTTTAATTAACTTAAAAACCCTAATTAGACCTAACCCTAATTAGGTTTAATTAATACAATTAAAACTTACCTACATATGGTTTAAATAACCTTAAACCTTAATTAAGTCTAATCATAATTAGACTTAATTAACCCTTAAGCCTTACGTACATTATGCTTAAGTGACCTTAAACCCTAATTAAGTCTAACCCTAATTAGACTTAATTAAACCTTAAGCATTACTTACATAGTTACATTAAGCTTAATCTTAAACCCTAATTAACTCTAACCCTAATTAGACTTAATTAACCCTTAAGATTTACTTAAATTAGGCTTAAGTAACCTTAAACCCTAATTAATTCTAACCCTAATTAGACTTAGTTAACCCTTAAGTCTTACTTACATTAGTCTTAAGTAACCTTAAACCCTAATTAAGTCTAACCCTAATTAGACTTAATTAACCCTTAATCCTTATAAAAATTAGGCTTAAGTAACCGCAAATATTAATCAAGTCTAACCCTAATTAGACTAAATTAACCCTTAAAGCCTTATTTACATTAGGCTTAAGTAACATTAAAACCTAATTAAGTCTAACCCTAATCACACATAATTAACCCTTAAGCCTTACTTACATTAGGCTTAAGTAACCTTAAATCATAATTAAGTCTAAACCAAATCAGAATTAATTAACCCTTAAAGCCTTACTTACAATAGGCCTACGTCAAACCTAAACTTATGTTTAACCTAACTTGAATCCAAGTTAACTCAAATCTTAGGTTCAACCTACATTGAACCTAAATCAAACCTAAACTTTGGTTTAACCTAACTTGAACCTAAGTTAACTCAAACCTTAGGTTCAACCTACATTGAACCTAAATCAAACCTAAACTTAGGTTCAACCCTAACTTGAACCCAAGTCAGCTCAAATCCTTAGGTTCAACCTACATTGAGCCTAAATCAAACCCAAACATAGGTTCAATCCAACTTCAACCCAAGTTAACTCAAAACTCTAGGTTCAACCTAAATTGAACCTAACTTAACCAAACTTTAGGTGCAACCCAAATTGAACCTAACCAAATCTCTAGGTTCAACCTACATTGAACCTAACTCAACCAAACTTCAGGTTCAACCCAAATTGAACCTAACAAAATCTCTAGGTACAACCTACATTGAACCTAACTCAACCAAACTTTAGGTTTAACCTAAATTGAACCTAACCAAACCTCTAGTTTAAACCTACATTGAACTTAACTCAACCAAACTTCAGGTTTAACCCAAATTGAGCCTAACCAAACCTCTAAGTTTAACCTACATTGAGCCTAACTCAACCAAACTTTAGGCTCAACCTACATTAAACCTAAACCCATCAAACGTTAGGTTCAACCTAAACTAAACCTAAGTCAAATTTAGACTTTAAGTTCAACTCAAATTAAACTTAATTTAACCAAACCCTAGGTTCAATCTGAATTGAATCTAAATCAATAAAATCTTGGTTTAAACTTAAGTTGAACTAAACTTTACGATCAACTTAAATTAAAGTCATTCTAAACCCCAGACTAAACTCAAATTGAATCTAAGTCTAGTTTGTAATCGACTTAACTAATAATCCATTAGATTTAAATGACATTGAGTCTAAAATCCTAAAGACCAACTTATGTTAGATTTTACCCAAATTCTAAGTCTAAACCCAAATATCTTTATATTCAAACAACACTAAATTTAAGACTCAACCCAAACACTTTAGATTCAAACGACACTGAATCTAAGACTTTACTCAATTTTAAGTCTAATTAGGCTTAACTAAATGACTTTAGACTCAAATGAAATTGAGTCTAAAATCTTAAAGTCTAACTTATTTTAGATTTTACCCAGATTTTAACTCTAATTTATATTAGACTTAACCCAAATATCTTTAGATTCAAATGAAATTGAATCTAAGACTCAACCAAAACATGTTTAGATTCAAACGACACTAAATCTAAGACTCAACCAAATTTTAAGTCTATGTTGACCTCATTTTTGATGAGGTCTCCTCTTCTTCTCTTTAGTACTTAGGATCTAGCCTTAGGCTTTTCCTTCGACTAATCTTAGAGGAATAGAAGTGGAACCCACCACTTAGAAATTCAAACCACTTCTTAACTCCCCGCAAACTCCACAAACTTGATTGTAGACCCCTAATCACCTAGAGGGTTGAAATCAAATGTGGAAGTTTAAAGGATGAGTTCCTATAGGACTCTTTGGCCTTAGGACTGCCCTGGGTGGCCTGGTCTGGTGAAGGGCTGATTTACACATACACTACATTTATACACTACACTTCCACACACCTCCTAAAACCACACCCATACCTAACTTGATCTCCTGACTCATGAAGGTGATTCACATGGATGGTCCTTAACCCCTAAGCCCTCGGCAAGCAGGTTAGTGAACAACATAGATGGATGCCTCAAATGAGTCCCTTCATGGCTCATATGGGCTTGATATGGCTTCATGGCTCAACCAAAATGATTTCATTCCACTTACATTCACCTAACCTTCAATTTTGCAAATTTTCAATTTTTGACCCCGGGACCCTACACCCGCTAACTTACCCAAAACCCTCGAAACTACCCAAAATTTGCAAAATCACCTAAATTACCCAAAATTCCTCAAAATCAATCCCAAACATTCCCACATTACTCAAATTGATCATCCATACCCAAAAATACCAAAAATTCCAAAAATACCTCCCAATATCCTCTAAATACCCAAAATACCCCTCTTGACCAAAAAATCCAAAAATTCAGAAAATTCGTAGAAAATTCCAGAAAATCCCAAATATTCCCAATTTCATTTTGTTCAACTACACCATTGGCCAATTTTGTCAATTTACCCTACTTTTTTTAAAACCCCCAATTTGACCCATTTTAACCCTAAGTGAACCCAATGTCAAACCAAACCTCCCCAACTGACCCAAATTCTGGTCCAATTCAATTCTAAACTTCAATTCAACATTCCCAACACCAATCTAGACCAAATCCAAGTCCAATTTGATTGACATTTGGATCCAATTTCACTTTTGGCCTTAAAGCCCAATTTGGTCCCATGACCCAAACCTAACCCAAACTAACCCAATTCAACTTCAATTAACCCCAAATATTTTCTAAACCTTCCTTAACATTCCCACAAACAAAACACTAACATGATTTGCCCAAAATTTAGACCCAAACCCCACTCAAATTTAACCCAAAGCTAAAAGGCCCAATTTTGAACTAAACCCAAACCTAACCCAAATAAGCCCAAACCCCAAAATCAAAACCCAACCAAAGCCAAAACCTCTTTGAAACACTCCCATAAACATTTCCCAACATTTATTTTACATCAATTTCAACCCTAGCCTAACATTGGCCCAAGTTAGCCCAATTTGACCAATATTGGCCCATTTACCAAAGAAACCCAATTCAAACCCAAACCACCCCAAATTTGCTTTAAATCACTCATGATACACTCTTAAATCAAACCCAACATTTATTTGACATGGCCCTTTGCAAAAAAATCTCCACCCAAAAGCCCATTTTGAAACTTAAAAGCCCACTTACATGAAATCTTCCTAAAGCTTATCTCCACCAAAATCCAAAGGGCCAAAATCAATCCAAAACCCATATGACAATTGCTCTACACCATATTTTCAATTAAATCAATCCCTAAGTTTCAAAACTCATCATGAAGCCATTCCAAATTAAGCCCCATACAAATTCCCATCAAAATGCCAAAATTTTCTTAAACCCATTTCCATGAAATTGACTTGGCTTTTCCCCAAGCCAAAGATGAGCCATGAAGCCACTCTTAAGCCACATGTAAGCCATGTGAGTTGTTTGACATGTGACCATACCACATTGAGTAAGAAGAGGGGGAGCTTTCCTTAATCCCTAAAAGTCTTTAACCTCACCCATGATACCCCTTAACCAAGATTTAATCCAAATATTCTTGGATAAGGACATCACCACCTTTTGACCAGCTAGCCTAACTGACTTTCTCAGCCCAAGGCCAGCCATGGGGAGGTGAACCCAGCCCAAACAAATGGGTTGACCAAACCTAGCCAAGATTAGCCATGTCCCCATGCCATTTTGATCCAAGCACTTTACACATGTTCATGGCCAATCGATCGCACCGAGCCCCAGCCCCGACCTCCCCGACCTCGAGGGTGACTCGACCCCGGCCGGCCGCCCACCACGGCCGCCGGAAACCACTGTGCCGAGAGCTCACATGTGAGCCCAAACTTGGAATTCTCACCTGCCGAGTCGCCCCATCCCCGCGTGGCCATTGTAGCTGTTCTTCTCTTGCCAAGAGCAAGTTGATCCCAAGCCCTAACTCCCCCTGGGAGGCCCTCCACCCTCTTCTATTTAAACACCACCCCTTCTCGGCCATGGGAGGTGCTGAACCAGACCTTACTGAAACTCTGCCAAAATTGCTCCAGATCACTCTCCATACTTAGAGCAGTTGATCCCCAGTGAAAATTTGCCCTAATCCCCACCAACAGAGCCCAATTTCTCAGCCAAAGTTCCACCCAAAACCAGAACACTTCTCTCATCTCCTGATTTATGATTTCTAAAACTAAACCTCTGCAACAACAAGGAGCTCGGAGCATGGTGGGCAGCACGGCCATCATCATCAGCAAAACCTAAGTCTACTGCAAGCAAACTTTCTTAGAATTAAATAACCAAGCCATAGGACTTCGAGGTAGCTTGCCTAGTGCAACATAAATCCTCAACTCTTCGTTAGGCATTTGCATGATCATATCATGTAAATTAAGCCCTAACCTGGTCTTAGGACTCCGAGGTAGTCGTCCGATAAGACATAAACCCTCACATCTTCAAGGCTATTTCGTATGATTTTATCATACGAATATAAGTCCTAATTAATTAAAATTGGCAAGATCAAAACATTAAATAAATATTAGGACTTTCCTAAGTTCAAGCCAAACAAGTAGGATAGTCGGGAAATTACCGAAGTTCGCTTCGAATCCGTGATTTCTCCTACCTTTCTTCCTTTGAATTCCCAAAATAAAATGTTCTAAATTTGATCCATTCCCTATTGAAATTCCAAAATTCAATCCCTTGAAAACTTAAATTTTGAAATTCTTGAGAGCAGAACTACTGATTATTATCGAGAGTTTTCTTAGGTGATTCCCGTCACTTAAGATGTAATTAACTATAGGGGCTTGCCCTTATAGAGAATTTTAAGAACCCGAGTAATATAAACCCCGTTTAATGTTTTCATATTAAACGGGGAATTTGTCGGCTTAAAAAATTGGTTCGCGGACCAAACGGATGTCACAAATCTCCTAGTTTATTTAATCGAGCCCCATCATCAAGCAAGTGTGTCTATTCTTCGGGATAGATACACGGTTTGTGGTGCGGTGCTCGTTTATATAAACTATTTGGGATGTGAGATCGGTTTGATTTCATATCTTAAAACTTTTAAACTTAAAATTACTTTCAAAATCAAATGTTATCTTTTAAACTATATATTTAAATTAAATTTAAAATATAAAAAATTCGCCGACAATTTCTGTAGGCGACCCCCTTTTCAAAATAAAACACATAACCTAAAAATATGCCGACAATTTCGGCGACTCACGTGGGAAAATTCCTCTCTCCATTTTTAATCAGATAGTTACGCTTTCAAAAATCGGTAGTGTATCCATGTCCCTAGTGGATCAAACTACCCTTCTTTCCGTTGGAATACTATGATCATTTCTACCTTGAACGAGTATAGCCAACATTCTCTCGGATTTAGGAGCCACTGTTTAGACACCCCTAAATAGAGAGGTTCCGAGATCCTTTTACCTCATTTCTGAGGTGGGGTGGACCCCCAATAGGTGTTAGTTTAGGAGTGATCCTTCAAGTCGAGAAGTCTTGCATAAGACTTTCTTTTCCTTTCCAACTCTGAATCAGATTCATTACCTTCTCTACACCTTTGAACATTCCGTTCTAAATAAACAAACCCTCTAATAAATGACTCTTTTAACAAATATACATGAACAAGAATGTGTTCGGACTCTTTTTCGATTCCTTTCTTTTCGTCCTGATGAGAAGAAGCATAACTTGGGACTGACAATCGAATCTACCCTGCGAAATGGAAGCCCCAAAGCCGATTTTCTCCTTCACCAATGGACTGGACTTCGCCGTTTACAAGGATGAGCCGCTCGACAATGGGATCATCCGGTTTGGACAAGGATTCGAGAACACAAATGTCAAGATCGCTGACGTTACCCTCTTCGCGCTGACAAACAAAGTGTCCGAAACTGAGAGACCTTTGATCGAGTTCAACCTTAAGTCAACTCAAGAGTTTCCTCCCCTGCAAAGAGTTCCAGCTGAGAGGAATACTACTGTCCAAAGGAGGACTGTTATCTCTACCCCCACTGGTCTAGTCGTCTCCGCACCTACCCCGGCTTCCGCCAAACTGAAGGGGAAGGAAGTTCAAATTTATAACGAGCATGTTACTGTGGAGGGTACAGATTTCCGTGCAAGACCTTCTGTTTTTGAAGTTGGGTCCAGCTCGAGGGTTCCCCCTAACACGAACTCGGAGAAGAAACAGAGGTAGGAAGATTGCCGGGAAGGCCGTAGCTGCTCGAAGTCGCTTCTTAGAAGAAATCCACGAGTACACACCACTACCCGAATACATACCATTGCTCGAATATACACCCCTATTGGAAGGAAGTAGATTCCATCCCCTTTCCGCCGCAGAGGATGAGGAAAATGTTCGCAAGATTGCTGCCGCATTGCCTCAGCCCATATATTACAACGATAGCCGTAAGAAAAGGGCCAGAACTACGTCATTTGCTCGACCGCAAACTTTGATGAGAAGTTAGCAAAAAAGGAAAGGTGCCCTGTATCGAAATTTTAAGAAGGATAGGGCGGGTGCCGGTCAAATCCCGTCTTGGGCCGCGAATAGAACCTGCTATCGTTGCAGAAAAGCCAAATAAGAGGATGAAAGCTAGTCCGCCTATCGTTGTTTCAGGACTACAGATTAGGGAGGATACCACCTTCCAGCATTTGGCTGACAGACCATCCGGTCCTAAACCTTCTGCTGCTAGAAGGATGGTATGGCGTCCCACTACTGGACAATTAAGACCGAAACAACGACCTGAGAAGGAAAGTCTCGTCAGGAGACTCGAGTCCGAAGAAAGCGCTACCGCAATGAAGGAGACTCATGAGAAGGAAACCCGACAGCCATCGCATGATAACTGCGAAGCCGCACGAAAAAGACCATTGGAAGACGCTATGGAAAAGCTAAGAACTGATATTCAGCGATTAGCAAGAGAAAGAGAAGAAAAATTCGGCGATGAAGTCGACTCGTCAGAATTCATGGATGATGAGTATGCAGAAATTAACATGGTTGAAACAAGAGCTTCGTCAGCTTCACAAGGTGCCCCTGCAGCCGCAGAAAGAGAGGAACCAGAAGTAATGAGGAGGCAGCTTCAAGAGAAAGATGATACGATCGCCCAAATGGCAAAAAGGATGGAAGAAATGGTCGTAGCCCTAGCCACCCTCCAGAGTCAAGTTCAACCCCAAAGAGAAACACCCCTGAAGTCATTCACATCAGTAGACGGAGGAAAGGAGATTACATCCGTCAACGGGGATGATCAATTAAAGAAGGATGCAACACAAAGCATGGTTCCGTAAAAGGATATCAAGAGCTTGGTGGAACAGCAGAGTGCGAGAAGCCTTGGCACAATCAAAGAGCGGGACATCCATTCGGACGGGTAGACCTTACCCCGAAGAATTCGATGCCGTCCAATATCCGAAAGGCTTTGTACCACCTCTCGTTCAAGACCTTTGATGGAACCGAAACCCTCGGCAAGCATGTTGCACATTTTCGTGCCGCTTGTTGCAACGCCGGCGGAAGTGATGCATTACTCTTTAGACAATTTGTCGGCGACTCGTCGTGGATCGCCTTTGATTGGTATGCGGAATTACCAAACGGTTCGGTTAAGACATTTTTAGAACTAGAGAACCTCTTCATCAAGCGATTTGTCGGAGCTCGGCACTACATCACTATAGGTGATTTAGTGGTAGAGAAGCGTAAACCGAACGAAACATTGGTGGACTACATACTTCGATGGAGGAACCTAAGTATGAAGTGTGAGCCGCAGCCTATAAGAACAAAGCATGCGATCGGCATTTTACTAAAGAGCATTCACGGCCCGATAGCACTTCTCCTCAAGGGATTTACTATTAAGACTTTTGAGAAGTTGTTAAGCAAGGCCGGAAACCCGCAAGAGGAGGCGAAGCAATTAAGTTTCACCGACAAAACGGACAAACGAAGCCCGTGAAAACTTTTGAAAAGAAGTCCGGATCGTTGCGGCGAGTCGACAAAGGCAAGCAACCGATACAAATATCGTCGAACGGCCGCAGAGCAACCTCGACGAATTACCAGCAACCCCGACCCAGCTATCGGTCATCTCAACGAGTATGAACAACCGCCTCGTCCGCAACGTACGTTAAGGGAGCTTCGAGCGAGGAGTATCCGTTCAAGAATGAGGCAAGGCCGAAAATGTTCCGCAGCTTGATGAAGACTCCCGATTTCCAACTACCGGAACCTAAGAGACCGAAGAAGTCGACAAGAAAGGTGATCCCAACTTTTGCCCTTACCACCGGATGCTTGGGCATAAGATAGAAGATTGTATTACCTTCAAGAGTTGGCTCAACGACAATCTTCGGAAAGGGAACATAACGATCCCGAAGGAGTACATGAAGGAACCCCAGAAAGGAGGTTTCATCAATGTTATCTCGACGGATCTCATTGTTCCAATAGATCCCTATACGATTGATGATAGATGGACTACCGCTTGGACAAAGTCTTCGAAGAAGATTTTGGATCACATCCAAACCGCTTCAGTGCAAGCCTCAATTCAGAGTTCGAAACCTGTCGAGTCGGTACTATCACTTGCGATAGAAGAACCACCTCAACAAGAGACGACTGAAGAAAAGAAGAAAATCGACGAAGAAGAGAAGACTGAGGCTCTTAAGGCTAGACTAGGGGCTGCTTATCCTAGGATAGTTGTTTCCGATTTTGGGGAGAAATCCCACGAACCTTTGACTCTGTATGATTATCTCGCTCACCCCGGTGGGATCTTATAATGATGAGGGTTATGGCGTTGGCTACGTTTTGATCGTTTCTAACGATTACGTAACTAGCGACAACCAACCTAATCCGGACGTCGATTCCGATACAAATAACAATTCTCGAATCATACACAATCTCGACGATCACAATGACAAAGAAGACATCCACCAAGGAGGCTACGAGAGTTCAACAAGCAACGAATCTATTTGCGAGTTTCGAGGAGCTCCAGTCACAATAGAGTTAGAGCCTTCAGATTCTGAAGCTAATCCAGAAGAACCTGTCATTCCGATTCATAAGGAGACAGCAGCAAACTTAATACTAGATTCAGGAGAAATTACAGAAGTCAACTTAAGAAGTGGAAGAGTTCTACCTCCGAGAGTGGGTCCGAAGGAAAAAGGAAAGCAGGTGGTTGTTCAGGAAGAACCAACCCCGGCAGAGGAAATACCCATTCGGGAAGAAACCGAGAAACATGGAAATAAAGTGGACTACAACGTGCTAGCCCATCTTAGGAAACTACCGGCCAAACTGAGCATCTACGACGCTCTCATTTTATCAAAGGAGATGAGAGAAACTCTGATCAAGGCCTTACTTCGATCCGGAAATTTGCTTAGCTCAAATGACCTGGAGATTCCTTAGATGAGGTTTGCTCGTTAAAGGAACAACGAGGTGTCACTTTCACGGACAATGATCTACTACTCGGGACAGCGAGACCACAACCGACCGTTGTACATTTCGGTTACAATCGGGAAGTTTACACTCTCCGCAGTATTGGTGGATCCAGGAGCATCAATCAATATAATGAATCTCCGAATGCTAGCATACTTGGAAATTGATGCTCGCGAGCTCGAAGCGTACAAAATGTTATTAAGAGGATTCAATCGAAAGGAGAAAGAGCCCTCGGATCAATAACACCGCTAATGAAGACCGGTGACTTAGCAAAGACAACCGCGAAATTTCACATAATTGATTCGAAACGTCGTTCAACGCTCTATCGGGCCGACCGTGGATACATGAAAACCGGATGGTACCATCATCTCTACATCGATTGCATCAAATACTACGATGGAGGGGAACAAAGTGCATCAAAGGTGACTTACAACCATTCTCCGTACATGAAATTGGAATCCATGAAGATGCAGCTTATTACGCACCCCCGAAGAAAAAAATCTTCTCCAGACATACCATAATAAATGAAGCAAAGGAAATTTGGGACGATGAAGAACCTGAAGTTCTAGTCCAACAGTCACTCACCACTCCCTTACGGCGAGATGGTGAAGGTTTCTCCACAACTCGCATCCGAGGTCGAGGCCGGGGACGAGGTCGTGGCGGAGACGTTAGGACGATTGGACGGAGGAAACCAGCCATCAATGTTGAATGGGAAGATAGTTCCGAAGAAGAAAAAGAAATCAAGCAAGAAGCAGCGACAATAAGTCGGAAGAAGCCGCAATTCGGGATCTCTCTCGAAGATGAAAAGAACGAGGAATATAAATCGATGTACGAGAAGATTAACCACTATGTACATACTATGACCCTGACCCCGATCCATTCTAATAAGATCGAGGGTATGGTGGTCAAAGAGGTACGTAGCGGCAGTACAAAGCCCATCAAGTTCTATCGTGGTGCTCCTTCCTCCAAAACTGAAAACAATGTACAATTTGAAGATACTACTTCATCAGAATTAATGGAATTACCTTTTGAGTGGTACTCTCCCTGTGTGCAAAATTTAATTCAGCGTGGTTTCTTACCTCGACAATGGACAAAAGGTCAATCACAACATTTTGAAAATTTATGGAATAACTCCGGTCGTCCACCCAATTCAAGGCATGGTCTCGCATTCGGCACGAGTAGGATCGACTGACGATACCGAATTTTGCATGGTTGTCACTTGCAAGTCCAATGAAGACTGCATGGAAGCTACAGAAGAACTTGAAGATTTACAAATTGGAAACGCTCCACCAGAGTTCGAAGAAGAGATCAAATCTACAATAGATGAGTTAACGGAAGTTAACTTAGGTACTAGCGAAGAAACTAGACCTACCTTTGTTAGCTCCTTACTCAATAAAGAAGACTCCGAAGAAATAATCAGGTTATTAATGGAATTTAAAGACTGTTTTGCTTGGAGCTACGATGAGATGCCAGGATTAGCTCCAGAGGTCGCGATCCATAAGCTAGGAGTAGATCCCGCTTCGTCCCGGCCGACAAGGTCCCGTAAGAATGCGTCTAGAAATCGAACAACAAGTCATAGCCGAAGTTAAAAAGCTAATAGACGCTAAATTTGTCCGTGAAGAACAATACCCGACTTGGTTAGCCAATGTGGTACCAATCGGGAAGAAGAATGGTCGGATCGAATTTGTGTGGATTTCGGAGATTTAAACAAGGCATGTCCGAAAGATGAATTCCCTCTACCGATCCCGAATTAATGATCGACATTGCTTCAACACATGAAATATTCTCATTCATGGATGGATCTTCAGGATACAACCGGATAAAAATGGCTCCGGAAGATGAAAAACTTACGAGCATTCGTAACGCCGATCGGAGTATATTGCTACACGGTGATGCCATTCGGATCGAAGAACGCAGGAGCAACATATCAGAGAGCGATGACAAGAATTTTTGATGATCTCATCCACAATCAAGTCGAATGCTACGTGGACGATGTGGTCATCAAAAGCAAAGTAAAGGACAACCACCTATATGATTTGAGAATTGTTTTCGAACGATTAAGACAATTTAACCTTAAGATGAATCCCTTAAAATGCACCTTCGGCGTCACCTCCGGAAATTCTTAGGATTCGTTGTCCGACATCGTGGAATTGAAATCGATCCGGAAAAGATAAAAGCCATCTTAGAAATGCCGCCTCCCAAAACCTTAAAACAACTACGATCTTTTCAAGGGAAGTTGGCATATCTTCGACGCTTTATCTCGAACTTGTCAGGTAGGTGTCAGCCTTTCTCGGCACTAGTTAAAAAAGACGCCAAATATATTTGGGAAGAGAAATGCCAGAGGGCCTTTGAGGACATTAAACAATATTTAATGACACCTCCTGTCTTAGCAGCCCCAGTCTCAGGTAGACCGCTGATACTTTATACCGCGGCTTTAGACGACTCTCTCGGAGCCCTGTTAGCCTAGGTCAATGATGAGGGTAAAGAAAATGCTCTTTACTACTTAAGCCGTCGTTTACTTCCAACGGAAATAAGGTATCCCGCAATTGAAAAGCATTGTTTGGCCCTGATCTTCGCCGCTCAAAAGCTCGAGCACTACATGCTTTCTCATAAGGTCAACTCGATCTCGAAATTTAATCCATTGCAATACTTGATGACCCGTCCAACGCTTTCCGGCAGACTTTCCAGATGGTCAATGATATTATTACAATTCGATATAACTTTCGTGCCTCTTCGTGCCGTAAAGGGACAAATCCTAGCAGACTTCCTCGCAGCACACCCTTTGCCGGCAGAATCTCCTCTTAATGACGACTTGCCAGACGAACAAATAATGTGCTTAGAAGACCCTGATGATCAACGTTGGGAGTTATATTTTGATGGAGCATCTTCAGCACACAAAGACAAAGAATCACAAGTGATAGTGCCCGGTAAGGCAGGGATCGGATTAATCTTTATAACACCGGAGCGGGGGATGTTAAGATATGCCTACCACTTAACAGAGCCGTGTACAAATAACGAAGCGAATACGAAGCCCTCGTAACGGGACTAGAATTAACTATTCAAATGGGGATAACAAACATCAACATCTACGGGGATTCGCGGTTAATCATTCAACGGATCGCCGGACAAGTACGGAATTTTAAAACCAAGACTCGAGCGATATTTCCAAGTATGCCGTGAAACTCGTTGGAACAAATTCCGAATGTGACGATCTACCAAATTCCCGAGAAAGAAAACGCTTTAGCAGATGCGTTAGCCCGCCTCGCAAAAGAATTTGCTCGCTTGCAAGATGAATCGGTGGAAGTGTCGGTTCACGGACGTCGAGTCCTATCACGACTCGACATAGACACAATACACAAATCAAAAAAAGGAGAAGAATCAACTAGCAAGCAGTGACGTGAAAACACGGAAGATTGGCGACGACCATTAATAGAACTAATTGCAAACGGGAAAACTACCGGACGATAGGTCGTTAGCCCATCGGATCAAGAAAAGAACTCGTCCTACGCATTAGTAAACAACACGTTATACGTAAGGTCTTTCGATCAAATGTGGCTAAGGTGCCTAAGCGGGTCCGAGGCCCGTGAAATTGTTAAAGAGGTGCATTCGGGACTCCGTAGCGCTCACCGATCGGGTCCGAAGATGAAAATGAAAATTAAAAGAATAAGGTACTACCGGCCCTCGATGATGACCGATTGCATGAAAATCTCCTAGAGCTGTCACCAATGCCAAGTGCACGGAGTGGTTCTACACCAACCTCCAAATGTGCTACATCCGACAATTGCGTCGTGGTCATTTGAATGTTGGGGCACGGATATAGTGGGTCCAATAGAACCACCATCTTCAAAAGGACATCGCTTCATTCTTGCGGCTACAGATTACTTTTCAAAGTGGGCAGGGCGGCTCCACTCGTAGAGTGAAAGCACACCACGTGCTACGGCTTTTCAAGAACCAAGTTGTCTACCGTTTTGGAGTGCCGCGCAGATCATCTCGGATAATGGGTCGGCATTCGAAGCACACAAATCAACAATTTTGTCGGGAGACACGGAATCGACCGGCGATATTCAACAATTTACTACCCAAGAGCAAACGAGCTCGGTCGAGGCTTTTAATAAAACTCTCGTTCAAATTTTAAAGAAAATCTTGGACGATAATAAGAGAAATTGGCACGAGAAATTGTTAGAAGCCTTATGGGCCTACCGGACAACCTTCAGGACTCCCACTCAAGCTACACCTTACGCTCTAGTGTATGGGTCCGAGGCAGTGTTACCCTTAGAGGTCCAGCTTCCTTCACTCAGAATTGCGAGCTTGCAAACAAAATCACGACAGAAGAGAATGCCAAATTACAACTAGAAGAATTGGAAAGCTTGGAAGGGAAAAGACTTGCAGCACAGCAGAGATTTAGAACTATACCAAGCTAAGATGGTTCAAGCCCATGACAGACTGGTCCGCCCAAGAACCTTCAAAGTTGGTGACTTAGTTCTCGTTCTCAAGAGACCTATCCTTGCACACCGCAAGATAGGAGGAAAATTTGAACCCACTGGGAAGGGCCGTTTGTGGTCGAGGTAGCCTACTCGGGAGGCTCCTACCGGCTAGTGAATCGCCAAGGAGAACGACATATGCTTCCGATCAACGGACGATACTTGAAGAAGTATTACGCTACCCGATGTTTCGAAGGAATGAATTTTTCATCCCTAGAAGCACGGGTGAAGTAATTACTTATGACTGGGTCCGAACCCAAAAATAATAAAAAATGTGCTAAAATAAATAAAATCATGATAATAAAGTTTTTCTTGTTTTCTCTTCCAAATCAAAATCTCTTTCCTGATATTTTCCCACTTCATCCCTATTTAATTCGAAAAAAAAAGGTACAAAAGTAATAATAATAAAAAAAGAAGAAAACTCTGTCTTTAATAAACATTTTCTTAATGTTCTTGTTCTTAGTACAGCCCCTGATCCTTTTCCTTGTCTTTTCGCAGGGAAATGTCGAACGGGCGGTTGGTCCTGAACTTTAGAAATGGCGTAAGCCTTGCACTCGATGAAAAGAGGGTGAAAGATGGAGCGATAATAGAGATTGACTCGGACTTCGCACCGGCGAGCTCGCAATACGAGGAAAGTGACTGGGTCCCCAATCGATCGAGAGGAACCGCCCGATCGGACGATAATGAAAGTGGGTGGCCCAATCCACCAATCCAAGCAGCAAGAAAAGAAAAACAAACACCGAAGAAGACAAGAGAATCAAATCCGTAGTCGCTACGGCAGAGGGCGAGCTTGTCGGCGCCGCGCCCACAGAAATTCAGGAAGTACGAAGAGCTACTCTCACAGCAACTCAGCGAAGAAATAAAAATCGCCGTATCCGCAAGATGTTAACTAAATTAGCAGCAGACCAGCGCGACGAGGCAGTTGTTACTGCCAGTACATACACTTCAAGGACACCAGTTCACCAGGGACCTGAAGAAAGGAGGCCAGCTCCGAGGATAACAGAAGAGACCAGGGAAATCTTAAGAAGAACAGAAGAAAGAAGGCTACAACGCCACCAGACAAAGCCACCGGTAATGCATAACCTTGTTGCAGAAGCAACCCCGGAGGATGTCCCGACGGACACCATCCCCGAGGAGCCGAGGTATGCAGGAGAACGTGAAGGGATTGAGCCATATATCCCACAATACGTCACCAGGCCTCGCTATTTGCAAATTATTCCAGAATACGAGCTAGAAAGGATGCAGAATATCGAGAAGAAAACTTTTGAATACTTCGAGAGAATCAGAGGCAGGAGGATCAATATACTAGAAGGCCTCGAGCTACATACAGATCTGTTTTCAGAGCACGAACAACAACAAATCGTAGATCGCATCCGGGATTTGAAAAGAATGGGCCGAGCGGGCCGCCTAAGAGAAAACACTTACTCAGAACCCCGGAGATGGATGCCAGGGAAAGGTAGAATTACCATACAGTGTGGAAGCTGCTACAACTTCGCAGAAGATAGGAAAGGAAACCCACCGGGAATACTCCGTCATGGCCAGGTGGATCCAATGCCATTAGTCATCAAAAGGATGGTAAAAAGAATGATAACATGGAGGGTACGCGCCGGATTGCATACCCAACGAGTTGCATCATTAACATTTATAAGAAGGGTGACCGCATACCCCCGCACATAGATCACCATGACTTTGTCGGACCTTTTTGCACGCTTTCTTTTACGAACGAGTGTAATATCATGTTCGGATCCGACCTCCGGATAGCGAGCCCAGTGTGAATTCCGAGGGCCGATAGAAGATACCATTACCGGTAGGTTCCGTCATGATACCGAAGGGCAACGAAGCGGATGTCGCTAAACATTGCATACCAGGAGTACCAGTGAAGCGGATCTCAGTTACTTTCAGAAGGATGGACGACAGGAAGACACCCTACCACTTCCAGCCAGACCCGGAGCTAGAAAGCATATGACCTTACGAGCTGTGAGTTACATGGAAAATATCACACCTCCAATGTACATCCATACGGCATCTTTGCCAAGGATGGCTTGGAAGGTGATGTTATTGACCATATACCTCACTATTCAGACATGGATTTTTGACAGATACCTTTTTGGATGGATCAACAAAGATCATACATAGTCCGTTTTGAGTCTATATGGATTGTATGAGATGTATTCCAGATCGAGTTGTATGATGTATCTTCAACATGATTGGAATGAAAGTGACCATGTCACATTTTTGGCCTTCACCTCTTTTGTACAAGTTGACTGGGAAACGCCATTAAAGTTAAATGAACTTCGAACAAAGAACAGAAAAGAAACAAAAAGTATAAAAGAATAAAACTTTCCTTAAAAATCTAAAAAAAAATGATAAACTCTAAATTCACGATAAAATAAAATTTGAATCGTTAAAAGACAAACAAAATGAGCACAAATTTTAAATCAAATTCAAATTCGATCTTCCAGATCTCAAATCAAATCTCAATCAAATTTCAAATTCAAATTTTTTTTCCAGATCTCAAATCAAATCTCAATCAAATTCAAACTCAACCTTCCAAATCTGAAATCCAATCCGTTCTACTCTCTCCTTGTCTGGGATGGAAGCGGTTGATTCCATTGACACGGATCGAATCTGATGGCGAGGAATTGTATCCAATCCAAACCAGTAACTTCCGATCAACTCTTTTGAATGGAATATGTAGCATCTACATATTCCCTCCTAATCTATTTCCTTCCATGAAAGTCTTTTACAACTTTTCATGAAATTCTCGAAACACCAAAATTCCACACTTTTCAAATCAACATTACAAATTTTTGCAAAACCAAATACATCAAAATTCAAATTCTTGGGGTTGAGGATTTTACATCCGAGACTGCATTGCTTTAGGTTCTTTCCCTATCGCAATGAAATACATCAAAATCGAATTCTTGGGGTTGAGGATTTTACATCCGAGATTGCATTGCTTTAGGTTCTTTCCCTATCGCAATGAAATACATCAATATCGAACTTTTAGGGTTGAGTATTTTACATCCGAGACTGCATTGCTTTAGGTTCTTTCCCTATCGCAATGAAATACATCAAAATCGAATTCTTGGGGTTGAGGATTTTACATCCGAGACTGCATTGCTTTAGGTTCTTTCTCTATCGCAATGAAATACATCAAAATCGAACCTTTGGGGTTGAGGATTTTACATCCGAGACTGCATTGCTTTAGGTTCTTTCCCTATCGCAATGAAATACATCAAAATCGAATTCTTGGGGTTGAGGATTTTACATCCGAGACTGCATTGCCTTAGGATTCTTTCCCTATCGCAATGAAATACATCAAAATCAAACTTTTGGGGTTGAGGATTTTACATCCGAGACTGCATTGCTTTAGGTTCTTTCCTTATCGCAATGAAATACATCAAAATCGAATTCTTGGGGTTGAGGATTTTACATCCGAGACTGCATTGCCTTAGGATTCTTTCCCTATCGCAATGAAATACATCAAAAATCAAACTTTTGGGGTTGAGGATTTTACATCCGAGATCGCATTGCTTTAGGATTCTTTCCCTATAGCAATGAAATACATCAAATTCAAACTTTTGGAGTTGAGGATTTTACATCCGAGACTGCATTGCTTTAGGATTCTTTCCCTATCGCAATGAAATACATCAAAATCAAATTCTTGGGGTCAAGGATTTTACATCCGAGACTGCATTGCTTTAGGATTCTCTCCCTATTGCAATGAAATACATCAAAAATCAAACTCTTGAGGTTAAGGATTTTACATCCGATACCGCATTACTCTGAGAACTCTCTTCTTTGTAATGATTTAATTCAATCAATTCAATTTTCTTTTGAGGTTGAAGATGTTACATCTAAAACCACGAAATTCCGATTTTCATTTCAAGATTCAAATCCCTTCAAATTAATTTTGACAAACTTCAATTTAAATTAAAACTCCAAATTGAAATCTAAGCTCACACATCAAAACTTAAACCAAAACAACATGAAATCTAAATCGAAATTCCCCCAGATCATGTGATTTGGGGTTCACCTCCTTTTCCTTTCCCCAGCGAGAATTCAGGAATCTCCAGTCTCAGAGAGATACTTGACACTCCCAGGCGGAAACTCTCCTACTCTGTCCTAAGTTTGTCACTTGGACTTTTGTGTTGGTTTCGTTGATCGCTTCGGTCAACACCAATACGCGTGGTGTGCTCCGTCAGCTCACCACACCTATTGGGGGTCCATTTGTTGACCTCATTTTTGATGAGGTCTCCTCTTCTTCTCTTTAGTACTTAGGATCTAGCCTTAGGCTTTTCCTTTGACTAATCTTAGAGGACTAGAAGTGGAACCCACCACTTAGAAATTCAAACCACTTCTTCTCCCTGCAAACTCCACAAACTTGATTGTAGACCCCTAATCACCTAGAGGGTTGAAATCAAATGTGGAAGTTTAAAGGATGAGTTCCTATAGGACTCTTTGGCCTTAGGATCGCCTACAGGTGGCACAGTGCGGTGAAGGGCTGATTTACACATACACTACATTTATACACTACACTTCCACACACCTCCTAAAACCACACCCATACCTAACTTGATCTCCCGACTCATGAAGGTGATTCGCATGGATGGTCCTTAACCCCTAAGCCCTCGGCAAGAGGGTTAGGAACAACATAGTGGATGCCTCAAATGAGTCCCTTCATGGCTCATATGGGCTTGATATGGCTTCATGGCTCAACCAAAATGATTTCATTCCACTTACATTCACCTAACCTTCAATTTTGCAAATTTTCAATTTTTGACCCCCGGGACCCTACACCCGCTTAACTTACCCAAAACCGTCGAAACTACCCAAAATTTGCAAAATCACCTAAATTACCCAAAATTCCTCAAAATCAATCCCAAACATTCCCACATTACTCAAATTGATCATCCATACCCAAAAATACCAAAAATTCCAAAAATACCTCCCAATATCCTCCAAATACCCAAAATACCCCTCTTGACCAAAAAATCCAAAAATTCAGAAAATTCCCAGAAAATTCCAAAAAATCCCAAATATTCCCAATTTCATTTTGTTCAACTACACCATGGGCCAATTTTATCAATTTACCCTACTTTTGTCAAAACCCCCAATTTGACCCATTTTAACCCTAAGTGAACCCAATGTTAAACCAAACCTCCCCAATTGACCCAAATTCTGGTCCAATTCAATTATAAACTTCAATTCAACATTCCCAACACCAATCTAGACCAAATCCAAGTCCAATTTGATTGACATTTGGATCCAATTTCACTTTTGGCCTTATAGCCCAATTTGGTCCCATGACCCAAACCTAACCCAAACTAACCCAATTCAACTTCAATTAACCCCAAATATTTTCTAAACCTTCCTTAACATTCCCACAAACAAAACACTAACATGATTTGCCCAAAATTTAGACCCAAACCCCACTCAAATTCAACCCAAAGCTAAAAGGCCCAATTTTGACCTAAACCCAAACCTAACCCAAATAAGCCCAAACCCCAAAATCAAAACCCAACCAAAGCCAAAACCTCTTTGAAACACTCCCATAAACATTTCCCAACATTTATTTTACATCAATTTCAACCCTAGCCCAACACCTGCCCAAGTTAGCCCAATTTGACCAATATTGGCCCATTTACCAAAGAAACCCAATTCAAACCCAAACCACCCCAAATTTGCTTTAAATCACTCATGATACACTCTTAAATCAAACCCAACATTTATTTGACATGGCCCTTTGCAAAAAAATCTCCACCCAAAAGCCCATTTTGAAACTTAAAAGCCCACTTACATGAAATCTTCCTAAAGCCCATCTCCACCAAAATCCAAAGGGCCAAAATCAATCCAAAACCCATATGACAATTGCTCTACACCATATTTTCAATTAAATCAATCCCTAAGTTTCAAAACTCATCATGAAGCCATTCCAAATTAAGCCCCATACAAATTCCCATCAAAATGCCAAAATTTTCTTAAACCCATTTCCATGAAATTGACTTGGCTTTTCCCCAAGCCAAAGATGAGCCATGAAGCCACTCTTAAGCCACATGTAAGCCATGTGAGTTGTTTGACATGTGACCATACCACATTGAGTAAGAAGAGGGGGAGCTTTCCTTAATCCCTAAAAGTCTTTAACCTCACCCATGATACCCCTTAACCAAGATTTAATCCAAATATTCTTGGATAAGGACATCACCACCTTTTGACCAGCTAGCCTAACTGACTTTCTCAGCCCAAGGCCAGCCATGGGGAGGTGAACCCAGCCCAAACAAATGGGTTGACCAAACCTAGCAAAGATTAGCCATGTCCCCATGCCATTTTGATCCAAGCACTTTACACATGTCCATGGCCGATTGATCGCACCGAGCCCCGCCCGACCTCCACGACCTTGAGGGTGACCGACCCTGGCCGGCCGACCACCACAGCCGCCGGAAACCACTGAGCCGAGAGCTCACATGTGAGCCCGAACTTGGAATTCTCACCTGCCGAGCCGCCTCATCCTCGGTGGCCATTGTAGCTGTTCTTCTCTTGCCAAGAGCAGCCGATCCCAAGCCCTAACTCCCACAGGAGGCCCTCCACCCTCTCCTATTTAAACACCACCCCTTCTCGGCCATGGGAGGTGTCTGAACCAAACCTTATCGAAACTCGCCAAAATTGCTCCAGATCACTCTCCATACTTAGAGCAGTTGATCCCCAGTGAAAATTTGCCCTAATCCCCACCAACAGAGCCCAATTTCTCAGCCAAAGTTCCATCCAAAACCAGAACACTTCTCTCATCTCCTGATTTATGATTTCTAAAACTAAACCTCTGCAACAACAAGGAGCTCGGAGCATGGTGGGCAGCACGGCCATCGTCATCAGCAAAACCTAAGTCTACTGCAGCAAACTTTCTTAGAATTAAATAACCAAGCCATAGGACTTCGAGGTAGCTTGCCTAGTGCAACATAAATCCTCAACTCTTCCTTAGGCATTTGCATGATCATATCATGTAAATTAAGCCCTAACCGGTCTTAGGACTCCGAGGTAGTCGTTCGATACGACATAAACCCTCACATCTTCGAGGCTATTTGTATGATTTTATCATACGAATATAAGTCCTAATTAATTAAAATTGGCAAGATCAAAACATTAAATAAATATTAGGACTTTCCTAAGTTCAAGCCAAACAAGTAGGATAGTCGGGAAATTACCGAAGTTCGCTTCGAATCCGTGATTTCTCCTACCTTTCTTCCTTTGAATTCCCAAAATAAAATGTTCTAAATTTGATCCATTCCCTATTGAAATTCCAAAATTCAATCCCTTGAAAACTTAAATTTTGAAATTCTTGAGAGCGAAACTATCGATTATTATCGAGAGTTTTCTTAGGTGATTCCCGTCACTTAAGATGTAATTAACTATAGGGGCTTGCCCTTATAGGGAATTTTAAGAACCCGGGTAATATAAACCCTGTTTAATGTTTTCATATTAAACGGGGAATTTGTCGGCTTATAAAATTGGTTCGCGGACCAAACGGATGTCACAAATCTCCTAGTTTATTTAATCGAGCCCCATCATCAAGCGAGTGTGTCTATTCTTCGGGATAGATACACGGTTTGTGGTGCGGTGCTCGTTTATATAAACTATTTGGGATGTGAGATCGGTTTGATTTCATATCTTAAAACTTTTAAACTTAAAATTACTTTCAAAATCAAATGTTATCTTTTAAACTATATATTTAAATTAAATTTAAAATATAAAAAATTCGCCGACAATTTCTGTAGGCGACCCCCCTTTTCAAAATAAAACACATAACCTAAAAATATGCCGACAGTCTAATTAGGCTTAATTAAATGACTTTAGATTCAAATGACATTGAATCTAAAATCCTAAAGTCTAACTCACGTTAGGTTTGAAGTGTAATTTGAATTGGACTTAACAATATATCTTTAAGTTTGTTAGAAATTGAAATTAACTTTTAAGGTTAGTCAAATTTGACCTATATCAGGTATGAACATAAAACAGTCTTCTTTAAGATAATAATTTAAATTCAATCGACAACCAAAAATCCATATTAAAAGACATTAAAAAAAACTTAAACTTAAACTCAAAATGCCACCAGGTTTGAGAGGATATTTTTTATAACAAAATATCTTCCAACCACTCATGACTAATCAAATCGCAAACTTAATGGTTCTAGATAATATAACCATGAACAAAACAAAAATAAATGATAAAAACCACAAAATTTAATCGGTTAAGAAATCATAAATAGCCTAAAAATTTTCAACCCCTAAAACCTAATAAAAAGACATTAAAACTTGACTGAAATCCTGATGAACAAAGATCACCGAATGCAACTTGAATCCCAATGTTCTTGATCTATGAAGATTTCTTGGGTGATGCAATGCTGGTAGTTGATAGGAGTCTTCTGGTCCTGGTTTAAATAATTTTTGGACTAGGTAGATTAAGGCATCTGACGACCTTGGGACGACGGCGCCATGGATAACTTGACTGGATTGTCTAAAAATGTTAAAATCCAACCAAATCAATAATTTAATAAATAAAATCTACATTATTTCTTTTGTAATAATAAACTATAACATTGTTTTCCTTGTAGATTGAGGACAAGTTCCATTTTAGATTTACTTTACATGTTATTATGGTGTGTAAACTCTATTTTGCAGGACAATATTCTGAAAACGAGACAACAAACAAAACCAAAACCACAATAAAATAAAAACAACAACAACAAAACTGTACAACAATAAAATGACAACAAACAAAACCAAAACCACAATAAAACAACAACAACAACAAAATAGAACAACTATAAAATGCTAACAAAATCAAAATAACATAAAAAAAACTTTACTAACGAAACAAATAAAACAACAACATTGACAAAACAAAAATAAAATGACATTAACAAAACAAAATAAAACAACAAACAAAACAAAAAAAAATAATAACAAAGACAACAAAGTGACATCAACTAAAAACAAAACTGAAACTTTAGGGTAGTATGTGACACTTAGAAACTTATTACCCTAGGATTGAACATTGACGTTTCTTTTCTTGATCTTAACACTAAAAACTTTCTTAGAGAGTGAGTATTAATGTTAATCAGGAGTTTTCTTAGGCAATTCATATTGTCTAAGATGTAATTAACTAGAGGAGCATGCTTCTATAGGAGAATTAAATAACTCAGAATGGGTATCAGGTTATCAAATTTTCCGTATGGTCATCCTTATATGAGAATATCCAGAATAAGACATTTTGAAATCTTCTTTGTAAGGTTTACCACTGACATTTCCTTGTTCTACTATTTTTTATTTTATCAGCCTTTATCTTTCTTCTTCAAATTTCTTAAACATCTAAGGATTCTTTACAAAATCCAAAGATATGATTACTTGAAGGTTGGGGTGATATGATAGATGAATAGAGTGGCGACTCCTCAACAATGACATTGACAGACATCCCAACATTTATGATACACCTAAAATATATAGTATTTTATACACATTTTTATACCTATTTTTTATGATATTGCACTTTAATGGAATGTATTTTGTGTATTTTTCTTACAAGTATGATTAAATGGATGAATGTGATGAAATGAGTGAAAAAAGATCAAATTTGGAGTAAAATGAAGAAAGGTGCAAAATTGATTTGTGGCGGCTAAGCACCCAGACTTGTCGCTTACACGTAGAGCCTCACGGCTAAGCGTAGAGACCTCACGCTTAAGCACGACAGTTACTTTAAATAATTTAAATAAATTTTGGCACCATTTTGAAGGGGTGCTTGAGGCATCCTTTGAGACAATCATGGGTAACATTCTATTGGCGCCAAAATTAATTTAAATTACACTTGAAAGGATGCATCTCTTGGAGGATTCATTGAATTTAGACATAATTTGAAGAGAAACCAAAGCACCTATTGGAAATTATATAAAGAAGGCTTAAATATTAGAAATTGGTTGTTGTTGGAGGGTGTGTGCTTTATGTTCAGTGTGTAGGATAGTTCTTCAAATATCACGCCACTCTACTTCACCATATCTACTTACTTTAGTATAGAATGTATTAAGATTAGAATAGAGATTTAGATTCCTTAGTTGGGCACCACCATCTAAAAAAGATTGTAAGGGAAAATAAAGTTTTCAAAGGAACTTCAAGAGTTTGGTGGAGAGGATTTTCAGATAAGTCTTTATCTTTGTTACTACATTTAGTTTTTAATTAAGAATTCTTGTGTTTTCAATATGATTTCTACTTTTAAACCAAGTTATGATTTTCTTTTCTCCATGAATTCTGAGTAGGCTTTTTTATCTTTTTCCTTAAAATGTTCAAGTAATTAAGTTATGGATGGAAGTTGTGTGAAGTGTAGGAAGTCAATGTTGGAAGAAGTTGTGATGATTCAATACCTTACACTTCATTTATTTTTTTATTTGGCCAATTAAGATGTTAATAAATGTTGTGAGAACATGTAAGAATCGATGTGGTATTGTCTCAGTCAACAATTGGTAAAAATTACATGAGATTATATGGGTGAGAATGTAGTTCATATGGTTGAGTGCAAATAAATAGGGAGATATACTTTGATGGGTGTAGAATTAGAGGATTTTAGAGTGACAGGCTAAAGCCCCCAATTCAATTTAATGTTTTATGTCTTGATACATGATGTTAGCCCCCAGGTGGAGGGAGAAGAGGAAACTCTAGAGTGAGAACTATTATCTTTTTTGCCTAGCCCGTCTTGAAGATTACTAAAGCATTAGATTAACCTATGTTCTTTATAGCATCTCTAGTAAGGGTAAAAAATATAATTGCTCCTATTTGGCACAACACATTTTAGATACATTCACAACAGAATTCCATGACTTGCTACTGATTCATAGTAAAGAAAAGGATATTTTATTTGCATTTGCTTCCCGCTTACAAAAATCTAGTTAAATTTGGTTTTTCTTTCATTTCAAATTACAAAACAATTTACCATAAAGAATCAAACTTTCTTTCCTAGAATATTATCTTTAGTTTGAGTAAGATCTTTCTTAAAAAGTAAAAAGTTATTTTTATGTTTTCTTTGTTAAGAATATTTAACATTTTTTCCTGTGGATTCAATATCTCAAGTCTTAATCAGAAAGTACTATAATCTAGATAATGATACGTATACTTGTGTAGAATCTCATTTTATAATAATAAAAATTAAACTCTCATTTTCATCGACATCAAGTTTTTTGCATCGTTGTAAAGAAAGATATAATTAAAAAAGAAGTATAAATCATGAACTCATATAAAAAAAACGTAAGCATAAATATCAGGGATCAAGTTTTTGGCAGCGTTGCCGGGAAAAATAAAAAAATAGTCAAAACAATATTTGAAGAAAATTTTCAGAAAAAACTATTTTATACTTTTTAAAGTGTTATTTAAACTTGTTAGATTTATTTTAGGAAATTGTTGTGTTGTTTTTTTGTATAAGTTCTTGTTTTTATTTCATTTTGATCTATAATAGTGTATGCATAGTTCAGGTTCTGAATGACTTGTACATTACAATTCTGAATTAGAAAGAACTATTAGAAAAATCAGAAAAATTAAAAATACAAAAAAGACAAAAATATTTAAGAAATGACAAATCAAAATACTCAATATGCTGAAATCCACAAGAATTTTGACCTTTAAGAGATTATGCTAACCCTAAACTAGATGAACTTCATGGTAGTATTCAAAATCTTGCTGTAGCGGCTAATTCATTTGAACTTAAACATGATATTATCCAAATGGTATCTAGTAATCAGTTTGGGGGAGCACCAATTGAAGATCCAAATTTATATTTTGCCAATTTTCTAGAATTGTGTGCAACATTTAAATATGATGGTGTTCAGATGATGCGATTAGACTTAGACTTTTTCCTTTCTCATTGAGGGATAAGCCTAAGTTATGGTTAAATTCTTTAGCACCAAGATCTATCATAACTTGGCGTGATTTAGCGCAAAATTTTCTTACTAAATATTTTCTACCATCAAAGACTGCGAAGCTTAGAAATGATATTACATCTTTTTGTCAGTTTGAATGTGAATCTATTTATGAAGCATGGGTTTCTCATTGAGGGATAAGGCTAAGTTATGGTTAAATTCTTTAGCATCTGGATCTATCTGAACTTGGTGTGATTTAGCGCAAAAGTTTCTTGCTAAATATTTTCCACCATCAAAGACTGCGAAGCTTATAAATGATATTATATCTTTTTGTCATTTTGAAGAGGAATCTATTTGAATCATGGGGATGTTTTAAACATCCCTTGAGAAAATGTCAATATCATTCAATACCAGATTGGTTAATAATTTAAACTTTTTATAATTGATTAATTGGATCTCCTAGATCTATTATTGATGTCGCTGCTGGTGGTTCGTTGATGTCTAAACCATTTAATGATGCTTATGCTTTAATTGTAGAGATGACTACTAATAAATTTTAATGGCCATTTGAGAGAGTAAATCCTAAGAAGATAGCCAATATTCATGAATCTGATGCTTTTGCAATGTTAGCAAATCAAGTTGCTGCAATTTCAAGGAAGATAGACCAATTTGGAATAAATTTTTCTCAACCAATTTCCATAATTGAAGAAAATTTGTTAAGCCAAATTGTTGATTCTCAAACATCATTAGAAACTTTGAATGTCATAAACAAGCTTAATAACCCATATTCTAATTATTATAACCCAGGTTGGAAGAATCATCCAAACTTTAACTGAAATAACAATAATCTGGGTGGTAGTAATCAACAATGAGGGAACAACCAAGTAAACCCATTGGGGAACTGGAACAACCAAGATAGTAATAATTATAGACCTACTTATCCTCTAAGTTTTAACAGTACTTTGCAATTTAAGGAGACGAAGTTGTTTATAGAAGAAGTGGTGTTACAAATGTGAAATCAATTACAAATTCAATGAGTTACAATTAGAAATATTGAGAATCAATTGTGACAAATAGTCAATTCATTAAGTAATAGATCCAAAGAAACACTTTCGAGTAATACAGAGATAAATCCAAGAGACAAAAATAAAGAGCAAGTAAAATTTGTTCAACAGAGAAGTGGAAGAGAGTTAGAAGGTAAAGTTCAAAAAGAGATTGAAGTAGAGAAAGAAGAGATTGAAGAACCAAAAGAGGAAGCTTCGAAAGGTTTGGAAAGACTTATTCTCCACCAAAAATTGATTTTAAAAAGTCACTACCTCCATTTTCTCAGAGACTTCAACAATAAAAGTTAGATAAGCAATTTTCAAAATTCTTGGAAATTTTTAAAAAACTTACAATTAATATTTCATTTGCTAAAGCCTTAGAATAAATGTTAAGCTATGTAAAGTTTATGAAAGATATTCTCAACAGAAAAAAGAAGTTTGAAGATAATGAGACTATTGCACTTAGTGTAGAGTGCATTGCTATAATTCAGAAGAAGCTTCCTGAAAAGCTTAAAGATCCTGGTAATTTCACAATTCAATATGCAATCGGAGACAGATTTTATGGGAAAACTTTATGTGATTTAGGTGCAAGCATTAACTTTATGTCATTATCTATATTTAAAAGACTGGCATTAGGAGAAATAACCTCGACTTCTGTAACTGTGCAGTCAGCGGATCATTCGATAACATATCCTGAAGAAGTTATAGAATATGTTTTAGTAAAACTAGATCAATTTATATTTCTTGTTGATTTTATTGTGTTAGATATGAAGGAAGATAAAGAGATACCTATTATTTTGGGTAGACCTTTCATAGCTACAAGAAGTGCAATGATCAATGTGAAGAAAGGGGAATTAATTATGCACGTTAATGATCAAACTGTTTACATTTAATATTTTAAAATCAATGAAATATCCTACAAAAGGTAAAGATGATGAATGTTATAAGATGGATGTTATAACATATTTGAGTGAATGTCATTTTAAAGTAACTTATAAAGAAAAACCTGAAAGAGAAAATTTGGAACATGAGAAAGAAGAGGAAGAACAATATTTTGATGATTTTCATAAGGAAAATTTAAATTTTGTTCAAGAGAATTTGGAAGTTTTGGACGTGACAAAAAAAGATGAATATTTTAGTCCATCAATTAAAAAAACTCCAGAACTTAAATTAAAGTTACTTCTGCATATTTAAAATATGCATTTTTAGGTGATTCCTCAACTTTTTTGGTTATAATTTCCTCAAAATTAACTGTAAAAAAAGAAGAGAGTTTGCTTGAAACTTTAAAGAAATATAATAAAGCCTTTGGATGGACAATAGCTGATATTAAAGGAATCAGTCCTTCAATTTGTATGCACAGAATCCTTATAGAAGAAAACTGCAAACCCAGGGCTAATCTTCAAAGGAGATTAAATCTCATTGTGAAAGATGTTGTCAATAAAGAAATTTTAAAGTGGTAAGATGCTGCAATTATCTACCCTATATCAGATAGTGCATGGGTTAGTCCTATTCACTATGTTCCTGAGAAAGGAGGAGTAACTATAACTTTAAATGTCTTGGTATATGTTCATTTTCATTTAAGCATAAGTGAATCAGAAAGTAGGGGTAACTGTAACTTTAAATTTAGAAAGTAACTTTAGTTAACTTAGCCTTTAGTTACTGTAACTTTTTGTAAGCATGAGTAAATTTCATCTACTGTTGGGTTAGCATAATCTCTTAAATGTCTTGGTATATGTTCATTTTCATTTCTTTGATCGTTTAAATTATTTGCCATTTTGTGAGGATTTTCATATTTTTTTTTTCGAATTTTTCTAATAGTACGCTCTAATTCCGAATCTTAAGGCACTAAACCTATAGATCCAATACTACGCATATAAAATCACACTAAACACACTTAAAAGTAAGCAAACACACACAATTGCAAATTATAAAGTAAAGGTTTTCAAACACTATGAATTTGACAGTTACCGTTTTATACCTTCCCCGACAACGATGCAAAAACTTGCCTGGTCGCTGCTAAAAGCGTTAATTCTCAAATGTATATTCAGTTCAGTTTCTCAGTAAGATCAATTTAATAAGTAAGCAGCCACTCGTATATGCAAGTATACATATAGTTCAAGTAATACAGGGCTCTAGTGGAGTCCTGATTATATATCCCGCGAGGAAGGTTGGAACTACTCAAAATATAATATAAGAATGAAATCCAATACTCAATTCAAAATGCAAGTTTAAGAAATATTAAAGTTTTTAGTGTAATGATAACTAAAGGCTAAGTTAAATCAAGTTACTTTCTAAATTTTTAAAATTGAATTAACTAACACAGAGAAAGTTTTGTAATGAAAAGTTCAAATATGAAAAAGGCATCTTTCCCCTTACAATGATACTATGATGAGTGAATGATATAGATCAATAAAATTTTGTATTGTGCCAAATATGAGCATTCATATTCTTTACCCTCTTTAGAGTACCCCTCTTTAGAGTACCCCTCTTCAGAGTTATGTAAAGAAGATTGGCAAATCATAGGCTTAGTCTCTAAATCTATGGTTAGGTCGGGAGGATACTGACTCTCACTTCAGAGCTCCCACTTCCCTTCACCTGAAGGCTGACCCAAGCTTTAGTTACCAAACTCTAGGACCAAATTGGGGATTTCAGCCTGTTACCCTAAAATCTCCAATTTGACATCCATCAAACCACATTTCCTTATTTATTTGCACTTAACCCCCATGAACTATGTAACTCATTCATGGACATTGAATGAATTCTCCACTTTTTTTGTAGAACACTTAGTCCTCTCGGATTGACTGTTTCACAATAAGTTTTAACAATTCAATTAGCCAGATCGAAAAATAGATAAAGTATGAAGTGAAAATCATCACAATTTTTTAACATTTAAATGGCACATCAAATCTACATCACCACTTCATCACATCTCATTGCAAGGAGAAAGAGAAAGTAAACTACTTAGAATTCATGAGGAATATATAACCAAACATGGATTATATATATAAAATCAAAGTCATACAAACCACTAAAAGTAAATACAACTTATCTCAGTTTCTTCCTCAAGCAAATCCCATGAAGTTCCTTTGAATCCTTTTCTCTCTTCACAACAACACTTAATTCCCTCTTTAGAATAGTAAGAAAGAAGCAAACTCTCAATTTCCTCCTTCTTCTACACTCTTTAGAGAAGAATCCCTCACAAAACAAGACTTCTACACACTTTAACACACTTACACACTAACTCTCCAAAACCTAACACACTTTACTCACACTTCAAAGAGTCATCTTCTTCTCTTCTATTCTCTTCTTGGCGTCCAAATCTATTTGAAATAGTTTAGAAACAAATTCTTCAAAATTTTCCTCAAGCAACCCTTCAAAAATCATCCAAATACATTGAATTTTGTCTCCACCGACTTTGGGTGCCATCGGCGCTGGATAGAGCGTCGTCAGTGCTAGTCCGCCATAAAAATTTTGAACTCTATATAATTGGGCGCTGGTGGCGCTGGATAGGGTGCCTTCGGCGCCAACAGGCTGATTTTTCCTCTTTTGCCTCTTTTTGCTCCAAATTCGTTCTTTTTTGCTTCATTTTCCTCCAAACACCTAAAATCACCACACCTGCAGCAAAATATGAAAAATATCTTCATTTAAAGTGCAATATCCCAAAAAATGAGTAAAATTTATATATATAAAAACTAACATATTTTTGGTGCATTAGTAGACCCCTCTCCTAAGGTGAATTTCATGGTTAAAGTGGTTCCTAGGATTCATAGGAAGGCTCCTAGGGTCTTGGGTTGATTTAGGCGACCCAGAGTATGTCTTGCTTATTGGGATCAACTTGGGTTCCTCATCTAGTCAAAACCCTAAACCAACTCAACTAAAGGTCGAGGGCTTGAGTCTGCCCTGCTGAGGCTCAAGAAAGCACAATCCTCTTCTAGGTCTATGTGTAAGTAGGTGGATGAGTCCTTACAAAAGTGAGGTCAACAACTAGCACGAATAGTGAATTTTCCCTGAAATTCAATTTAATAAAGCTCATAATTTGATGTAGCTTGAAATTCGGACCAATCTAGCTCGAAATCCATTTGGAGCTAGCTCAAAAAATAACTTGAGCTAGCTTGCAAGTTCAAACTCTAAACCTTAGAACACACTTAATCAATGTGATCACTGCGACTTGCCAAAAATAGAAGGAAAAAAATACAACTAAACATTTTCAAACCAAAAAACACATAATCAAGTGAGAACAATGAAAAAAGAAAAAAATTATATGTTTCCAAATTTGAAAGGCAAAACACCATAGAAAAACATTAAAATCACTTGTTCTTTATTATGAGTTGCCAAATCAGAAATGTCTAATAGTTAGAAAAAAGATTTGCTTGTATTTGGCTAGCTTAAACCATAAATGTCTATATGTTTCTAAATCAGAAAGACAGAAACCTATTAATTACTATGATCAACGATCATTATGAGTTTCCAAACAAATAAAGAAAAAAAAATTGAGTTAAACTTTGACATGAGTTACCAAATATACATAAGACTGAGAACAAAGTTCTACTTGTATTCAGCAAGATTAAAGCCACAAAGATAAAATTGATTGGCAAAAGATGATAGAGTGAAATAGCTTAGACTTTATGGGATACAGCTTCTGAGAATATTAATATAATAAGAAATAGTAATAACTTACATGTTGCCTAATCCTAGTGAATTGTGAACGAAAGGAGCATAACCCCAAGACCACAAAATTACTAGAGGCAGAGGAAGCAAAAGAGAAGCAGAGAGCCCGATAAGTCGCACACACATGTAGCGATTAGAAAGTTGGAATTTACAACACACAATGCTATGTTGACACTCCACTAGTGGTGTGAGGAAAGGCTAGAGACGTATGATGATGAATGGTCTATGGATTTTGAAACTAGAGATAAAGTCGGTAAATGGAGAGAGACGAAACCAAAAAGGCTAATATAATATTGGAAATGGGATTAGGGCTCTAAGGTGATGATAGGTATACAGTTTAGGGTTAATGTAAACACCACCCATGGTAGATTCCAATTGAATTGCAAACTAAATTTGACTTTTGGATTCAGCTCATAATTTAGTTCATTTCTTTTGAGCCAATTTAAATCAAAGCAAAAATTAGATTTGATTTTCAAGTAATCTTGACTAATTTCATAGCCCTATGTGCAACATTGTAATAGTAAACACTCTACAACTACAAATATTTTAGCACGCAACAAGCTCAATCTTGCCCATCAAGAACCCTTAGCTTCAAAATCTTTTACCCCATGATAAATCTATATCTCGAAAGGTTTCTCCTATGAACTAATTCATATTTGGTTATCAAATGAACAACTCTCATAGATAATACAAGTTGTTTTTATTTTCTTTTTTTTTTGACACAAAAGTTCGAAAAAATAAACTTTTTCTACAAAAATCAATAAAAATTTTTCTACAGTTTCACTCCTGAGTTAGCACTAAATTAATTATGAATTTTATCTATATATACTCAATACTTAAATCAATTATCTATATAAAACAAAATTTTGCACTAGATCTTGTGTAGAAAAATGAACAAGAAGTCAACAAACTTTTGAACATAAGATTTATATGAGAAAGCATTATCCTATTTAGTTAACCAGTGTTGTCTTAGATATGAAGGCTAGTGACCTAAAGAATGTGCATTAATTACACCGATCTCACTAAAATATAAATTAACTTATCAACATTCGTTTTTGACTTTAGATGCTTATTTTATAGGTAATAACTTTTACTATAATCAAATAAGGATGAATCTAATAAATAAAAAATTGCTTCTTCTCAAATAGATAAAGGTTAATATCATTATAAAGTGATGTCTTTCAAATTAATAAAATATTGGTGCAACCTTTTAATGCATTGTGTGCAGAATTTTTTAAAGATATCATACAATGTATCATGAAATTATATGCCAATGAATACTGATAATAAACTTGGAAGAATCATAATATATCATTGACTTAAAATAATATATTCAGCTCATCTAACGTTAAAATGTGACTCAATGTAGCCAAAGTTCTTTGATGTCATATTCGACAAATTTCTTGAGTTCATGATTACCCATCATGCGATCAAAACAAATCTTTTAAAAAATCATGATGTTTAAAAATATAGCTGAACCATGGAACATTTAAGATTCATGATGCTTGAATAGGTTGATAGCCACATAAACTCATTTTTTAGCCAACTATAAGAAAATATACCTATCATTTTCTTTCAATTTTTTGAGCAGTTCTCAGAATTTTTATTTCTCTTCAATGGATGAATTTTAGGCTTCCTTCAAAACTAAAACATATTTAGATTCATCACCAATACCATCAACACTCCTCTAAGGATAAATTTTATATAAGTACTTCACTATTTTCTCTCATATAATAAGCTTAGTGCATGCCAAATGTGCACTTCTTTGCAACAAAAAACTAAAGAAAATTTTGTAAAAAATAATCTTTGATAATATAAATCCAAAATTATAAACTCACGAAACATAATAAAGCTTAGTTTCACTTATAAATAAAAAATGTCTAAGTTATGAGAAAAAAATTGCTAGCACAAAAATTCATATAATAAAGACTGCCAATGTTAATAGTTACAATTCTTCTTTTAAAAAAGCTAAGAAAAAAATCTAATTTAGCGATCTAAGGATATTAATTTCCAATAAAATTTGTATTATTGTAGGCTAAGAATAAATATTGAATTGAAATACAAAACTAAATTGAGCAAAAACAAAAGTATTTGCAGGCTATTTTAGTCTCTCTCTCCTTTCTTCTTTGAATTAATTTATAATAAATTTTTAACAGTAGCAAAAATTGATGTCAACAAATAGGTCATAATGTATTATTGATTCCATTTTAGACTGATGTGCAAAAGAAATTTATGCTTTTATTTGTAGAAATTTTTTCTATGTTTAAGAAATGTTAATGTCTTATCATGTAGAAAATAACATACACTATATATCATTATATTTTAATACATATGCACATCACAACAAATTTATTCAAAAGAAAACTCATTAGAAATTATATGTTGGCATAGACGAGAACATACAAAATCATAATAACACAACAATTTTCATTTCTTTAGGAGACGACAAGTTAATAAAATATATTCGTTGCTCCTAATGAAGAAGTTGCTAATTGGTTGTATTTTCTTATATATTTTGTGGATTAAATAAACAAAAATATGACTACATTTACGACTGTAAGTGATGTTGCATGGCATTCTTTGCCCAAGCCAATCGTTAGATGTAGTCCATTTGCTTTATTTTAACATTTGTTTGCTAGATTTGAGTTATCTATCATTTGTTGTCATTTAAAAGAGAATTTGCTTATGTCATTTACCTTCATGTTGAAAGCTATTCAAGCCTTAAACCTAGGGGCTATTAATATATATAGTCTATTTATAGTACTTTTTATAAAAATTATGACAAAAAATGAATAATCACCCATATTTTCTTAGCTCTAACATCTCTCCCGACCTCTTTTTTTTTAGGTTTGAGAGCCCTTTTCCTCGAAACACAACCGAAGCTTTCTCTCATCATAACTTACCTGTGCTGTCTCTCACTCTATCATCACCCCACTCTCCTCACTTTCACAGATAATTTTTATCGAGCTTGACAACAGTCCAAAGAGTTCTCCATGATGAGGATGCAATAATAATTTAGTCAACTCAACTTTAGAACCAATTTTAAAGCTCATTAAATGACTCCTGTGTCTAGCTTGAGGCATCTAACCTTCCTATTCATAATGAACTAAATGTTTCTATGGACCAAGCTATGAACTTGATGAGCCAATTATCTCAAAATAAAAGTATTTTGCAAAAGTTGATAAATGCACAAATTAAAGGATTATGCAAATACTAAAAAGAACACAAAACAAAAGAAATATCTCATAATTATTTTCTCTCATTTATCATTGTAATTACCATCTTAGCTCTTCATCCAACTCAATCTCTCGTACAACCATTTAGTTCCTTCTCCTCTAAATATTTCGATGGATGATTCTCCATGTCGCAATTGCAAGGGATCCATATTGTCATTAACAAACATTATCGCCAATTTTTTATGAGATGGATTATCACTTC